>PVLA01000948.1:74142-223037 GCA_004027455.1 Hydrochoerus hydrochaeris
AGGACTACTGTGGGGCTTTGCGGGATGTGCGGGAAGGTGCGGACTGGAGTTGAGCCAAGGGGGCGTTGTGTCTGTTGCAGCGCTGAGGAGCTCGGGCTGTGGGGAGATGCACGAGTTGGGGGGTGGGGCGGCGGGGTTCCTGGCTGGTGCGGGGTGCGGTGCGTGGGGTGGTGCACCGGGCGCGGGGCGGCGCGGCCTCCGGAAGAGAGGGGGCGCTGTGCCAGCGCGGGGGCTGTGCGGGGCTGGCGCCGCTCCTTCCTGCGTCCCGAGGCGCGACCGCCATGGCGCGGAACGTGCTGTGAGTAGAGTCTCTGTAGGGCCCCTTGCGGGCCCCCGGCAAAAACCCGGGAGCTGAGGCCAGGGGGCGGGAAGAGGTGGAGGGGGCCCCCAGCGGCCGAGGGACAGGCCGTGTAAACTGAGGTCCTCCCCGTCGCGGGGCTTTGGTGTTGCGGCGGTGGGGGGCGGGGAACTGGTGATAATCTGAGCCACATCCTAGCTGGAGTGCTGACAGGGTCTCCAGGCGTTTGGGGACCCATGTGGTCCACGTGTCCGTGTCTTCCCAGCGTCTAGGCAGGAAGCACACGCCTTCGGTGAACACAAAAGACAGCCCATGAATGATGGGGAGCAATGATGAGTATTTGGAGGGTACCTGACAGCACTTAGGGGCCCCTCCACACGTGCTAGGGAGATGGTGTGGGGTGGGGGGTGTTGTAGAAGACCTCTTGGTGAGTTCTTTCTGAAGACAATGGCACCAGGAGCCAAGAGGCCTTTCACTGGGGAAACTGATGTGGGGAAGAGAAGCAGGCAAAGCCTGGTTCACCTGAAGGCCCTGCAGGGAGCTGGCTCCCTGGCTTGCAGTGGGATGGGGTGAAACTGGTGGCCCTGAGCTAAATCCCGTGTTGTTAAAAGCAGTGAAGAGCTCCATTGTAGATGCATTAAGTTTGAGGTGCTTGTGAAATGTGGGGACCTTCAGGGAAGGTCTCTGTGGTTGAGGTAGGGCCTACTGAAAGAGTGTCTCAGGGCCAAGAAGGAGGGCAGGGGCAGAGGGGTCTTTCCAGAGCTGGAGGGCCCAGGACAATCCTTGGGACGGGGCATGGTGGTCTACATCAGGGAAGACAGATCTGAGAGAACATGGACTTGTGAGACAACCCATGAGGCCTTGCGTACCCTCACCTCAGGCCTACACTGGGCCCTCCTCACTAGATGACCTCCACCCTTCCAGACCCCCAGTGCAGCACCACTTCAAGGCTTCTGTGAGCCATTGCACTTCCTTCTACACCATTAAAGAGTAGGTCCCCAACTTTGTCTGTTGCATACAGTATCATAGTTGCATACAGAGAGAGTATATGGGCCCCTTGGGCAGCCACAGTTGGCCTGGACCTGTGGGTAAGTTGAGGCAGACCCCTCCTTCCTTCTGCACCTCTCCCAATGACCCTCTTGTATGGGTCTGACTAGGTGTCTGCAGCTTTGTTCTCCACAGTGGAGACTCAGCCAACTAGCTTGGCCACAATGTATTGACTTGGTCACCAGGAAGATGCAGTTTGCCATTGAGTTAGGCACTCCTATTGCAAGCACTTGTGTCAAAGTCCCCAGCAGCTTGGTCCCATGAGGCTGTCTGTCTAACCCCCAAGGCACTGGGTCTCACACCTGGTATCCTGGCTTTGGCCCTCAGCAACTTCTTTCTGGCTCCTTGGTGCTTTCTAGATTCAAGGGGCCCAGGCCAGCTGCACTTTCCTAAGCTAGCCCAGTGTCAGCCTCTGAGTGCCTCCAGCATGGTGCTGTAGAAACCCTAAATAAGGGCCCATGCACTACCCTACACTGGTTGTAAGGTTACAAGTGAGACCCTGGACGGCCCCCTGCACTGACCCTTCATGGACCCCAAGGACCTTGTACCTTCACATTCTCTACAGACCTTGAACTGGGTGCTGAGTGGGGGTACTGTCTCCTAGCTGATGCCCTTCGTTGAAAGTGCCCTCTACAACCCCAAGCCTTTAGTCTGCCTCATTGAGGGGCAAGGTCCCTTCTGGTCACAGGGAGGATGTCGGGGCCCTTCTGGCCCTGCAGTGATACCCATAGCTGCTCCCCTTCTCCTTAACAGCCCGGGTGGCCAGCCTCAGGTGTGTTGTCCTGTAGGGCATTAGCATCTCTAGATTGAACCCTACCATCATCCTTTTTGTAGGGGACACTCTTGGCTTCTTGTTTTGCAATGCTAGGGATGAAATTTAGGGCTTCATGCATGCTGAACGCTGCCAGTGAGCTACACTCCCAGCCCTAAATATCAGACTCTTGTTTCTCTCCTTCCTTTCTGTTTGTTCTGTGGCCCTTCTGTAGGCCATGGGAGCCACCAGCCACGTTGTCCCAAGTCAGTGCTTAGGGGATGAAAATGCCGGCTGCCCCACTGGGCAGATTGAGTTGGGAATGAGCTATGGGACCTCCATGCTCAGGGTAGTGACCTGTGCATAGTCCTGTTCTAGCTATCCTGGCCCTGCTGATATGGGTAGCTGCTACAGCCTAAGGCTCAGTCCTATTTGTCAAGAGAGGACAGTGCTGGGAGGCCAGTGGCCAACCTTACTGGTTACCTCAGAGTGTGTTGTGTTGATGTATAACATGAACCGAGTCTTTTCTGTGCAGGTACCCCTTGTACCAGTTGGGTGGCCCCCAGCTCCGCATATTTCGAACCAACTTCTTCATTCAGCTGGTACGACCTGGTGTGGCCCAACCTGAAGACACTGTGCAGTTCCGGATCCCCATGGAGTAAGCCCCAAAGGAATCTAGGCTGAAAGCACTCCAGGGGACTGTGGGTCTCAGGCTTTCAGGGTCAAGTTCTTGCCTGCGAAGACCTGGGGCTGCTCTGCTTAGCAGGCTGCAGTGGAGGCCTGTTTTTGCAGAGCTGAGTAGAGCAAGGGAAGGGAGCATGCTCTGGCAGGCTTCCCGCTGGCCTCCACCTGGGAGGCTTAACTGAGAGCCTGAGATGTGGGCTCACTTCCTTGCTCTGGTCTTTGTTGAATTCTTGCCTTAGTCCTCTTCCCAGGAAAGGCATCCCAGGAGGCTGGGCTGGGAGCATGCTGTGATTCGCAGAACTGCTCATCTTGGCTTCCATAGTGCTTTGCCTCGCTCAGCTGGCTGGATTTGATGGCGGCTTCACCTTTAGGGAAATACACAGCCCCTCAACTAGAACTGTTGCCCAGGACTGGGTCAGACTGGTGAGGTGGCAGCACATGTTTTTGTGGATGCTGAGGGTCAGTTCTATCCAGCTTCCAGACAAAGACAAGGGGCCTTCAAGCTAAGCTCACAGTGACTGGCAAGGTCCAGCTGAAAGGATGTAGCAAGTACCCAGCTGCAGAAAGGACTTGCAAGTTCAGGGCAGGCTGGGAGCCTGGCAGCTCTCTTAGGCAGTCACATCCCCTGTGCAAGCCCAGCTGGGCCCTAGTTGAGGGCCAGTGGGGAGGGATTGGTGTGAACCAAGCTGACAGAGCTGTGTTCCAATTGCCTGAGCCTTGGTCTCTGTTACCTTAATCCTGATTGTCTGGAGAGGACAGAAGTAGCTAACAGTGCTGGTGTCTTTTTTGGCCCAGCTTGGCCTCAGCCTGATGTAGCCTAGGAGCCCTCACCCTGGGCCCTGTTCAGACTTCCTTTTCTTTCTCATTCATCCAGGATGACCAGGGTGGACCTCAGGAATTATCTTGAACGCATTTACAATGTGCCTGTGGCTGCTGTGCGGACGCGCGTGCAGCATGGTGAGTGGCTACACCCTCCTGTCTGCACGAACACTGAAGATAGTGCTCGCCCAGCGCCAGGTCACAGCCTCAGCGTCAGTTGATGTAATCTGACTTGACACAGGAAGAAACTGAGGCTTAAAGGGTAGCGGTGACTTGCTAGGGTCACACAGTACTCTGGGGGTGGTTTACCCTTAGTACTGCCCCCAGTCCACCATATTACAGCTCCTCAAGACCATCCTGCTGCAGCCCTCACTCAGCAGCATGCTGAGTTTCCTGGAACCCCCAGCTCACCCCTCCAGCCTCCAGTGAGAGGTGGCAAAACCAGCAACCAGCGGCATCTGCTTAAGAAAGTGCCTATCAACTGCATTGACATTTTCAACAGACACCAAAGTGTTAAATTCCTTTTATTGTTTTAAAATCTTTTGCTTCCCTTTTATCTAAACAGACCCATTTTCCGTGGTAGGTCTGAGAGGCTTGTGATGTTTGGCATGTTACCATTTGGGGTACACCATGCCTTCCTCTGTCTGGAAGATAGTTCTTGTGCTTATGAGGCTGGATCTGTGCTAGGACCTGGAAATAAAGGTGTGCTTCCTCCCTGCAGGCTCCAACAGGAAGAGGAACTATAGAAATGTGAGGATCAAAAAGCCAGATTTCAAAGTGGCCTATGTCCAGCTGGTGAGTGAGCCCCGTGTAGCCTGACCTCCCACTGTCAGCTGTGGCCTTGGGATTGTTAGTAGCCATCATGCCAGGTCTTTTGATGGAGGGCAGAGCCCAGGGAACATGTGGAGCAGACCAGACCCCACATAGTGTCTCCATAAGGACAGCACATAGGCACTGGTGCTGTGCTGGGCAGTTCTCAGATCCAGCCATTCCACATGAAAGGCAGACCCACCAGGCAGCCTATGCCTGAAGGGGGTGAATACCCTTGAGGATACACCACCTCTGCTAAGAGCCCAGGTGCCAGAGATGGTGTGGGCTGGCCTGGGGTCTGGTGCCCTGGTGGCACAGCCTTGAACCCCCACCCCTTGGGTCCTGTGCGTCTGTAACAGTCTGGCTTCTCATGAGTACATGGTGTCAGTACCTAATAATGTGTCCTGGCCAGGGGCCTCCAAGAAGGCACCCCCACCACATGTTTACTGAGGCACAGAGCTAGGAAGAAGGAGCCTGTGTATTGAGATAGGCTTTCTCTCCTGCCTGAGAGTGCTCAGGACCAGGACAGACAGTAGCCACGCCTGCCCAGCGGCCCTGTCTCCAGGCAGAATCCCCTCTGACCTCAGCAGCTGGCCTTGGACTGAAAGGCCTCTGTGGGAATCCTGCAGGGCCTATTAACTAGCCCCCCACTGCTTAAAATCAGCGGAAGGAGGGGGGCTTCCTTCAGTTTCTTCAGTTTTAGTGTAAACAGCCCACTAGGGAGGCCTCCGCAGACCGTGACCACTAGATGGCAGTAATACTATTATAAACCTGCCTCCCACTGGGACTTAGCAGCCCGGGCCCCAGTTGGCAGGCAGTTTCCCTCAAAGAGGGAGTAAGACAGCTTTCCTGAAGAACAGCCACCTTTGTTCTAAACGGGGTCCCATAATCATTTGGCCTAATATTTTCTGTGTATAAAACCAGGAAATCCAGGTGGAGAGAGCAGCCACCAGCCTTATAAAGACCTGTGTGTGCTGGGTGTTCAATCGGCCCATCTGTCTGTCATGGCTGCGGGGCGATGTCCCATATGCTGGCATTCGCCACAAGTCACTTTGGAGACAGCTATGGTTACAAGTGACTTTTGAGTCATCCGAGCCCCGTTTCTCCCCCAGCCCCACCTCACTCTGAAAGCTGAACTCGGCAATGCTTAGATCCGCGTCTGCAGCTGCCGCCCGCCGTCTTTCTTTCTCTGAAATCCAGGCTGCCGGAGACAGGAAGGGCAGCTGTGGCCAGCATGTCCCCGTCGGCATGGCTCCTCCTGTCCCAGAATTAAAATTTGTAACGGCACCCCCCAATCTTTACACAGTCTAGAAACTGGGTAATGGGTCTCCACCCCCCCAAAGGACCTGAAGACCCTCAGAGGCCCCTCTGTCTGCATCTGCCACTGAGACCCTCCTTTTAGCCCCATGGGTGGGGGTGGGTGCTTCTAATAACAACCCATTGTGCGGCACACGCAGGGTCAGCCAGAGACACAAATTAAATGATGGGATTTATTGTGAGTTGGCGGCAGTGGAAAGGCAAGGCCCACATGGTGGGGGGTCCCACGTTTTCCCTCTGACAACCTGACAAACATCTCTGGCCCCAGGTCCACCAGGGAGTAGGAGCAAGCCCTCAGCTCCCCACAGAACAAAAAGAGCATTGACCTGTGTACACAGAGCTGCGTTTGAGTGAGTGGTGCACACGGGCCATGAGCTTGCAGGCTCCAGAACAAATGCGCGGGCAGCACGGGGCAGGCAAGTCCTGGCCCAGACAATGACCAAGAGCTCCAGGAGATTACTGCAGGGGGACCTGGCTTTTTCCGTTCTCATTGTCACCTTTTTTCTCTCCTGCTCTTTGCCACTGATAGCTCTGTCTCCTCTTCGGAAGGTGAAAAGATTTTGTTCTTTAAAGTACAGATTTCTCTAAACAAGGAGAATCCCCCAGGGAGCCATCTGGCACCCACAAATACCTCTGGTCTCCTGGGGAAGTGGGCCATTTCCCTAACAGCTGCCCCTGTTTCCTCACAAGCCAATGTACATGGCCATCTTTGTGTCTGTGTTTTTAAATGTCACTTTGAGTTTCCCCTACTTCAGAAACCAGCAGAATCACCTCAAGATATCAAACACAAATTCCCCCTTCTGGGCAGGCAGCCCTGCAAGAGTAAACTATTGCCCTTCAGTACTTTGCAAAAGGAAAAAAGAAGCCTTAAGATGTGTAAGATAATCTCTGGCAGGCTGGCTACTGGCCTTTTATCTGGCCCCTGCACCCTGCTCTGTGTGACCAGAACTCACAAACTCTGCATTCTCAGGGTGGGATCTGGGACTTATGTCCTGTTTCAGATCAAGTTTGGTTTCCTGCCAAAGCCCAGATTTCCTTAGGAAGAAGCAAGGGGCTCCCAGAGCCCAAGCATACCCCCACCAACTTTGCTGTTTTAAATGTTGCAGATTCAGTGAGGTCTTTAGCACTTCTTTAACCGTCTGGTAGCAGGATGGCTAGGTGAAGGCCTCCCCTCCTGCTTGCTTGCCTCTCACCCCTTATCTTGGAGCTGCTTAGTGTAGTCAGTAAAATGGTGCAGTCCCCCATATCTGCTTAGGCCCCACAGTACCATCCCCCTCCTCACCAAGGGCTCCGCTCGCACTGGTGCCTGACCCACGTGCTTGGGGACCTGGGCTGGGACTTGGCCATGCTGAAACATTCCGAACTTCTAGTGAAAGACGTAAAACCAGTTAATTTGCAAAGCCGGACTTGATTTATAGACTGCTGCATTGTAGGTTTCTGTGTGCGTTACATGTGTTTTATTTGCCAAGCTCCGAGCCTGCAGGAAGGCTGGCCTTTAATGTGGGTGAAGGCCTTTAGGTATTTTGGATGGAAAAAGCTTTAGCGTGGCACCAGACGTCACTTATGTCCTGTTTTTCTATGCCTAGTTCCTGCCCCTCAATTCAACTAGGCTGCCGCCCTGGTGAATGGGCCTTTGCTGGCTACTTTTAATGAGCTGGGGCTGGTGAGACACCACTGTAAAGAGATAATGTCCATGAAAAGAAGCATTGTCTCAGGGTAATGGCTTCCCGCTGCTAGATAAGAGCTGGAGGCCCACAGCACAGAGATGTTTATTTTCCCGGCAGGGCCCTGCACCATAGACAATGGCTGCTCATCCCTCCCACTGTGGGGGTCGAGGGTCACGGTCCTTGAGCTATTGAGTCGGGCCTGAAGAGTAGAGCACTGATCTAAGTTGTTTCCTCGCCAGGCCCATGGTCAGACCTTCACCTTCCCAGACCTGTTTCCCGACACGGAGCCCAGCCCTGCCGATAAGGAACAGACCGAGTTTCTGGAAGACATGAATCGAAGGCAGAGAAGAGATGTCCGTCGAGGAGGTGTCTCAGACTGGTTTGGCCTGTGACAGCCAGAGACAGATGGACACAGGTCCTAGCGGGTAAAGCAGTTCTGATAATCCAAATAAAATCTCTGCCCTGGGAAAAAGACCTGGCTGTCTTATATACCTTCTGTTCTGGAGGTCCCCAGGTCCCAGCCACATGTGCCCAGAGCATACAGCTTGGCCCTGCACGACTGAGGAGTGGCTAACTAGCCATGCTTCCTGTGGTCCTGGTGGGCTTGGAGTCTGGGCTTCTCTAGGGCCTGAGGGCTCACGACGAAGATGGCACCAGCACACTTGCTGGGGAGATAGGCAGAGATGACCAGCACCTCTTGCGGCCTGCGGCTCTTTTCTACATGAGTGTTCACACTTGGAGCTTGAGCTGGGGGTGGGGTGGGAGAGGAGACCGAACCGCAGGAGCCCCAGGTCCACAGCCCTCAGGACTGGAGAGAGGCCCCATTCAGGCTGAGGGCTTCTGGTTCTACAATTAGAAGTACCTGAGGGGATGGCAGGCAGAGGGAAGAGGTGCCCTATCCAGGCTGCTTTGTGGCAGTTGGTGAGTTGAGAGGATGGTCTGCCTGCGCCCTGACTGGTGGAGTGGCCAGGCAGCCATCACTCCCAAGCTGCAGGTTTGAGTTTCATGGGTCTGTGGGCATGCTCAGGTAGGAAAAGGAGAGGGTGGGTGTGAGAGTCCAGGAAGAAGGGCTGGGGATTTAGCTCAGCAGCATAAGCGCCTGCCTGGCAAGTGCCAGGTTGTAAGTTCGATCCCCAGTACCAAAAAAACAAAACAAAACTATGCATTACAGAGAGTCCAGAAGGGGATGCCCAATGGCCCCTGGTACCCCTCACTTTAGGCCAGTAATATCGGCAGGGCAGAATGCAAGGCAGTCTCCTGGGGCTGCCTGTAGCCTGCACTGAAGCCCTGCTGCTTGTTCTGGGCACCCTTCCGCAACCCTACCACTAGCCCTGCACCCACCCTCTGGGAATTTAGGGAATTTAGGATCCCTTGTCCCTTTGGTGGGCTTATTCACTGCAGGCTAGTTTTTCACCTCATCCCTGCTGGGCAGCACCTGAGACCCTGAACCCCTGAATGAAGGGGACAGGCACTTGAGTGTTGATTCATCACACTTTCCCACAGAGCTGCTAGCCCTGCCCAGAGCCTGGGCTGACAGCCTAGGAGCCTTGTTTCCAGAAAGGGGATGGGGCCCAGGTCTTGGTACTGTAGTCACAGCATTCTCAGCATAGATCCCAGAAGTCTCAGAGAGAACTCCTCCTCATGTGCGCACTTCAGAGATTAGACCAGGGCCAGCTATGGTTTGAGCAGAGTGGTCTGTACAGTCAGTTAACCCTCAAAGTCCCTGCCTTGGCCATGGTGGGGCAGGACCTTCAGGGTGGGCAGACAGCTCCCTGCACACATAGCTCCCCAGCTATCCCCAGTCGGGATGGGGAAATGACACAGTAGCACACATGTGGCCCCACTAAGTCAGGCCACCCTCAGCTCAGGAGCCTCACAGTTGAGCTCTCAGCTTCCTTGTGGGCATCTTGTCCATCTCTGCTGGACATGAGGCTCAGGGCCCAGCCCTGCCTCTGTGGGTGAGAGCCATCTCTGGTATATAGTGGCAGGGGCTATAAGATGTTGCATTTGAGCCAGGCTTGGTGGCTGAGGCAGGAGGCTTTCTCGAGTTTGAGCCTGGTCTGAACTCCATAGTGAGTTCAATATCAGCCTGGACTACATAGTGAGACCCTGTGTTAAAAGGCTTGAGGAAAAGGGGCTGGGGATTTAGCTCTGCCGCATAAGCACCTGCCTTGCAAGCGTGCAGTCGTGAGTTTGATCCACGGTACCAAAAAAAGCTTGAGGAAAAAAAAGATGATGCCAAACACATCTGAAGTTGTCAAGGAGAAGCAGAAGCCCTCTGATCTGTTGGGGCCATCATACCAAAGCACCCCAGAGGTGCTCATGGTCTACCATTTGTCCAGCATTAAGGGAGGCGTGTGCCTTCAGGTGGAGGCCAAGTCTGGAAGGACTGGAGACATACATGCGTGTGGGCTGTGGGTGGGCACCTAGAGAAAGGTGGACAGATGGCAGAGACAGTGGGCTGGCCTGGGCACCATGACTTAGGGGTCTGGACAACGAGATGCGGGTGGAGTATAGGACAGCCAGCGCCGGGAGCAGCGTGGGACAGGAGGCAGCAGGTGGGGGTGTGGGGTGAGGGTACTCGGAGATGCACACACAGGCTGCCCAGAGGTGGGAGGATGAAGCTGGATCTGCGCGTGCCAGCTGGGGACCAGGGGAGCTCCCTGGAGCACATGCGAGAGTTTGGCTGTGTTGTTGTGTGTCAGTGTGTCCATGGGTATGTGTTTTCAGTGAGTGCCTGTGTGTACGTGTCTTTGTGTGTACAAGTGTTTGTGTGTGTGTGTACATGTGCTTGTGTGTATATGTGAGTGTCTCTTGAGTGTCTGGGTGTGCCTGAGTATGTGTGTGGGGGTATTTTTGTGTGTATCTGAATGGACTTGGGTGTAAGTGTGTCTAAGTGCCTAAGTGTGTGAGTGTGAATGTACCTGCCTGAGTACATGAGTTTGGGTGTGTATGAATGGGTCTTCGTGTGTGTGTCTCAGTATGGGTGTGTCTGAGTGGGTCTGGATGTCCGAGTATGTGAGTATAGTTAACTGGCTCTGAGCATTTCTCTTTGTGGTTGGGTGCATTAGGTGTGTTGGTGTCTAGGTATGTCTCTGAATGAATGGGTGTGGGGGTGTCTCAGTGTGTGTTTAGGACTATCTGGGCTGGGTGAGTGTCTGAGTGTGGGCGTGTCTCAGTGCACTGGCTGTGTCTGAGTGCCTCTAGGCCCGTGGGCATGTCTGAGTGTGTTTCTGGGTGTGTCAGTGTAAGGGCTCTAGATCTGAGTGGGTCTGGGTAACTGTGTCTATATATGCCTGAGTAGGTGCCTGTGTGTCTAGGCATCTGTGAGTGGATGTGTTTGAGTGTGTGTGTGTGTGTATGTGTGTGTGTATATGTGTCAGAGTCTGCATATCTGTGTGTCTGGATGGATATGTCTAAGTGTATGCATGGGTGTGTCTGAATATTTGTGTGTATTCAGTAGATTCCAGACATGTGTTTGGATGTGCCTGGGTGTGTCTCAGTGTGTGTGTTTGTGTCTGAGTGGGTCTGGGTGTGTCTGTGTGTAGGTGTGGTCATGTATACAAGTGTGAGGAGTCTGTAGGTGCGTCTCTGTGTCTGGCTGTCTTTTGAGTGTGAGTGGGAGTGTGCTTGGCTGTGTGAGTGGATGTGTTAGAGTGTGAGTCTGGGTCTGTGTTAGAATGAGTAGGTCTGGGAGTGCATGTTTAGGTGTGTGGGTGTGACTGGGTGTATGTGTCTGAGTATGTGTAGGTCGCAGTGGCTGTGTGCTGGTGTGAGTGGGCCTGGGTATATCTTGGTGTGTGTGTTTTTGGCTGTATCTTTCTGTGACTGAGTGTGTCTAGGTATGTGAGTGTGCCTGAGTGTGTGTCTGGGTGTGTCCGAGTGTAAGTATATGCTTGAATGTGTCTGAGTGGGTCAGATATGTGAATTTAATGCCAAGAAGAGAGCTTGACCTAGAGATTTGGGGAGCAGCCCAAAAGCAGCTGGAGTGTTCCAGGGATCCTGTTCACACACCACACAGCCACGTGGCCTCTGCTCCCCCAGCCGCTGGCCTCCAGCCTGCTCTCTGGGGCCTGGAACCCCGTTCTGCAGCACAGCCACACTGTGGTCTGAGTGGGGCCTGGCTGTTTCCTGGCTGGTTGGCCTGGAGATGGAGATGGGGAGCTGGGCCCCCGCCTCCTTGCTGAGAGCCACGGGATGGGGTGGGGGTGGAGGGTGAAGGCCCGGGCAGACTGCACCCTTCAGTGTTGATTTAGGGGACTGGGAAGGTCAGGAAGTGGGGCAGGAGGAATGGAGTCAACTGTATTTTCCTTAGAGAAATAATTCATGAGACCTGGCATCCTGAGGACCCTCACTCAGGCAGGGGAGGAGGAATCCATCGTTCATGGCTGCCACACCATGGGCTGTGTCAGCCCCCACAAGGGCACCAGGCGGTGTGGCTGACCAAGGTCGCCCTTTATCATGGCCTGAAGCTCATGCCCCTCCTCTTCCAGCCTCACCCCAACCCCAGCCTCTCCTTCATGCCTAGGGGGCCTCCCTAGGTTTCTAGCCAGGGGATAGCCTTCTGGGCAGCAGGCTGAGACTTGCCCCCATGGATCCCTCGACAGGGCCAGCAGGACCCTGCTTATGGGGTTGGGGGCATCTTCAATTTAAGGCAAAGTCCCCTGCAGTGAGACAGGCCAGGTAGGGTGTCATGTGTGGCCCTAGATTGGGAGATTTGACCATAGTCAAGACAGAGGGCATTGAACCAGGAACAGCCAGGCACCCCAGTTCACTTTGTACAAGCCTGCTGACCCCAAAAGTGGGCCAGCTAAGGGCAGAGCCTGGCTCCCAGCAAGGCAGCCACAGTGAAGGATGCTGTGGGGTACAAGCTGAATACATTCTTGAGGAAACAAGGAGGGGGGTGCTTTTTCACTGTGCGGCTTCAGGAACAGTGTTCTCAGTCCTCTGAGGGAGGGAGTCACACACAACCCACTTCTGGGTCACCAGGTTAGCAGACACATAATTCCTGATTCCAGTCAGGCTGGCCCAACATCTGTCTGAGCCGTGTGGGGAACAGCTTGCCCTGGTAACCCGAGGGTCTCCGAGCTCAGGCAGCTCCCTGGGCAAGGGCAGCAGGGGTTCCTGCTGCTTCAGCCTCTCTGATTCCAGTGAAGGCAGATAAAGGGGCCGGGGGCAGGGCTTGTGCTCCAGGATTCTGGCAGGAGGCCCTTGCAGGGAAGCTGCCTCCCTGTCTGAGGCCTCAGAGATAAAACCGCAACCTTTACAGACCCATCTTTGTCTCCCATCCAAGAAGCCCCAAGGGCCTGCTTCCTTGTGACTCAGTTTCTCTTCCTTGGTACAGCTGGAATGGGGTGGTCCAGGCATTGTTCCCAGAAACCTCACTCTATGGCAGTAACTCAAATCCCTAACACAGGTCCTCTCCCATGTGTGGAAATAAGGAGGATCTGGTGGGGGTGATGGGGGGGGTCCAAGGCATCAGCCTCACTCCCTGCACACCTGGCAGGACCCTGTCGCACCCCAACAGCCCACCTGTCCCTGCAGAGAGAACTGACGGAAACATCCCCCAAGCTGATGAGGACCATGTCCACCTTTGCCTGGGCATCTGCAGATGTGGCAGGGATAGGAGAGCGCCTGACCCAAGATGAGGCCCAGATGGGCTGGGGGCCCCGCCCCCAGCAGCTCCCCAGCACCCCCACCCCTTGCAGGCGTCTGCTGGGAGCAGGGAGAGAGGGTCATGGGGGCAAAGCAAACCAGCAAGCTGAAGTCCCCTTGGACATGTGGTTGATTTGTTGCTGCGGGGGCCTCTGTTCACTCTGCAAGAGGGAACATGGGGTCAGGCAGCTCCATGCTGCACAGGAAGAGCCGGGTTGTGGGTTTGGGGGCCTCAAGGCTGTGCTGACTTGGCTCAGCCCCCATTCCTGGCCTGCATTTGTGAGTTATGGCTACAGCAGGCCTGCCTCGGTGGCCCTCAGGGACGCATCCCAGATCTCCAGGTAAGAGTCAAGCTGCCAGATACAGCGGAAGCCACTCTAGCCCCTTGTCACCCCCTGCTCTCCTCCTCAAGATCCTAGTGCTTTTCCTTGGCTGTTTGCCTCTACTACGTTGTGGACCCGCCTCACATGGTAATAGGCAGCTAGACCAGGGCTGCGTAGGGAGAAAATCTTCTGCACTGCAACCCAACCCGGCCCACCTGGAATCCAACTCACATCAAGGTTGTCTGCCTAGACTGCGGATTCCTGGACCATTCCTAGACCATTGCCTCCCAAGCCCGGGGTCACATCATTCTCTCCTGTCCTTCTCCGGTTCTTAGTGCAGAAGGGATGCCAAAGAAATCAGACCCCTGCAAGGGAGCTCAGGAGTGACCATCACCCTGCCCGCCCGCCCACCCCTCCCAGCCCCAAAGCTTTCCTGCAGTTCTGAACTGTATCAGCTGAGGACCTGAATCAATTGGAAACACCAAAGCCAGGAAGCTGGGTCAGCCATGAGAAAGTGGCTGTCATCCAGCTGTGTCAAGGCCTTGGCCCGGGATGTCTGGGCTGGTCAAGTGGATCAAGTGTGCTGGCCACCCGTGGTATTTCTGCCTGCGCAGCATACCTGGGGATATGATACTTTCCACAACCGGGGATGCGATGGTCTTCTTTCTCACATAACTTCAGGAACAGAAGAGTTCTGGCCTTGAGACATTCATACCTGCTTATCAGCAGCTTTACTGAGATGTAGATTATATACTATACAATCTACCCATTTAGAGGATACAATTTTATGGCCTTGATGTATTGCTAGAGTAGTGTATCTGCCACTTTGAGTGATCTGAGAACATTTGCACCCAAAACAGCTCTGTACCCTTTATCTGTGGCTCCCTGTCCCATACTCACCCACTCCTGAAACCCCTACCCTATCTCAGTCTCTGAATATGACAGTTCTGGGAACCTTGCATGGTAGAGTCCTAAAGATTTGTTCTTTCATGCCTGGCTTATTTCACTGATTACAGAGTCCCTGAATTTCATCCATGTGATGGTGTGTTCAGGGAATTCTTCCTTTTTATGACCAAGTAATATTCCCCTATAGAGATGGACTTGTCTTATCCATCCATCCATTCATCAGCAGATTCAGGGGCTACTTCTGCCCTTTAACCCTTGTGACTGGTACCACTGGGCACTTTTGTGGGGATGTATTTTTTCCTTCTTCATGGGAGGGTAAGCCTGGCCCTGATGGAGGAACATACCTAGCCCAGGACTGCTGAATTCCAGTCTTTCAGTGTGCTATCCCTTGCCAATCTGTCAGGCTCTCCACAACATACACTGCCCTTTGTCCTTGGGCATGGATGGGAGAGCAGCTGGGTTACAACCTTCCGGGCTTACTCTTGATTCCAACCTCACCCATGGCTTCCTGGGAGGAAAGGAAAAGATGTACCCAGGAGCCTTGCTCCAGATTCTCTCAACTCAGCCTGGTAGCAGCTGCCCCTGACAAGCCCTTGGCTCACAGGACATCCTATGGGGACATGCAGGGCACCAAACTTGGGGGGCAGCCAGCAAAAGAGCTGGCTCCCCATACTCAGGCCAGCATCCTGCTTAGCATCTGCACTTACTCCCCTTTCCCCATCTGAGATCATCCCCATTACCAATCCCCCAAAATCACTTCATTATTTCTTTGTAAGTAGGGTTTTTTCCTAGTCAAAATAATCAACTTTTTCTGTTGCTGCCACATCTGGCTTTGATTGGTCTCGGCCTCCGTGGATGCGAGAGCCCTGACGGGATGACCGATAGGGAGGCCAACCTGCACGTGCGTGCACACGCACACACACACACACACACACAAAACCTGTGGGCCCCACCAGAGCTGGCCCAGTTGGAAGGGTGGGCCTAACTCTGGATTCTCAGAGATAGGACCTTACGGGCTCCATCAGTAGCACCCACGCAGGAGCACTGGCCTTTAGGGGTACTCCTGCCCCCAGGTCTGAGCCACCATGCCACCCTCCCTCCCTGAAAGACATAACAGAGATGATATAAAAAGTTACCTCAGACCTTCTACCTGTAATTTATGGAGTCACCCAAGGGTTTCTGTCTGCCTGTCCAGAACAGGGGATGTCCCTGACATCTGCAGCCAACACTTCTGCAAGGACCAGGGTCTGCACGGCAGATCCCACGTTGCCTCTTCTCATCCTTAGGACACTCAGAGCTGGATCCACCAGTATTCTTCCCTCCAAGACATTTACCCCATGGAGGGCCAGGGACTCAACTCATCTCACTCAGCCTGCTGGGCTCCCAGAGAACAACCCAAGGCCTGGTTTGGAGCCTTTGGCGGGCAGAACTTGGCCCTCTTTTCTCTGACCAGCATCCAGCGAAGGGGCAGTCTCCTTCTTCAAGAAGGAGGGCAGCATAGCCCTGCTTCCCAAGTACCTCTGGAGAGTGTTGGTTCCAGGGTCGCATCTCTTCCTCACCCTAGTGCATGGGGAAAGTGCTGGGTTGCTATATCCCTAGGTCCCTTATGAGCACAAGGCCAGTGCTCGGCCTTTGTGGATGCTAAGGCTGACTTAAAGGGAAGGGAAACCTGAGCCTGACATCACCAAGAAATGTTTCCCATGAAGAGTAACAGAGGTGCTCAGACACCCCAGAGCCGAGCACGGAGCACCGACCGTGGCTATGGGATGAGTGAGTGTCTGGTGTGCTCCTCCTCCTGCATGCCCCACCCTCACCTGCCTGCCTGCAAGAGCTGCATTCAGAGTATGCGTGGTCTGGTGACCTATTCCTCTTCTGGCCTCTAAACTTTTTTTTTGGTACCGGGGGTTGAACTCACAACCTCACACTTGCCAGGCTAGTGCTTATGCCACTGAGCCAAATCCCCGGCCTCTTGGCCTCTAAACTTACAAAGCCTAGTTCTGACAGGGCTGCTCTTGCCAGGTGAACTGACCAGTCAGACACTGCAGTCAGTGTCTGGTCAATCCCACAAACACCAGGGGCACCAGGCATGGTTTAGGCTTGCAGGAGTTTGCCAAGGACAGAACCAACCAGACATGAGAAGTTTAAGATTCAGGGCAGATCACTAAGGCCACAGAGAGGCTCAGCCTCCATGTCCCCCGATGCACAGCATCCCTTTAAGTGTACTTTGGAATAGGAGCAAACCTCAAACTGACTCTCCATCACTTTTGCCACAAAAGCCCAGAGCCTGAGCCATCCATGCAGGTCCTTACAGCTGCAAGCTCCCCCTCCCCACCAGGCTGAGGTTCCCAGCAGTCTTTGCGCTCAGGGCAAGGGTGACACGTCCTACTAAACAGAACAAGATGCTCCCCCTCCTACCTTCACTTTACGAAGTGTTTGGAATTCCGACGGCCCAAACAGCTGAATGTGTCTTGCCCTGGTTCTCCCTGGGACTCTGCTGGCGGCCAGGACCTTAAATAATTCTTATAAAAACCATGTCAGCATCAAACTGTGTGATATCTGATTTGTAGCACTCATAAAATCCTATGCTTGCTGCCAGAAAGGGGGAAGGAGTTTTACCCCCCACACACGCACTTGTGTGTGTATGTGCACGTGAGTGACTGAGAGACACCTGGGGAGAAGGGTCACCCCAAAGAATTGGGTCTCTACAGCTCTTGTGTTGCTCCATGGCTCCACTGCACCCCCAGTAGGGACAGATGACCAAAACTCCTCCCAGGTCTCATCCTCTCACAAAACCCAGGCCTGTGGTATGTTGACTGTTACATGAGTGACAACTAAGGCCAAAGGGAGCCTAGATGTCCTCTAGTTAGAGGAGCAGCAAGAGTGACTGCCTGCCTGGGAGTCCTGGCCCACTGACCAGCCTGGAGTTCAGATGATGAGGGATTGGCTTGACCAGGATGCTTGGGAGGAAGCATACCCCAGCTCCAAAGCTCCAAGGAAGTACCCAGGCAGAGTGGTAGGCTGGCTGTGTAAAGGGACCACCATCATGTGCCACAGCCTCTGGAGCCCTCATAGCTGAGGCCACAATTTGTGATTCCCTGGATATCATTAGCCAGTGCCAAGTGACAGAAGGTGTGTGTGGGGGGTAGGACAGAGGGCAGGAGCTGCTCACGGGACCCAACATCAAGCTTAGGAGCTCCCAGGCTGTCTCACATGGATTCACCAAGACAGTCCTCATGACCCCTGAGAAGGAGCCAGGGTCCACCTCAAGGTTGCTTGGTTGGTGGCACTGGATAATAAACCCCTGCTTAGGCTGTGGGCACCAGGGGCTTCTTGGCAGGGATGGTCATTAAAGCCCAGATCAAAGGGCCCTAGAAACACATGCTCATTAAGCCAACCAGAGTAGCCCAGGCCAGGGCACAGAAAGGGGTCTGCTATCCATGCACCTCACTGGGGCAAGGAAGCCCAACCTCTACTGGTCACCCATATGGAGCTGCAAAACACCCCAGGGGCCTGAGCATGGCAGCAGGCAGCCCCAGAGTCCCACCATCCTGGCTTCCATTGGTTATCTTATAGTGTTTGCAAGGGTGGACAGCAGGACCTTGGAATTGAGGCACCTGCCTAAGGATTTGGGGAGACATGAGGGCTGTCTGTGGGGAAGGAGATGGCCCTTTCCTACAGGTTTTAGTGGCCAGCAGAGGACAGCCAGCTCCAACCTAGACAGGGGAACTCTGACAGCCTTGGGCACATACTTGAGCTATGGGACCCCAGGAGCATATTTGATGGAAGCTCCCAGAGGGGAGGCATGGCTGTGAGTACAACCTGGCCAGGAAAGTGCAAGTCTTGGTTTCTACACTGTGATGCTGGGCCTACAACCATGAGGCCCTTGGCTCCAGTTTTATTTTTGTCTAAAATATGGCATTAATGCTGGCTACAGAATATGTAAGGCTGATGCGAGGAGCCCCTGGACCTTATAGGTGTTAACAGGTAGATTTGCTCCCAGAATCCCTGACCCATGATGCCCAGTCCTTCTTCTTGGTCCTGATGGGTCATGGCGTTGGATGAGGCCTGGTGCTTTCTGATATAGGCAAGTCCCTTTGCCCTCCTGTCTATCCCTCTCATAGCCACATTGTGACATGTCGTAGAGAAATGGGCTGTCCTAGGAGGTGGCATTGCTGTTGCTGGCCAGGGACATGAACTTCCCTTGGTGCCAGCCCAGACTGCAGCCATGAGGTGGCATAGCTAACCTGCCCAAATACCAAGATGGTGACGAGATACACCAATGTGGATGATTCTTAGATTGTGGCTAGCCATGTCTTTGGGGAAACCCTGTGGCAAGCCCATACCCTGGCTCAGGTCTTTGGGAGGACCCCCTCCTCCCCACTCCAGGAGTGTCCCAGGTGCTGGAGCATTTGATAGCCCAGTGCCTCCTGCTACACGGCCACTGGCTGCTATAGCTGGTCCCTTGTAAGAAGGCAAAATGCAGGCATGACCCTATTCCCAGAGCTGACACTGGCTCTTCTGATGTCATCTGATCACAGGGGCTTTTCTCTGCTGTTGTTTTTCTCTTCACTTGGAGGACCCTGTTGCCACTTGACCCCTTCCTAGTAAATATCCCCATCCTCAACCTCCAGATGCTCCTGGTAACAGGGATTAGACTCTAGAATCATGGCTTTCCTTCCACTGACCGCTTGACTCACAGCCCGAGTGAGTGGTTTTGTGCACACTGAGGAGGAACAGGGCAGGCACCAGGTGCTCAGCTCAGACCTAAACCCTGGGGAGGGGGACATTGTTACTCAGGGGGAGACCTGGGCTAGCGGTAGGATGCAGATGTGGCTGAGTAGGCTGAAGGCAACCTGCTCCACTCCCCAGGAGCTGGGCCATTTGCCCTGGAGTTGCAGGACCAGAACCAAGTGACCTACTGAAGCCTGCCCCGGGTCCTAGGACGACCTGGTACGTGACCACCCTGAGCTTGGCCCTGTGCCCCCAGGATGAAGCAGCCCCAGCTCTGCAAGGTGTCTCCTAAAAATACACCCCAGGCTCTGGCTCTGAAGGAGGCCACTGGGGTCAGGACCAGCTGTCCCCATCTCGGCTGTCCTCGCCTCCCAGAACATACCCTCCCGCCTGGCCCCAGGCCGCACCCCAGCTAAATCCGCCTTGGCCCCTTGGCTGGTACATAATGGGAAAACTATGTGTTCTGAGCCTCCTTTGGGGCTTTGGGAGGACATGCCCACTTGTGCTGGGGTAAGGGGAGCCGACAGCTGCCCAAGGAGTGACGAGGGACACCAGGAATGTCCTTTATCTGAAAATATCGAATAGCCTGTTGGTGCTGGGAAGCCGGTGCTGGGAAGCCCTCTCCCCGGACTCCACTGCTGACGCGGAAATGGCTTTAGAGATGGGCTGCAGTTGCCCACATTTATCAAGATGACCCTGCAGAATGGTAGCTTCTGGCTATTCCAACCTTGGGTTGTTCCAGGGGCTACTGTCTGGGTCCCTAGATCCCAAAGCCAGGAAAGCTTTGAATTTCCCAGGAGGCCCCTGGAAAGGGGCCCAGAGGGAACCACATCTGTCATTTAGGCCATGTCTCCCACCCCCAGCTCCCCACATCTGAGGTATCTTACCCTTATGACACAGGGGAGGGTCTTAAGTGGCTGCTGGGCCCGCCTCCTCACTGGCACTTGGACTTCCTCATCGACTCTTCTCCCCACTCTAGGGTCCACCCCACTTGCAGGTACTGAAGGACTGGGCATGGGCAACAGAAGGATCAAGGCCTGGGAGGACAACAGGATGTGGTGAAACAGTGTGGGCAGGGGGTGCAGGCGGGAAGGCAGCCCCCACGACGTTGTAGGAGCAAAATGGAAATTGAAAGAGTGTCACACGTCCAGAAACCTGAACCTGAAATCTTAGGGCTAAGGCTCCAAGGAGGGACAAGATGGCTAGGTGGGGTCACTGGGGCCAGCAGCAGATACCAGCACACTGGCACACCAGGCCACATGTTTGTCCACAGGACTCATGGAATGTTCTTGGTAGGCCAGGACTGTCAAGAGAGTCCTAAGAGGATACTGGGAGCTTAACGGTTGGCATGGTCCCCTGGGTGCACTTAGCCACTTCTGAGGTATCACCTCTGTTGTTGCCATAGCAACTCCAGGAGGGGGGCAGGTACACAAAGGGCAACAAAGGGTTCCCTGCCTTCTGATCATCCCCTTGAGGGGATGGGACAGCAAAGAGAGACATGACTAAGTTTGTGAGAAGCTCATGACTGGCCTTGACTAGCTCTGCCTTTCTGTCTGAGCCAGGATGCTGTGAGAGGGTACCAGGGACAGAGTGGGGTGTGGGAAAGTGTGACCAGGTTCCCAAGCCAGGATCAGGGTGCTCTGGAACCTTGAAATCTGTGGAACACTATGTGGGCTCTTCCTGACTTGAGTTCTGGTGTTCCAGGGCCATGAGTGCATGGGACACCTAGCCCTCACTCCTGGGAAGTCTTCATGCCCTTCCATGAAACAGGGAAGCCAATCTCTAGGCATGCAGGAGTCTCAGCCATTCAGAAGTGCTGTGTCCAGTCATCAGGTGGGTCTCCTGAGGGGGGCAGTAGAGAAGCACAGGTCCCTGTGTCTCTGGCTATCTTGGATCAGGGGACTTCTGCCCCCAAATCAGGCCAGTTATCTCCCTGAGGCCCTTTCCCACCATTCTGGCCCCTGGAACGTGGGAATTCAGGTCCAGAATTGCTGTTTTGATGTGCACACCTAGGCCTCCGGAGCGCCCTACCCTTGTTGGACAAAGAGGCTTCAGGACCTGGGGCTCTAGTGAGGGACGGCTGGGGACAACCTAGAGAGGTTTTGTCGCCTTCATGGGTGGTGAAACCAAGGCTGGAGTTAAGTCCTCTTTCAGCCTCTCTGGCAGTTGGTACTAGGGAAAGAGCAGGCAGTTCATGGTTCCCAGCACCCACACCCAGGCAGCAGAGGAGGATGCTAGTGCAGCCAGGGCCAAATTGGGGGAGGGAGATGTTGCAGGCACAATGTCTCCAAGTTTCAACTAAGGGTGGCGCTGCTAACCACGAGGCAGTCAGCAGTGAGCGGAAGGGTCGCCTGCGGTGATGGCCAAACTGGCCTTCCTGGCTTAGCTGTTTGAAATCTGAGCCCTCCTTGAATCTAAATCGGGGTCTCAGGGAGCAGGTTAGGAGAGCGCGGCGTCACTGGGAAACCCGAGTCTCTGCCACGGCGGCAGAAGGAGCCAGGTCCAGCCCAAAGGATGGCCCAGTCACACTGAAGGGCAGACAGGCGTCCCCCAGCTAGCAGGATGGCCCTCCGCTGCCCCTCCAGTCCTGCCAGCACAGCCCCTCCCCCACCCCAGCCTTGCTTCCCTGCATCTGCTTTCTGCGTTAGAGGGATCCGGTTCTCCCCTCCTCCAAGGGCTGTGTCTTATCTCTGGGAAAGAGATTACAGAGTTTCTGACATTAAATTTTCATGCTGAAGTTTTCAGCATGTAGTTTGAAAAGTATTTTTTCCAAATAACACCTGGAGAGGAGGGCTACAGGAAGGCCGCTCACCACAAAAGCCTTGCAGCAGTTCTCCCTCCCTCCAGGGCTGCAAGTGTCTCCCAGCCTCCCCAGTGTGAGTTACTGATTCCGGCCACAGTCCTGCTTTCTCCCCTCCAGCCCAGCCTGTGGGTCCCCAAAGCCTGGCAGCTGTTTTGGTAGGCATTGTGGCCTCGGGCTGATTCTGGGCTGCACAGGTCTGATTTACAGGCTCTACGATTGGTTCTTTGTTTCTAGGTGTTTCCAGCAGCACAGCCTGGCTCATACTTACAGGGACTGGGGGGACTGGGTGTGGCCAGCTGGCCCAGCCCTCTGCAGGCCAGGTGAACCCCTTGGCCTGGGGACACCTCTGAGCCAGAGGTGGTCCTGAGGTCTGGGTCCTGTGTCTTTCCAAGGGAAGCAATAATGGAGGGGTCTGCTGTTTGTATCTTTGGGTAATGAAGGGGGCCACTTGGAAAATCTCCTCTCGAGCTTGTCTGTTGGGTCATTGTGACTTGGGGATTTCCAAACATTGGGGCCATGAGAGGTCACCCTGCTGACCCTGGCCTGCCTCATTATGTCACAGCCAGATTATGGTGGCATCTGATAGGATCCAGAAGCCCCGGCTGGGAGCGGGTAGAGGCCAGAATGTGGGGGCAGGGCTCAGTTCAGCCCGGTTAGGTTATGAGAATCCTGGGGCAAAATGGCCTCCATTGTTCCTCCTGTCCCTGAGCAGGGCGTCCACAAGTGTACCAGTCCCTGTCCCAGGCAACCCAGGTCTGGCCCATAAGGGCCCCGCTAACTTCCCAAGGCCCTCTGCCCCTCATCCCCACTGCTGCAGGTAAGGAGTTCAGCTTCAGTGTCACTGCCACTGGTCCCCAAGGTCAATGTCCCCTCCCATCTAGAACCTCTACACCTTCCAGCCCAGGAAGCTCCAGTGTGCCCCTCTTTGCGGCACCTCTAGCCCCTGCATCACCATCAGTGTCACTGCAGGATGCCCCGCCCCTGCTAAATTCCTTGTCTCCTTTGGTGTCCAGTCCTGCAAGGAGGCCTCTTTCCTCTGCCCTGTGTCGCACTCTCCTTGGAGATTATTTGCCTTAGACTGGAGTCCCCAGCACAGGACCTTCCCAGGCTCCCGACCATACACAGGCCGTGAGGTGCAGGCAGCCCACAGGAGGAGGCCCAGACGCCACTCTGCCCTGCCTCAGACTAGCAGAACCAGGCAGCAGCTCAGCTTCCTCTGGCCCTACTTCTCTCCCCAAATTCTGTTTTCTCCCATAGAGTCCCCAGCAAATCTCCATGCCCAGGTAAACTGTCCCCACTCTGTGGGTCCCGATCATTGCCCAGCATAGCTTTTCCTGTGACTCCCAGTGGAAGAGGGGCCAGGCCAGGGAGAACAGCCAAGGGCACAGCCATGACTCACCTGCTATGTATCCCCTCCTGATTCTGGCAGCCCTTTGCCTCCTCAGGACCTCCTTACCTGCCAGGGTTGGTGGAGAAAGGGACTGCCTTGTGTGACCCTTCTCCTCCTGGAAGGAATGAGGCCAGCAGGAGCTAGTGGCCTCCAAAATCAAGCCTTCCTCCATCAGGAAGAACTTGGGGTGCACTTTGGGGCCAGGAAGGGGCTAGGCAGGGTGAACTTTCTCTCCTGCTCCCCAGGGACAGATGTGCCATCCAGGGACTTGGAGGCAGAGGTGGGAAGGTAACCAAGTAACCAGGCAGGGCATCCAAGGATGTTCAACTTCTTCTCTGGGTGAGGGCCAGCAGCCTGACCAAGTGTCCAGGCCTAGCCTGTCCCCAGGTGCCCTGGAAATGGGAGATGGGTTGGCAATGTCCAAGGCTGAGCAGTGCAGAGGGCTCCATGCTCCTTCCTGCCCCTCTGAGCGTGGCATGGCCCTGAGCTTAGCAGGTCAGCACTTTCTGCAAACCCACACACAGCAGCTACAGTCCAGTCAGTGGGAGTTCCCAGCACAGCCATGTCTATTCCTCTCTCCCTCCCCCTCTCCGGCAGATCTCCTGCCTCTCCCTCCTGTCCTCTGCACGGAGACCCTGCCTCCTGCACTCTGAGGGGAACAAGATGGCTGGAACAGTGTCTCTTCCTGGAGCAGCTCCGATGGCTTTCCTCTTCCAGTCAGGGCAGGCAGCCTAGGGAGCAGGGTGCCTTGGTTGCCTGCAGCTCCATGGTGACCATGGCCCAGGGAGGTGGAATTGGAGGACTGTCAGCAGGACCCTTTGGACTGGGGGGTGGTGGTCTCTTGTTCAAGTAAGACGTTGGCTGTCCTGGTGTAGTTGTTGGGTTGGTTTTGGATTCCAAATCCCCCTACACCATGGCACCCAAGAATTTCCATAGGTTGGCTATAGGCCCAAAGTCCAATCCTACTGGGGTCTTCAGGGCTATAAGGACCCAACAGTCACACTGTGGAGAGATGCAGTGCTGCTTGGAGTTGGGAACCAAGGGAGGCCACTCATGCACATGCCCAGGCCACATGCTGGCTTTGCCTAGCTCCAGAGCAAGACCTCCCACAGATTCCAGGAGATTCTGGCTATTCCTGCACATGGCTTCTGCTTCAGCCTTCTCCACAGAAGATACCCTGCTCTCCTGACCTTCTATGTCTACTCCCCCAGGGAAGACTCCAAGCTACCATCCCCCTGACCCAGAGTCCTCCTGACCCTCTTAGTGTTGTAAAAGGCTGGAAAAGATCGGAAAATGGGTGGGGGGAGCCTATTGAGTAGACAGGGCCAGGACTAGCCCAGTAGGTCAGACCATTTGGGAAAGATGGAGGGGTTTGGTGGGGACAAAGTGGACATTTAGAGATAAAGAAGGAGATGGGGAGAAAGCAGCATCAGGGGTCAGATTCTGAGAGGAAGAGAGAGGCTGAGAGGAAACACAGCCAGCTCTGGGGTCACTGCAACCCGAAAGCTTCAGGGGCTGGGCCGCAAAAGTGTCCAGATGGAGGGAAGGGACAGCTTTTGGGGAGATGACTTTTCTAGGAGAAGAAAGGACAGAGTGGATCATCAGGATAGAGAAAAGAGAGCCCAAAATTTCAGAAGCTACAGAGGGAGGCTCAACCACCCTACAGCCAGCCAAGAGTATCTTTCCTAACCGGCACCAACCAGGAGGGCACTATTTGCTAAGGCTGTGTGTTCATGTGGCAGGGATGGAGAGAACCCCCTGCTACCTGATGGTCAGGGATGCTGAGCAGTGTGCAGACTGGGGTTCCCTGTAGCATCAGACACAAATGAGCAGTTTCTGAGGGCAAAGACATGCTTTTGTGTCTTGGAGGTGGTGAGAAGGTGGTGGTGGGCTGGTGATGGGGCAGTGTGGATAAGAGCTCCTGAGCTAGGGGTTCTGGGACCGTTTTACCCTCTTAGAAGCCCCCACCTTGGAGCCTGGCAGCATTTCTGGATGACTTGGGGAGGCAGGAGAGAGAAGAGGTTGTAGGAAGTAGACCAAGCAGTGCCCCCCCACTACCAGCCATATCAGGGTTCCAGGGTGTTAAAGTCCAGGGCCAGAAGACAGGGTGCAAGCCCTGGTGGTGAAGAGGCCTTGTGCCATAGGGCTGGCTAAGAAATGTGAAGAAGGTTGGGGAACCCAGGTGGGTCCCTCACCATTGCCGTGTTCTGGGACTCTCCACAGAACTCCGTGGCTCCTGGACCTTCAGGGTGAGGAAGTCAGAGCCACCCGACTCATTTTCCACCCCACAATTATCTCTCTCTGTCCATTCCCCTGAGGAGTGGGGGTACTGGCCACAGCACCCATCTCCACTGGGTGGGAGTGAATAGTGTCTGGAAAAGCCTCAGAAAAATCAAACTCTTGAGGTTCATCTAGGCTGGGAACAAAGATCAGATTCCTGGCTAAGGATCCATTGAGCCCTCCCTGGACTAATTATTTGGGGACAGGATTAGGATGAATGGCACAGAGCTCTTTCCTGATGAGGTCTGCTTATCCCAAAGTCTAATTAGCCTGTTGAGCAGAGCCACGGCAGTGGCTTGCTTGTCCCCTGAGCCAGGTGAGTTTATCTGCTCAGAGGGGCACCCTCTAAGATTAGCCCGAGGCAGGGCTGCTTGTTTCCCATCCCTTGCAAACCAGGAGTGGGGGCAGCAGGCAGGAGGGAGGAGGCTCTAGGGACCCTTCCTGATGGGTAGCGTGTGCCCCTTCTTAGACCACAGCAGGACCTCTATTGCCACATCTGGCTGGGGTCTGGAGGGAGCAGTCATTTCCAGGTGGGGTTGCTAATACCTGCGGCCCACTGCTCTGGACCTAGAACCACCTCCTGTGTGGTAGTCACAGGGTGGGCCTCACCCCCACTGGGTGCTCAGCCATAGCAGCCTTATGGAGTCCTCAGAGCCCCAAGCGGGCCCTCACCTGGTCCTCCAGTGCTGGGCAAGTGACCTGGTAGCTTTCAAGCCCCAGAGCTCCAGCTTATATGTCTTGGAACTGACCTGTCCTGAACTCCATGGCTAAGATGCAATGGTGGCCGTGTTGGGCTCCAGCCCACGGTGGTCTCCGGCTTGGTGGTGTGGGCTCAGGGGAGAGGCTGATTTTGAAAGATGTCCTCCCACCTGGCCTGTATGCTCCTTCAGCCATGGACATGGCTACATGCTGGTTTCCATCACGGGCCCATCCTTGACTGTCTCACCAAGACCCAGGGACCCGCAGTGGCTGCTCCCCCACTGGCCAGCTGGGAAAAGGCCACGATGCAAGGCACAGAGCAGGGCAGTCAGGGATTGGTCACTGCCTGAATGTCCCCGGACGGATGCCCGTGTGCCCTTGGGCAGCTTTCCCCTCAGACAGGCTGTCCAGGCAGGGGAAACCCTAAGCCAAAGGGATTAAGAAGAAAGGCACAATCGGCTGCTCACTTGGCCGTGCTAATTTGTGCTTCATTTAATGCATATTCCCTCAGTGGGTCAAAACGGTACTGATGACGCCAGAGGTCCGGATGTGTCCCTTAGCCCTGGTCAGCCTGTCTTAGATGCCAGGCCCCACCCGCCCCACCCCTGCTGCCTCTCCCCTTGCAGCCATCTTGCTCTTTCCTATGGGGGCGCAGGAGGGATCAGGGAGACTTCTCTGGGTTCCTGGTTACACTGAGGGGTGCAAGGACCCTCAGCTCAGGCACTGAAGCTGATCTCAAGAGAACCTCAGCCTTGGATCAGGATCTCAGGGTCTTGCCTGGCCATCTGCTCTGAACCCTGGGACCTAAGAGTTGCCCCCAACTTCCGCTCTGTGGGAGGTGGGAGCTATGCCCTGGGATGGGCGTGAGAGCAGAGTGCAAATTTCTCACATAGGACTACTGCTCTCCTGGACACTGAGGGGGTTGCTAGGAGGCCTTGAAGGGTCCTAGTGGTCTAGAGCCAGTGGTAGTTAAAAGAGCCAAGAACTCAGTTTCCATGGACTACCCATTTGCAGGACTAGAGACCCCTCAACACTGTTCCAGCCCCATCCCTAGCTGTACCAGGCAGGTGGAGAGAGTGAAGTCAGGGTCCTGCCTTGCCTCCTCTCACCTATCACAAACTGGCACTGATGGTGGCCTTGACTATAAACATTCAGGAAGAACAGAGAGACCCAGGTGACAGGGAAGGACCAGCAGGGTCAGACCTCCCACCCTTCCCAAGCCCCTAACTCCGTTTGACTTGCTCAGCACACACAGTGCCTTGGCTTGTCCTGTGGGGGCTGGGCCTGCTGTGATACCCTTCCGGGTGCAGTTCACCACAGTGACCAAAGCTTCCCCCCACCCCCAGCCATGCCAGCTTGGAGAGGGGGTGGGGCTCCTTCGGCCTGGAGGCTGCCATTATTTCTCTTAGCTCCCCGAAGTCTCAGACTGGACCACTTAAGAATAATGAGGTCCAGGTGGTCCCACGTGAGCCTCGATCCTCACTGGCTACAAGGCCAAGCCTTTTGCCTGTCCCACCTCCTGCTGGAGCAGCTAATGACAACCAGACTCTGGAAGGTGCAACTCCTTGCTGCTGTCAGGCTGTGCAGGACCCTTGGCCACAGGTGGCCACAGGGCAGGGGCCAGTCAAGCTGATGGATCTATACTGCTGCCCCACCCTGGGGGTCCACTTCTGTTGGACCCAAGCCTCTCCCCTGCCCCTCCTGGGCCTTGGTTCACCCAGCACGCTGATTTTTTGTGAGACCTGAAAGAGATCAGACATTTCTGTTTCTTGGTTGCCTACTGTGCCCGCACACTGAGCTGCCTCTACCTCCCACCTACCCAAGAGGAGGAGAGTAAGTAGCTTGTACTGTCAGAGAGCATTGACTGGGGAAGACAGGAGCATTTTGGAGGAGGCTGATGTGCTAATGCCACCAAGCTGTGTACTTAGACATGTCACAGCGGCTAAGCCTGTGATGCATGGATTTTTACCACAGTAAGACGGAAGGTCTGTGGCATTGCTGAACTCCAGGAGTTCACAAAGAAAACACATGCTGTCATGGGGCCAGGATAGTGGATCTTGCTCACCTCCCTGGTATGCAGGACAGTGTCCCTCTGTCGAGCTCTGTGGGGGTCAGGTCCTGCGAGCATCTTTACTGTCCCTCACTTCATTCCAGAAGACATGTCCCCTCTCCTCTTGCCTCTAACCCTGTAGTACTCTGGCCCTGGCCTCCAGCCTTCCAGTCCTTGGTCTTTTGGGTAAAAGAGGCCACCCACCCTTAGCCCAGACCAGTTGTGACCACCCACAGTAAGACGAGGAGACACATGCTATGCAAAAGTCACATGTCCCTGAGCATGTCCCACAGGTGCTCTTCCAAAAGCACTTCCTGGGGGCACCAATGCCTTCTTCAGGAAATCCTGTGCAAGCCACTGGACCTGGGCAGAGTGGATGGACCATGAAAAGAAGCAAGGCCTTGACCAGAGATGGAAAACTCAAAGAAGCTAAGAGAAGGGCCATAGAGAAAGGATGGTGATAAATATGTTTTGCTGGACCCAGTGGCTAGGCTAAAGCAAACTTTGGTCATATTGCTCGGGCTCTCATTCCAGCAGTAAAGAACTGTGACTTCTCCTGGTATTGTGAAAAGGAGATGAGAAACATAGAACTAAAAAGGAGTAGCAGGGTGGTGGATCTACCCTGGGGAGGACGGGTAGGCTGAGAATTGATCTGACCGCAGGGGAGCTGGGCTGTAAGGGCAGCCTGCAGGCCTCAGCGGGGAGGCCAGGGCTCAAGGCTGGCAGGCACCAGGTGGTGGGAGGAACAAAGGGCCAAGTGCCTGAAGACCTACCGATAATCGCACTGCACACTGCTGTACAGAAAGGTGGCCCTGGCCCCCGCAGCCTGCAGGCCTTGAGTATTTCCACATTCAGTGATAAGGCACTGGTTACACAATTACAGGCTGACTGGGACCAGGGCAGCCGACGCCAGTCGCCCTGGAGTCCAGAGGGAGGCTGGGGTCCATGGTCTTGCCTTGCCACTCCCTCACCTGATACCATCAGCAAACCTATCCTGTCTTTACAGGACTGGTCACCATGTGGCCATACCAGTTCCTGTTGTTGTCTTCTCACTAAGCCTGGGGCTTATCCTCCCCTAGGCCTGCTGGACAGGACAGGTAGAGGTGGGTGTGGGGGCTGTGAATCATACTACCTTCTGGGCATCCCTATGCCCATCTGTCCAGTACTTGCCATTTGTTGGGGTTGACCACCCTGCCTACAAGACCTCTTCTGCCCCGATAGAAGAACCTAGCAACAAGCTCATTCTGCCCTTCCAGGAGCTAGTGGTTGTCTGTGGGACATGCTGGGGTATCTAGGTTCCTGAAGCTTCTTTGGAGTCAGCCCAGCCCTGTCCCAGTGACCTAATGTGCAACAGCCAGGCCAAATGAGCTGGTACCCACGCTTGGAGCCAGGTAACTCCATCATAGGCAGATGGACATTCTTGGCAGAGCCAGTAGCCAACGAGGCACAAGTGTCCCCAGCTGGGACTCCCATCTGCTTCTCTCCAGGGATACTCAGAAAACTGAAATCCAGGCAGGGAGTGGAACAGGGCCACTGGCAAGAGGGCCTCTGGGTAGCTTTCCCTTGCAGCTTTCCCACGATGCCCCCATCATTGGGGCTCTTCTCCCGGCACCCCACACTTCACAGCTGGCCAGGCACAGCCAGCTGCTCTTTACCCGCCCCACTGGGTATGGCCCTGCCTGGTGATGGAGCCTTTTCCCATGGCTTGGATGGGCTAGGGGGTAGTGGGGAGGATGAGGAATTTGAGGAGGAAACAGCAGTGGCCTGAGAATTTGGAAAATGCGTGCAACAGCCTGGGCTCTTGGGAAGAAGCCGGCAGGAGGATTAGGCAAAGTGGAGGATGATGGTATGGTCCTGGGTGGGCCGTGACTGATGGGCCAGCCAGGTCTCCGGCACGAGAAGGGAGCCCATCCATGCAGGCAGGCAGCTGCCCCCGTCAGTCAGCCTGTCTTCCCTCCTTGCAGCCTCTAATCAAAGACCGACCCCGGCTTAGGGCGGGAGCTAGATTCTAGCCCTCCAGCCTGCCACACCATGCAGGTGACTTGAGATGATGCCCCCTCACCAGGCTTCCCTCGCATTCTCCTATACAAAATGGGGTTCTGCAGTGGGGGGGTCCTCTGAAGTCCATGCGTTCGAAAACCAAGTGTTCCTTGCTGGGCCCAATTTTGCTGGCCCCAGTCTTTCTGATTTGAACCTGACTTTAAGAAGAGGGTTTGGAAACAAGTGTAGAGGGGTATTGGGGCCCTCCTCTGGGGAGAGAGCTGCAACTTGGTGGGTCTTGCCTCTGGGAACCCTCTGGAACAGCAGCTGTCCCTGCCCTCGAGCTGGCTGACAGGTCTGCCCTGGCCCCCCATCTAAGCCTGCCACGGTTGATTATGGTGGATATTCACACCAAGGGACAGAGCCGAGAAGCTGAGCAGCTGCTCTGAGGGGCTGAGGGACTCAGGCGCCTCTCTTCTCCTGTACACTGACTTGTCCTCACCCTGGTGCCTGTGTGTGTGGCTTTTTCCTGCTTGGCTGGACTTGCCCCCCTGCCCTTCATGCTTTTCTATCCCTCCACAATGACCAAGCAAGGGCCCAGGGCTCTGCCAATGCTTTGTCCCTTGGGTAACTGGACTCATCTCCTGGTAGCAAAGTCTCTCTCATGTTCTGATCAAAGTGATGAGGTTACACCTGCCCTGCCCATGCCCGTTACCTGCATATCTATATCCACATCTATAACCTCCATATCTAGGAGGCTAAAAACCAAGTTATCCAGGCCTGAAGGACTCTGCTTCAAGGGGGACAGGAAGACTCAGGGACTCCAGGTACCTCAGGAAGCAGACACTGTCTGTGTCTGTGGGGAGAAGGGATCAGCCTCAGCTGGGACCCAATGGCAGGTCCAGAGCTGGTTTTGGGCCGGGAAAATCACAGAGTTAGGTGGAGGTGGGCGGAGGGGCCAGGGGTTGGTCCCTGACCCTTGGCCCTGCGTTTGCTCAGCTAACTTTGCGATGGAGACACTGTATGCACACTGTATGCCGAGGGAGGACTGGACGATAAGGATTTCTGGGTCGTTGACTCCTGTGGCCCTCACCAGCCTCATCCCCCTGCCCACTCCCCTCCCAGGCCCCTACCCTGTCCAGGTCATCACTGCCCTCTCTTCTGGAACACTCTAAGGCACCTGGGAAATGCAATAATAATCTTTGCCTCCCTCTATAAAGGAGCTCTCTAAACTCATTGAATAGAGAGGTTTTGGTCACTTTGGGGGCCCTGAGGCTTTCACAATGTGATTTTTCTCCCCTATATCATGGGTGGAACTTTGAAGGTCCTCAGAGCTCCCATGGTGCTGTGTGGGCTAGTCTGCCCACAGCCCTCTGACTCTTGTGCCCCAGGCATAGGGTAAGGAGGACCCTCATGTGTGAGTGAAGACCACGAGGGTCCCAGAGCTGGCAAATGTTTATGCTGATCACTCCTGCAGGTTGCAAGGAACCAACTGCATGGTCAGCACCCATGTTGAGGTATGGCCATATAGCTGGGAGACCCCAAGGGCAGCTCCCCATCTGCTCCCTGTGAGATATAAGGGGAGTGTCCTGAGGGTTTCTCTACCCCCAAGCTAGCTTCCCCGAGAATCCCCCTCCTACTCCAGCCCCACAGAGAAGCAACAGTAATTGTGGGAAATGCAAGCCACATGCTTCGACCCATTTGCGCTTAATTCATTGCAAGGAGCTTCCTGGACCTTTGATGTTCAGACCTGAGCCTTTAGTGCTTTGGGGTAGTGAGACAGGAAGCAGGGATTTGGGGCAAAGAAGCAGCCCCTCTACCCCTCTGCAGCTCATCCTGGCCTAATTCTGGTCCTTAGAATCCTGAGCCAGACCCCTTAGGGAAAGAAAAGGGCCCATGCCCCCCGAACCCCTTACAGGGTCACTGAGGGGGGCGCTCGGGCACAGGAGCAGCATGGGCTCTCTGCACATCACCAGGCAGCATGGCTGCAGCCCAGCACCCTAACAGTGGGCAAACAGGAGCCTCTTCTGGGAAGCCCTGGGGCGGCCCAGGGTTAGGTAGGGTGGGATGGTCTGGTGAAATCATGTGGTAAGATTCAGACACCAGGATTCCGTGCTGGGTCAAAGCTAGGAGACCCCAGGATGTCTCACTGATGCCCTGTCACCCAACTAGTGTCCCCAGTCAGCCCCAGGCTTGGGTGGGAGTCAGGCAGCAGACCACTGACAGTCAGGTGGAGTGAGGGTCACCAGGCATGGCAGGGGACAGCCTCCAGGAAGTCATCTAGGGCAGGAACCATTGGCACCATCTTCCCGCTCCCCTGTGAGACCTGTGGGAAGAGAACTTAGGACCTTCCCTGTAGCCAGGCATTGGGTGGCCTGAGGTACCAGCGAGGGCATCCTGGAGGTGGGGGTTCTGAGGAGGGCTGGGGCAGGCAGGGCAGCCGGTAGCCCTCATCAGGCAGGCAGCCCACAGGAGACAAGGCAGCCTGCAGAGTCGCATGTGCACTCGGGAGCGGACACTGTAGAATACACTGGAGATGCCGATCCAGGCAGCCAAGACAAGCTGTCCCAGCATGTGTGTGACCCCGGGGCCACATGGGTGTGGGCAACCTGCTGTGGACACAGCAAGGCTGGGAACAGAGCCCAGAGCTGAGTTCCTATGCCCTGACCACAGCCTCTGGTGCATCCTCAGGATACACTCCTCAGTCCCTGCCCCAAAGAGGGGACCATGTAGGGCTTAGGGAGGTGAAAGGAATCCCCACTTTCCAGACATAGGACTAGGCCTTTGCATGAGGCTGTTCTTAAAACTGTCATTTGAAAATAAATACTGTTGTCAGCAATGATCAGATTGCACTGGGTCTCCAGGAGAGGGGTGGGCAGCAACCTGGGGACTGGTTGTGACTGTCCAGGTGGCTGGGGCTCTTCTGGATCAGAGTGGCCTCTGACCTTTCTGAGAAGGCCACACCACACCCACAGGGCCAGCATCTTCTCTGCCAGATGGCTCTAGTGACCAGGCACCTCTTGCCTCTGCCCATTTGTGACCAGTGTGGCTTAGCCAGGACGCTGGGAGGTAGTCTTCCTTTGGCAAGTCACAAGTGGCCCTAACGCTAAGACAAGATCAAGCCCACTGTGTCTTGCTGCCAGAGAAAGGCCCGAGAAGTGGCTGGGGAGGATGGGGAGTCCCAGCCCACTCCCTCCCTTGCACCCTGGGTGACCTGGTACCCTGTTTTCCAGAAGGCCTTAACCCTGCTATCTGAGGCTCTGTGTCTCTCTTGCCTGTGGGTCCTTTAAACTCTCTGCTAGGGCACCCTGGTACTATCTCTGCTTGGGACCAAAGTGAGCCCCATCCTTGCTGCCCCTTCTGGGGCAGCATACAATATCAATATCGTGGGCCCATACAATATCTCAACAGAGGGTCACTTCCCAATGGACAGAGCTGCTTTCTCCTGGACACACTCTGCTCACATAGCCTCAGCTGGGCAGGGAAGAGAGGTCTCATCCACAGAACTCTGCCATCCTCAACTCCCACAGGTTGCCCAGCAGTGGGTGGCCAAGAGCACCCATTTCTGTTGAGGTGCATCAATGGTTGAGTTCTTTTCCCTGCTAAATCTAGACCCTGTAGTCTTCAGGTTCTCGAGACCCTCTGGGACAGCAGGAGAGAATACATTTGTAGTCTCCGAGACTCAGGGCAGGATCAGAGTGGCCTTTGTTCAGAGTGGCATTGGACCTTTGTTCTCAAGCCCAGGGGTGGAGGAGGGAAGTTGACCAAGGAAGAACACATCTCAGTGCTGCCATCAGCCATGCAGGGAACATAGGGCCCAGTGGAGCTATATGCAGGGAAAGTGGGGACCCCTCCAGGACATAGGGTGCGTGGTTTTTTCTGGGGAGCCTCCCCAGGGCCACCAGCCAGTGCTTTCTGATCATGCTACTTGTGAGCCAGGGCAGCAGGCTGGGCACGAGTTTCTCTAGTCAGGCAGGAGCCTGGGAACCTCGTCCCAGAGGCTGGGGCCTGGATTCCCTCCTCAGGGAGGCTGCATGTTGGGATGAAGACAGGCAGTGGGAGGAGACAGTGTTCTCCCCACTCAGGGCGCCCGACCCCACCACCTGCCACAGGGGGCCAGACTCTGTCCTGTTTGAGTACCCGGTCAATGTCCTAGGACTTTGCCCCTCTCTATCCTACCCACTCTGCTAGGATGGGCAGGCAGGGGGTGGGGGGCTGTGAGTCTTCAGCACAGACATCTGCACCCTTCTACCAGCCCCACTGGTGGAAACCTCTCATCTTCTAGAGAGTTTCTCCTCCATTCCTCCAAGTCTGCCCCATAGAACAACTTTGGAACTCCAGGACTGCTTTCTGCCTGGTGGCTGTGCCTCATGGCCGATTGAGACCCCTGGGATCTTGCCCTGCAGCTGCATTGCCAGTGCAGTTTAGGATCTCTGAGGCCATCAGCCTGGGCTGGAGTTCACACCCTACAGTTAGCTCAAGGCCTTGTGTCTCTGCCTTAGTTTCCTCTTCTGTGAATTGGGGTGATCATGGGTAGACAGATCCCATCATTTAACTTCATCAGAGGCCTGCCCACTTGTACCCAGGATGCTATCCCAGCTTTCTGGGGTGGGAGTTAGAGCATATCCCTTTCCCGGAAGCCACAATGCCCTGAGATTAGGACCTGCTTACCTCTTGTCTAGCTCATCCCTGGAGCCTCCCCAGGGCCACCAGCCAGTGCTTTCTGCTCATGCTGCTCCAGAGTACTTCCTGCAGGATCTTCAGGAGCCAGGGCTACACTCCTTTGGGCACCCCTTTGCTGAAAGGCAACCCTGATGCCAACAGGAACAGAGCAGTCAGGCAGGCCAAGTGGCCCTCCCCCAGGGGCTGGCAGGACAGGCCACAGTGGCTGAGGTCAAGCTGCCTGCGGTTCCCTGCAGTTGTTGAGCTCAGTGTTAAAAAAAAAAAAAAAAAAAAAAGAAGTATATGTGTTCATGGGATGAGAGAGGTGAGGGCTTGAAGAGCCGAGGAAGAAAGACCCAAGAAATGCGGCTTGCACCTTGATCTGGCAGCCAACAGAAGCTGTCTACTTGGAGTCGAGAGGGCTGAGAGTCAGCAGAGAAGCACCTGGCCTTTCCAACCAAGTAACAACTTTCTGGCACTGCCCCTAGAAACCCCTTGACATCTTTTCTTCCTTTATCCTCACCTCTTTTCCTGTGTTTTGTTCCTGGGTGGGATGGGATCAGCTGCCATTTGGAACCCAGTGTGACCTCTTGGGCTTTCCGGTCCCCTACCCTAACTTGAGAGGAGACAGGTACTTGAAGGACCCCTGAAGCAGACTTGTCTCCTCCCACTCTAGCCCTGGCCTTTGTCATTGTGAAAGTGCCAGGTGATGGTGAAGAGTGATGAGTCTCCGTCTCTTAAGGTGGGAACATTGAGTCAGAGTGCTAGGAGCATTTTCTCGGTAGAAGCACCAGCCCCTGGCATGCTGGGTCTTCAGGGCTCCCCTTGCTGAGATAACTATTGAACGCGAGGTAGAGCTGGCCATGAGTAGATCAGGGTTCTGGAGCTGACTGACATCTTGTTTACATGCAGCCCCTAAAGATCCCAGGGAGCCACAGCAGCAGGAAGCAGATGAGAAAACGACACAGACGTCCATGGACTTATGTGCGTGCATGGAAAGGGTGCACACACACCCAGTGCAGGAGGAGCCTGGGGCTGCCAGGGGCTGCACACCGCGGGTAGTCAGACCCACAGGCACTCTGAGAAGGTGCCTGCATTAGACTGCCAAGTCCTCCAACTTGGTGGCCTTGTCTTAGTGGGAAGTGAGGCCTGGGTGGGAAGGGGTGGAGGTCTTTATGCAGGTTTCTGGGAGATTCCGAGGCCCAGTAGAGCCGGTCTGGGTGGCAGGTCTGAAATTCCATTTCCTAGGACCCCCCTACCATTCATGTCCTTCCCACCAGGCTCATCTTCTCACCAGGCTGCAGGCCCCTTCCCCATCTCATTGTCCCAGCCCCTCCTACCTCTTCCAGGCTTCTTTCTGTTTAACTCAATGTCTGTCCCCTTCCTTCAGGTTGGTAGCACCCTTAGGAAGGGGTCCTGCCTGCCCAAATCATAAGACACATGAAATGCAGCCAAGTTAGGTAGTTGTATAGAAGAACCCCACCCATGGAGGCTCATGCCTGGACACTTAGAGGTGTCTGTCCGCCAGGGAGGGTTTGGGGAACATGTGGACCTGACAGCCTTCTGTGGAGGTTGCTGCATAGCTATTCTGCTGGTGCTTCCAAAAAGCTGTAGGGGGTGTGTGTGTGCAAGTTTGCAAGAAGGCCCACAGCCTGGCCTTGACTTCTAGCCCCCCAGCCCCCCAGCCCCCTGTTGGCCCTGTACCCATTGGGAAAACAGCTCTTTATCTCCACCACTTCCCCTGAACTGCAAACAACCACGTGTCCTGTGGGGGCCCCTCTTGGCACATGTGCCTCTGCCCCTCGACCTGGTGAGGCCGTTCACCCTTGGATGGGGCAAAGGGACCCAAGGCTCTCAGCAAGGGGAGGGTACCAGGCAGGACAGACCCAGGCTGCAGCTCTGATGGTGGTGATCACCTCATAGGGCAGGCAAAGGATGGGTTGGGTTCAAGGGCTATTCTGGAGAAGGGCCAAAGGGACAGATAGGCACCGGGGGCAGATAATCAAGTGGGGCTGGGCTGTATGTGACACCTGGTAGGGACCTTCTTGGCCAGCTCCATGAACTATCTCCCCTCCACCTCCCTTTCTGTCCCCTCTGGGGCCTGGAACTCCCTCCATGAGCTTTTTCCTCATCCAGCCATGTTGCCTTTCCCTTATGGCCCCCTTAAATAGGTTGTGACATTTTAAGGGTCCTTGGACATGGCTTACTGGGTCACAAGGACTGATGGGCATGGGGCTAGGGAAAAAGCAATGCAGAGGGCGGCTGAGAGCCCCCCCCTTCCCACTCTTCTTATCTCACCACTGCCCAAGTTAGCATTGAGCTAATTTTTGCAGCCCCAGGGGGACCAGGGCCTTCTGTCTAGGCTGACACATCTCGTCGAGGCCCTAGAAATATTCCAGAAAGGTACAGCAGCCTCATGGTGGCAAATATTCACAACTGTACTCCCAATAGGCTGCTCTGAGGGCAATGGCTCAGTGTGTAGAGGAGGGCAGAGGCTGGGGTGCAAGCTCCACAGGAGGTACCATGTCTTCCCAGAGCTGGTCACCACCTTTTGAGATTGATAGTCTCTTGGTAGAAGAGAGTCCTGCTCCTGAGTCCCCACTGTACCCAGGGTTTTAGGATACAAGGGTCCTGACCACTTCCTGCCTTGATTGCTGGGGAGCAGGCTGGCCCAGAATGTACACACAGGCTCAGAGAGGCTCTGGCTAGTGGAGGTGTCCTCCAGTCCCCTGGCAAGATGGGCCTGGCTCCAGAAAAAGGACAGGTGGACAGGCACAAGTCACCACAGTGGCCCTCCCTTGCCCTCCTCTGAGCAGTGCCCCATGGGCAGGAAGGGGAGGTCTGACAGGCAGCCTTGGTAGGAGGGACCTCTGTTCCGTCCACTCCCTTCCACAGTTCTTGGCTGCCTAAGCCCCCTCTCAGAAGCTGCACCCCACCTCCAGCCACAGGCTCTCAGGGTTCCAAGCTCTCTCTGGCCCCCGGGCTTCAGGTCCTTTCCCAGAGGCAGGGAAAGGGGGGCAATGCACACAGCTCCCACACCTCTGGCTGGGGATGCCCAAAGAGGCAGCACCATGCCGGGAACTCAGAGGGGGGTGGAAAGCAGGCAGCAGGCGCCAGGACGCCATGGCGCAGCCTCCACCCCCAGACCCCTAACAGTGGGCCAGTGTGTGGGCTGACTGGGGTGGGGGCCCAGGCGGGTCGGGTCCCGCTCCATAAACCCTGGCCAGCCGGGAAGCTGCAGACTTGGCCGTGTTGACACAGGGGTGATGTCACTAACAGCCAATGGAAGCCTGCTGGGCTCTGCGTGCGCCTCCTTGTGTCTCACAGGCTCTGCCATGCACACAGCATGGTCTGAGTGCCACCTGAATAAACCGGTCCTACCCAGAACCCCGTGGGTCCTGCTCCCCCAGGCTCCATCCTCAGTGCATCCCCAAATCTCTGCCTCACCCTGGGCCTACTGTCCCTCAGGTGTGTGGGCCCCAGAAAGCTGACCCCCCCCCCCTCCAGCCTTTCAACCTCACAAGCCACTGCTCCTCTTCTGTGGTCCCACCTGGCCACCATGCTCCCAACCATACACTGAGACCTACCTCTCCCCTGTCTCCTAGCCCTGACAGGCAATTTTGGAGCCTGCTGGTCCATGTACCCAGGGCTGGCCACAGGCCCAGTGGCATCCTCTGACCTGGAGGAAGGGCCAGGCCCAGACAACCCTGTGTTTCCCTCTCTGTTGGAAACTGGCCTGTCCCAGGCCTCCCACCATCTTTCATTCCCCATGTTGAGTCTCTCACCCCAGGAAGCTTCAAATCCAGTTCTGGTCTTCACAGACTTCTTCCTCCTTGTGGGCGCCAATCAGACCCACCAGTCTGCCTCTGTGACCCCCGCAAACCTCTCTTCACCCAGGTTGAGGGATTCAGGATCAGTGCTTTGGCCTAGCTTCCTGCCCCCAATCTCAGTGCATCCTCCTCCTGTGGCCTGGCTCCTTGGTGTCTCCCATGGGAACCTGCTTTCCAGGCAGAAGGACTCCTGCAAAGTATGGGGCCCACGGCTGGCCTCGTCTGTGTGCCTGCCAGCCCCTCTTCCTGGTGCCCACAAGACGCCTCCTCCTTTAGGAGCTCACTCTATGCCTGCTGTGTCTTGTGCCCTGGGTCTTGGCACGTGCTTGCGTGGAGGTGTCTCTCGGAGATGGGGCAGGAGCCTCCTGCGCTTGGCTCCCGCACTTGTTTACGGGTCCGGCCTCCACCGTGTGCCGCTCCCCTCGGACCAACTGCCCGCCCGTGTCCAGCCAGGTGTGGGGTGATGGAGCGGGGCTCCCTGAGGACAAGGAGCACAGTGTCTGCTTTATTTGCAGCTCAGCGCTGACAAGGAACAGAATACCCACAGTGACTGCTTCCAGGAAACGGCTGCGGGGCGGGTGGGAGCCTTGGGAGCAGCCCCTTCCCAGCAAGCCGGCCTGCAGGTGGGCTTCCAGGAAGAGGGCCCCACCGGCACCCCTCAGCCTGGAAAGGGGCCAACAGTGTCACCAGGAGCAGGCTGGGGGGCTGGAGGAGGGGTGTGGAAGGAAGGGGAGAGCAGGAGGGAGGGACAAAGAGGGTGGGTAGGCCTGAGCTGAGCCCAAGTGGTCACTGCAGCCTCAGGGGAGACCAAACCTGACCACGGTTCTTTCTGGAACTGTCTAGTCCCCATTTTAGGGGGCTAGGCAGTCTTTAAGAAGGCCTCAGTCTTTTGGGGAATTGCTTGGCATCACACACACACACACTCACACCTATGCCTGTACAGGGGACAGATTCAGGAGCTCAAATTCAGGTCTGGTGCTGGCCAGTGACTGAGTCCTCCAGGTCCCCTTGTTGGAGGGGGCTGTGTGGGGCTGCAGACTAGATCCACTGACCCTTGGTACTGAGAGCTCAGCTGCCTCTATGTCTGGAGAGAGGAGACCATTTGTCTTCCTGAAGTTCAGTCCTCCTTGGACTCCACTATGTATGTTTTGAGAATTCCCAGTTCATCTCCCCCTCAATATTCCTGCAGCCCTGTTTCAGGGATTTCATTTCCTCTCTAACCCTGGAATCTTTTACCCTTTCTCTGGTATCGTGAGTGCCCTGACCTCGCCTTGCCCCAGTGGTCCATAATCCCTGCCTGAAAACTTGCTCTTGAGTCTCTAAATTCATGCTGAGACATGAAACCACACAAAGGCACGAAGCACACACAGAAGGTTTGGAGTTCACCCTCAGAGGACACTGCCCCACACGGGACCATGACCACACACGTGCCCACAGAGCATCTCCAGGGGACCAGAGACCACGCCCTTGGCTCAGCCTTAGCACCAGCAGTCACAGCCAGCTGGTCGGCACACAGTGAGTGGTGGAGATTCTCACAGGCGCAGATGGGTGTGTGAAACACACGCCCAGGGACAAGAAGGCAGGAAAGACTGACTGGCCTGTGAACATACATTGACCACATCGAACACGCGAGGCACACAAGTCCTCAGGGCTGTCCATGGGCACATGAACCACCAGCATGGCCACACTCTATGAAACAAGTCCTCTCGTCTTTAATGGGACAATGTGGCCTTTGCTCAAACTAAACTCACATAGACACATGGGTAGGGAAGGGTCCAAGTGTGAAGATCCCTACTAGGGTGAAGGATGCGGCTGGGGTCCCTGCCATTGTCCAGGGTCCCGCTTGGGAGTTGAAAACTCTTTCTCTAGGTTTTCAGGCACCATGGCAGCTGGCCCCTCCCCATCCTACCCTGGGCTGGGATGAAATTCAAGCTCCTGTTTGCTTCTCAACACTTAACTCAGCACAGGGGTATTTTGAAAGTGCTTTTGCGTGGTGGGGGCTTGGAGTCTAACAACCCTCTCTAAGCCCCTTTTCTAAAAAGCAGGAAATCGGGTTGGGCCAAAGGTAAACACATTCCAATCTGGCGGTCCTGGGCTCAGATGGAGGGGCTCTGCGTGTGTGTGTGTGTGTGTGTGTGTGTGTGTGTGTGTGTGTGTGTTGGGAGGGGGTTTTCTTTTCTTCCAGCCCCCACCATAGGCAAGGCTGAGACTCAGGACATGCCACACACCTGTTTGCAGAGCAGTGATACCTTGGCCCGTGGCTTCATGCCTTGGCCTGCCTGCACCCCAAGATGCTGCCCCTACATGCCTCTTTTCCCCACCTCCAAAGCCCTGCAGGACCCAGAAGCCTCTAGGATATAGCTCCAAGAACAGCTTCAGGAGCCCACTGCAAAAGCAGAGCCAGCATGGGCAGGCCCAGGGGCTGACCCTGCCTCTGTACATACCTTTGATATTCTCAGGGGCTGGAGGGGTGCTGATAGGTGTAGGTATCCACAGGCAGGGATGGGGGACAAACTCTCAGTCTCTCCCTCTAGCTGGGTAGGGAAAGAAGCTATGCCATGCTCACCACCCTTGAAGCACTCACATTCCCAAATTTATTTCTGAGCTCCTCAGGAGGAATATGTAGCAAGTACTGTGTAATTCACAGCCACTTCTAAGTGTGCCAAAGCCCAGGTGCAGCTCAGGTCCAGCATGCCAGATTCCGCAGGTGACCAGCAGGACAGTCTCAAGGAGCTGGTCTGAGGCCCTTTCCCAAGCCCCTTCCTGCTCTGGGACTGAGTATCTAGGTCTCCAGACAAGGCTCCTGGGCCCATCCCACCCACTATTCTCCCCCTAGTCTTTGCGCCCCACTTGCCCCCAGTGCCTCTGGGTCCATGGCTATTCTGGCCAACACAAAGTAAGGCAGCTTTTATCTTCCAAGCCTGGCTTTGTAAATCTCCAGCTGGGCTGGTGTTCACTGTAAAAGCCTTTTGGAGGTGCCTTCCTGACACGTAATGGGGCAAGTCTCTGCCAGAGGAATTGAGAGAGTAGAGATGGCTTCACCTCTGCGTGGCTGGCCAGCCTTTGAAATCCCCTGTGCCTAGTGGTACTGACTTCCTGTCTTAGCCCCACAAATCTATTCTGGAACCCCTGTCCCAGAAAGTACAAAGCCACTGTGAGTTGAGAGGGATCAAGAGAAGGGTCAGATGGGAGAGCAAACTCATGGGGCATGTGGAGTTAACACAGGCCAGGGGGCTGGGGAGAGTGGGAACTGGTGCCCTGTGTAAGTGTGGGGTAGGGGGTGCGCCTAAGAGCTGCCTCTCATTTCTTTTTTTAAATTTTAGGTTTTTTGCTTTGTTTTGTTTTTGTTTTATTTATTTATTTATTTTGGGAAACAGGGTCTCTCTATGTAGTCCAGACTGACCTCAATTCATGGCAATCCTCCCGCCTCAGTTTCCCAACTACCAGGATGATAGGCATTTGCCACCACACCTGATTCATGTCTTTTCCAGTGTCTGCACAGCCGAGCGCCTGGGAGCTGGGATCCTGTATGGGGGCTCAAAGGAAAAGGGGTGCTGTCTTTGAGTGCTCATCTAAGATCCCAGCCCCCAGGGTCCCAGGACAGCCACTGTCTCTTATGAGGATGCTAACTATGAACCGGGGAGCTGCGTGTGTACCCCAGGAACAAGACAGCAGTGAGGGGCTCCACTACCCTGGACCCCTCACCCTCCTCCCTCTGTCACTCGCTGGACTTCTCCAGCTCCCTCACCTCCTTTGGAATCCTGTTACACCCCTGTCCTCTCTACCTATTCTCTGACCTGTTTGTGTCCCTGTCCCTTTGTTGTGGCCCCCCCCCCCAGCTCCCACCCACAGCAGATTGAGGGGAAGGGGACAGCATGTGTCTGCTCAGGCTCCAGTCCCGAGTTAAGCAGGGCCCAGGGCAGGAGGACCATCCCTAGGCGGGGTGGGGGGTGGAGGGGGAGAGTGGGGGGGTAGGGCAGAGCCTGGAGGGTGCTATGGATCATGTGACTGTGTGCCTACCTAGACCTGCCTTTATTTTCTTGGGCCAGCACCTGGGGCTGAAGGTGCAATCAGACAGCAGCATGGACCGCAGAGGCTTTTGGCTTATCATGCCCGCCACCCCCCTGAAGGATCCCCGGGTCCCACAACGCCTGCTTCCATGTGGCATCTGCAACCCTCCAGCCTTGATGTCTATATCCCTCATAGTCCCCCTCCCCCATATCCAAAGGCCCATGTCACCCTGTGACCATTTCTGCACCGTAACCCCATAATCTTTTCCGTGTAGTGCACCCCATACTTATGCCCACCCTGTTTCATGTTCCTCCCCCACCTGGGCCCCTTCCGTTCCCTGCCCACACGCTCCCCTTTCATGTCTCCCCGCCCCCCCACCCCCAGCCTGTGGTACACCACTAGGCAGGCAGCATAAATTTCAGTCTGAGACAAAGTACTGTAACTGTATTTATTGTGGATCCAGAGCTTCTGGTGAAGCCCTGGTGGGGAGGGACACAAGGCAAGATTGGTGACATGAAATGCTTAGAGATGGCTCCGTTGGTGTGGAGCTTCCAGACTAGGTGAGGGGAAGGTGAGACCTCACGCACACAGCCCACACCACACCCAGTGGCAGCCAGAGGTGGACAAACAGGCAGTCACTAAGGCAGTGTGGCCAAGAAGGAATCCACACACATACACACACTCACACATGCACACACACGGAGAGACTCAAGGCTGTCTCCAGGACTCCAACCAGTGCAAACGACTTAGTGCAAATTGAATTCAAAAGGGACAAGTGGGGAAACAGAGTCATGGACGCTTTGAATCTCTCAAGAAATGGAAAGAAGAAAGATGAGAGATGAAATGAGAAGAGGAAAGGCTGAAGAAGAACAGAAGAGGGAGGTGATGACGGTGGCTCCATCCCGTGGAAGAGGCTCAGTTCCAGGATGACGCATGGGGTGCTGGTCTCCCGAATGCAGCAGGGGCTGGCCTTGAAGATGGAGTTGCCGGGGTGGGGAGTGCTGCGCTCTGCTCTTCCGTGGTGTTCCTGAGACCTGTTCCTTCAGCTCTACCTGCAGAAAGATTCAGTGACACATGAGTAGGCGACAGGGTGGCAGGGCAGGGTGGGACAAATCTTTCTGAAGTGGCCAGTCTTACCTCCAGAGCCGATTCCTGAGTCATGCAGTGTAGTGGTTCTGGATGCAGCATATTCTTGATCCAGAGCTAGATGGACTTGAAGAAGTCCCCAGTTCCAAGTCCCAGGCATGAGCTGGGTAGCACCATGATCTGCACATGGGAAGAGAGTGAGTCGTCCCAGCTCCTGTCCCTGGCCCCTGGATCCCTACTCACCTGTGGCTATAAACACCTCACCTTTCATCTTGAGGGTTCTTGGGAGTCCAGAGAGCAGCAGTGGTAGCTCTTTCGGAAAAGCAAAGGAACAGACCTCGTGGAAGTGTCTCCGCATCGCCAGCCCAGAATGTTCTGCAGAGAACAGACTGGGATGAGTGGGAGAGTGGTCAGGTGCCTGGGATGGGTACTGGGCAGGCAGAGCCCACACTCACCAGGAAGGCCAGACAGCAGTCCCTCTGGCCTCACCATCACACCGGACCATATCACTTCCTCTTAGCGTATCTGTCGCACCTGCATCCTGGCCTTCAGGCTGGCTGGCACATCCGCCTTTCTGGAGACCTGGCTGTAGAGACAATAGAGAGGGTACTGGTTAGGTGAGCAAGGGTGGGCGAGGAGCAGGGTGGCTAGCAGGTTGGGCACTCACCCTCATCTCCAGTCCGAGTGCAGAGGCACCGATCACTGCTCCATCGTCACCTGCGAGGCCCACCTTGGCCACAGGCTCTGGAGGCCAGTGCCTTGCTGGCTCGCCCCCCGGCTGTTGAACCTCGCCCTGTCTGCACCCATCCTCCCTCCTGAGAGTGCTCACCCACTCCGCCTCGCCTGCCTCGCCTAGTCTGGCCTTGCCTTGTGCCCTTGGCTCCCCTGGTGCTGTTCTGTCTGTCATGCCGGACCCAGGGGCTGAGCGGTTAGGGCATACAGTGTCACCAAGTCCACTGTGGGCCCTCTCCGCGCCAGGTCCTGGGCCGCAGTGCTGCGTGGGAACTGTGAATCCACAAGCCGGGCTCGCTGCAGCCTCCTTGCTGCGATATCTCTCCGGAGCCCACCACCCATGGCCACCGCTCCTCCCCGATGGTGTCCTGCTGCACTGCCCTTCTTTCCCGCTCTCCGGCCCTCGAGGCTCCAGTACAGGCCTTGGAAAGCCCACCCAGAGCCACTCCTATACCTTCTTCTAAGTGAATTGCAGTGGGATGTGGTGGTGGCTGGGGACCCCTCTGTGTCCTGTGACCCCGCCCTGATGTTTGACCTGGGCCCAAAATGCTCCCACATGTGCTGGATCCCTGTGGCCCCTGCTACTGTCCCCAAGGTCACCTCCCTGAAGACAGCAGCCTTGGCCCTGCTGGCGTCCTCCATTCTTTCCATTCTGCCCTCTTAACTTGCTCTTTCCCCTGGGAAAGGCCCATAGCCCCCCCAGCTTTGCTCCGTCTCGGCTCCCCCCGAGAAGATGTCACCTTTGCTAACTCTTCTGCCTTCATCCGCTGCTTTGCAGGAGGCTTGCCACTTCTCCTCGCTGGCCCTCGCTCCCTAAACCTCCTTCATTCAGAAGCCAGGGAAGCGAGGTCCAGGAAGGTGAAGCGGACTCACCTGCCCAGCAGACGCAGCCCTCACCTGCCCACTGCTGCCAGCTACTTCTCCACCCAGGCCCGGGGGTCGAACCCTGACCAGCAGCTCCCCCTTGTCCGACCAGCCACCACGTCCTGTAACCAAAATTAACCGGGATGAATGTCTGGCTCCTTCTTCCTTCCAACCCTAACTCGGGCTGGCAGTCCCACGCCGATGTCACCCTGCCTCCAAGATGCCTGGGAACCTCCTCCACGCTCCTCTGGGTTCCCAGACCCAAACGACCTGCCCGAGCTAGCCCCTCCACCTTCACCACCCTTGCCAGACTCCAGACGGCCGAGGTGCTCCTCGGCCCCTACGCCTCTCCTCCAGCACCCCCATCTTCCCCAGTTTCCCCCGTCCCCCCACCCTTCCCACCCCCCTCCCTCACCCTGCTCTCGGGCCCCTAGCCCGGGCTTTTTCTAACTGGAGTGGCCCCGCCCAGAATTTCCTCCCCTGCCCTGCCAGCCAATCAGATCGGGCCATGCCGGGGCCCCTGCAGGGCCCACCTCCGCCCTGGGCTGATCAGGCGCACGTTCCTCTCACCCCGCACCCATCCCGGAATTCTCCAAAGACGCAGTCCCCACACCCTTCCTTTGGCATCCCTTAGACAGCTCCTGGCATTGTCCCTAAACGTGCCCCTCTGGGTTGAGAACATCTGTCCTCTAAGACCATTGGCTTCCCTCTGGAAGCAGTGTGTGCCCTGCATCCTTCACAATGTGCCCAGTACACACTCTGCTGTGCCCGAAAGTCCCCAGCACGCACCCTGCTAAGGGCTGGAAACCTCTGGGCATGCACTCTCCCCATGGTCTGTTTTCGGCATGCACTTCACTGTAACTAGGAAGTTCCTGGGCACTCTCTTGTGACTGGGGATCCCTCAGCAACAAACCCTGTCATGGCTGAGAGATTCTGGGAGATTACTCTATGGTGGTCAGTGGCCGGGGGTCCCTTTTGTTTTAAACAAACGCAGAGCCACTATTTGCCACCACTGGCTAAGACCTCGAATTCTTTCTAGAGTACTAAGGAGTCGACAGCGGGAAGAAGTGTCCCAAGAGCACCTCTGCAGTGATATGGGAGAGGTCAGAGCTCAGGCTTGGCTGAGTATTGTGCCGGCGCTGTGACGGCACTGTGCCAGCGCTGTGACGGCACTGTGCCAACACTGTGCCAGTGGTGTGCCGGCACTGTGCCGATGTGCCGGGATGGTGAGCTAAGCTATCGCGGCTGGTAGCTGCCTGCCAGCACAAGCCTTGTCTGGTTGATGGAGCTTGTTTTGGCTGCAGCAGCTTCCGTGGCACAGTGGATGGGTGCACTCCACGACCCCCTCACCATTCCCCTCTAGCAGTCTGGATGGGCACGCTGCTTGTTCCGCGGCTCGCCGGCGCTCTCTGGCAATGAGCCACTCAGTAGCCGCACAGCTCTGCCTTCCTCCCTCATTCATCCAGAGACCCAAGACTCAGTGATGGGATGAAAATCACCACCACCCTGTCCCTCCTGTCCCTCTTATTCTCTATAGAGAAGTTATTGCAGCCCTGCGGTCCACAGAGCTTTCCCAGCAAGAGTGTTGCAGCTCTGAAGGTGTTAGTCCGAGATGGGCACGGCTGAGACTCATGGCTGAGGAGTCCGGCGATAACAGTCCTGCCCATATGGCAGGGTCTCAGGTATGTAAAGGGCGTGCAATGACTTGGGGAAGATCCTTGGCCCCAAATATCCTACCACAAAGTGCTGGCTGCCGGCTAAGCACTACTCAGATGTCGCCATGGGTGACCCGCATTTTTACTGTGTGAAAATCCGAGACATCACCATTGGTGGACCCCGTGTTACGATGGAGATAGACTCCCTCACGTTTTCCGTAAGAGGACTCCAGCCTTCGTCCCTTCGGTACCGGCATGTATGAGTCTGCCCTGCCGCCTTGCGGCTACTTTAGAATCCACACTTTCTAATGGCGACATTACCGATAGGCAAGCTTGCCAGTGTCGGCACCCAAGACAAATGAAAAAGACTCCAGAATCACTCTTGTGCTAGATACAGCAGCGTGGGTTTTTCTGCAGTGGAAAGGGTTTCTCTCTAAAGCCACGAGCCCTAATATCCAAGGCACAGGAATTCCTCAGTGTCTCCATTTCCCTCAATTTCAACGGTGCGGCTTGGTACATACCGGAGAGTGCTCTCTGGAGTGCCTTGCAGATGCAACCGATCCACCAGTTATCCTCGTGAACCACGGCGGTATCGTGGGTGACATGGTACATTGCCGCGGGTCAACCCTGGTTTCGGCATTGTACCTCGGGCTGTGATGTATAAGACTGGGCCGCCATCTCGCGGTGACATCTATCTCCTACTCACAACTGATTCTGTGCCATCTGGCGGGCGAGAAGTGCTCACTAGTTTCGGGGCTCAAGACCGAAGAAGACAACTCTAGAAATGTCCGATCTTATTCTCCCTTGGTGAATTTGGTGAACCAGGGCACTGCCACTGCGTCATTGGTAACCTGGTACATTACCGCGGGCGAACCCCGGCTTTGGCACGTCACCTTGGGCTATGATGTATAAGACTGGACTGCCATCTTGCGGTGACTTCTTTTACCCAAAACCGAATCTGTGCCATTGGCAGAGAATAAGAAGCCCTATGCGGTTTGGGGGCTTAAGATCGAAGGGTACAACTGTAGAGATGCACAAACATCGTATCCCAGTGACTTTAACGAATCACCGTGACACTGTGGCACCAGCGCCACGGCACCCCGGCACCACAACGCCGGTACCATGACGCCACAACACCGGTACCGTGGCACCACGGCACCAGTGCCACAACACCACGGCAGCGCGGCACTGTCACCGCGGCACCGGCACCACACCATGGCACCACCGGCACCACGGCACCGGTACCATGGCGCCACGGTGCCGTGGTGCCGGTATCATGGTGCCGTGGTGCCGGTGGTGCCACATGGTGCCGGCACCATGGTGCCGTCAAGCTGTGGCGCGCACTGGTGGTACTGGCACTGTAGCACCGGCTCCAAGGCACCACCACCATGGCACCACGGCGCCACCGGCACCGTGGCACCATAGCGCCACGGTAGCGGCACCATGGTACCGTCAGTAATCCGTGTCAGCCAGCAAACCTTAGCTCCCGTCTTGCAGTGACTTCAGCACCACCTTAAGAGATGTGCACCTCTAGAAATGCATGAATGGCCGTGGTGATTCTGGCCAACCGTACGGTGTGGTCCTGGGTCTGGCCTCTTGCCATACGGGCTTATGGCACGCACATGCATGCCACATGTACTTGCCAAGCTGGCACGATGATCCCCAAACTCAGTGCAGGGAACTAGATACTGGCCATAGCACACTAACCCTGTCAATCCTCACCTTGTGCTGATTCCTCAGACTTTGAGACGTCCGCGGCACTCAGTTTGGCAAACCAAAGGATCTCTGGTCATACACTAGCCACGCATTACTCCAGGGTAACCTTTCCCAGGTCTTTTGCATCTAAAGTACCCAATTAGCATTTGAAAACCCAAATCAGATGGGGAAGTTAACGCTGGACCACAGGGCAAAAGAGCTCTAATCTTTCCTGGAAAGCTGGTGGGTTCTTCAACCAAAAATTCAGCATTCAGAATCCATCTTTGGTGGGGCTGGTGCACTGGTAATAGCAACGCGTGCCGCGATCACCGTATCTCGTGGAAATGAGTCGTGTTCCATGCCTTCTGCCGAAAGCAAGCCATGGAGCTGCAAATATGGCACTAGCCAGATACCTACAAACTTACACAAATGTCCTTCCTATTCCACCTGATGACCCTTGTGAACTGCCGCGGTACCACGGGTGACCCAGAATGTTACCGCGGGCAAACCGCATCCACAGCCACTGGCTGCCTTGCCTGCAATTTGCGAGCATGCACCGCCATCTCGCGGCAATGTCTGTCTCCCAGGGCTGACTCCGCACCATCCTGAGAATGAGTGCACTCTGGTTTTGGGGTCCTAAGACTGAAGGAGTTGATTTTAGAAATCCACAAATGTCTCCTTCCTCCGATGACCCTCGTGAACCACTATGGCACCATGGGTGACCCGAGACGCAGCCGTCATGGCAAAACCGTGTCAACCAGCTGCATGCAGGGTTGCAATATGCAAGTGCGCTGCCCTCTCGCGGCAGTTTCTGCCTCCTCATCCATAACCGATTCTGCACCATCCCGGGAGTAGATGAACCTGCCAAAGTCATCAGCCAAGTGTGAGAGAAACACTGCAGAGATCTACCCGCGCGGGCCATGGCAGCCACGCAAGACGCCCGTGCCTGATGGAGACGCCGTGAGAGGTGTCTCTCGGTGGCCTGGCTCAAGCATCCCAATGTCTTCCTCACACTTGCCCAAAGGGCTCTGGGACCCCTCCTACCTTATTGCCTTTGCCTTATCTTTGTGATTTGGTGTTCACAGACCGGCTTCTCTTTGGCGCTTTGAATTCCTGAGGAAGTTGGAAAGTTTTGCCTGTGGCTATGCTCCTAATGGCACATTTGCATGTCTGTAAAACCGAAGCCGAAGCTGACCCGCTGAGCAGTCTTGTTGATGAAGGGATTGCATAAGCTCTGTGCAGAGGGCTTTGGGGATCCCCATGGTTAAGTCTGGTCTGTGCCGGCCATGGTGACAGTGGGTGATCAACATCCCTATGGGGTGGTGGGCACTGAGTGGCAAAGCATGGCTGTGTTCTGTTCCTGCTGTGCACCCTTGGCCAAGGGGGTCTGCCCCCCTGGCCATGTGGGTCTGTTTGTCTGGCCATACGGGTCCATCTCTGGCCATGTGGGTTCATATCTCCTGGCCATGTAAGTCCCCTTCTTTTGGCCATGCCAGTCCTCCTCCTCTGGTCATCTGGATCCACCTCCCCAGCCATGATAGTCTTCATCTTCTGATCATATAGGTCCATCTCCGTGGTCATGCAAGTCTACCTGCACTAGTCATGTGGGCTTGTCTCCCCTGGCCATACTAGTCTGGTTACATGGATCCTCCTTCTCTGGTTAAGTGAGTGAGTCCACTTTCTCTGGCCTCTTTTTCTGGTCACATAAATCCTTTTTCTCTGGTCACACAGATTCATATGCCCTGGATGTATGGGTGACCTCCCTGGTCATGTGGGTCCTCTTTCTCTGACCACTCAGGACCTCCTCTTCTGGTCATGTATGTCCACCACTTCTGATCATGTGGGTTCTCCTCTGGCCATGTGGGTCTACTTCCCCTGGCCACACTAGTCCTCTTCTTCTGGCCATGCTAGTCTGCATGCTCTTGTCATACAAGTCTATCTCCATTCGTCATTCAAATCCGCCTCCTCCAATCATGATAATCTCCCTTTTCTGGCCATGTGGGTCCACATTTCCTAGTTACATTAGTCCTTTTCCTCTGGCCACACTAGTCGTCTTCTGGTCACTTGTATCCTCCTCCACTGGTCAAACTCACCTCCCATGCCCATGTGGGTCTACCTTCCCTGACCATAACAATCCTCCTCCTATGGCCATGCTAGTCCTCCTCTAGCCAAATGGGTCCTTCTGTGCTCATTCAGATCTACCTGCTCCCGTCATGCAGGTCCACCTCCTCTGGTCATGCAGGTCCACTTCCATGCAAGCAAGTCATGCAAGTTCACCTCCTCTGGTTATGCAAGTCTACTTCCATGCAAGTCCTTTTCTTCTGGTCATGCCAGTCCATCTCCTCTGGTCATCTGAATCCTCTTCTTCTGGCCACACTGGTCCTTTCTCTTCTGGTCATGCAGGTCCACCTCCCCTGGTCATGTGGGTCCTCCTCTAGTCACACAGGTCCTTTTCTGGTTATACAAGTCCACCTCCTTTAGTAATGTGAGTTCACCTCATCTGGTCATGTGAATCCACTTGCCTAGTCATGTATGTCCACCTCCTTTGGCCATGTGGATCCACCTCCCCTGACCACACTAGTCCTCATCCTCGGGGCCACACAGGTCCTTTTCTGGCCCTACAAGTCCACCTCCTCTGGTCATGTGGCTTTTCTTTTGGACACACAGGCCTTCCTCCTTTGGTCATGCAGGTCTACCACCTTTTCTGGCCGCATGGGTCCACCCCCATTTGTCACATTAGATACCGGAGCTGAAGACCCAGACTTAGCATCTCAGGGTACACGTCACATTCTCATCCAACTCAGATGTCCCAAGGCCAGTACTTCCTCCACTTTCCCTTCCTCAGGGCACTCCTTCTGAGGACATGGCTGCCATGCCTCCATCCACAGCTCCATGCCTATTGTTCTCCACCTCCAGGGACAGTCAGTGAGAAGATAGTCTTACCTCAGGAAGGCCGGGCTATTTCCCCGCCTCTTTCCAACTGTCAGCTGCAGAACAAGCCCACTTGTAATAGCTGGGCACAGGCACCCAAGACAGGAATAACTCCTCCACCCAGTGTATTAATCTCTAGGTGAGGACTGACCACCCACTAGGGTTATAATCTTTAGCTGAGGAGTGACCACTTTTTGGGCTATTAATTTCTCACTGGGGACTGACCATCCACTGGGATTGTAGTCTGTAGTTGGAGACTAACCACCTCCTGAGGTATTATTCTTTAGTTGAGGACTGATCACCAACTGTAGCACACACCTCCAGTCAAGGACTGACCCCGGTTTGAGGTATTCATCTCTAGTTAGTGGAAACTGCCCTCCGGGTATCATCCTACACCTGGTTCAGCCCCCACAGGAACCCTCTTAGTTGGTTCCAACCCCACCTGGACACCATGTTCTCATGCAATACTAACCTCCAAGTCTTTTTGAGCAGGGTGATGTCATATAGGCCAGACGTGGGCACAGTGCTGGCCCCTGGGGCACAATGGGTGCCTTCTGGAAACAGATTGGAGATGCTACTTAGAAACCAAGAGAGGCCTCATCTCATAAGAAACCAACCTCATGGACCCTCTCTTAGGTTTGTAGCTGCCAGACCTGTGAGAGTACTGATTCTACCCATCCTTCTTATTTCTTTCAACACCTGGCCAACTCAAAGGGCTGGTATCTGGGGAGCAGGAAAGGAGCAGCAGCCCTTCACAAACCTCTGTGCACTGCTGCAGCCCACACACTGCCTCAGCTTCTGCTGGCCCAGCCTCCCAGAACCCAGTTCCCCAAACCCAGGCTTGCACGTACAGTGACCTGCTGGGAGGTGCCACCTTACTTGGGTGGTCCTGCATCCCTCAGTCAGGTGTGCATTGGTTTCTTGGAGTTTCCTTGATGATTTATGACAAATGGGGGCCATAGGACTTTATCCTCACACAGCTCTGGAGACCACAACTCTGTGATCAAGGAGCGGAGAAGTATGTACTCCTTAGGTAGCTAGAGGGAGGTTCTTTGAAACTCTGGGAGCTCCAGACCTTCCTTGGCCATAGCCACATCACCCCAGTCTGTGCTTTCTGTATTCCTGTGACTGTCTCCCCTGTGTGCCTGTCTCTCTGTGCCCTAAATCTCTTCTGTGATAACTGGGGACTCTCCTATAAGATATGAATGGGAGATCATTATTTAGCCCAGTCCAAAGTGTCAAGAGACAGACATTGGCTCCAGTGTCCATTTGGGTTTGCAGATGTCCAGCTGGTTTTGCCTTCTCCAACCCCTTGCCCATCTTCTTCCTGACCACTTTCCCTGCTCTTCTGAAGCACAGTTGCAGAGCCTGAGCAGCAAAATTCTACAGACAGTTGAGTACCATGGCTCTGTCACTCAAGGTCTGATCCCAGGACATCAAGTCTCTGTTCTGCAGCTTCTGGCACTGTCATATGCCCCTGCTTCTCTAACTGAATCCTAATGGATGCACTTTGTCTCATGGATTACAAGGTGGACACAAAACAAGATGGCCAGTCCAAAAGGAAAAGTGCTGGAGAGATAGGACTAGTGGTTTTACCCACAGCTTTGACTTGGGTCTATTTCTCTGGCCAGGGTACAACCTTGTACCTGAGATTATTCTTGCATCTATGCAGGCACTCCCTGAAGGGCACCGCCTTGCTGACACAGAAGGTGCCACACTCCCTCAGCACATGTAAGGAAGCTTTTCTGCTGCCCATATTCAGTGGGATCCATTCCCCAGCTGCTCTGGAATTTGAGGGTGCTTAGGCCACCAAAACACAATGGAGTCACTCTGTGACCACAAAACCTAAGCTTCAAGAAATCTTATGGATTTTGCTCCCATGAGAAGCCAACCAACATGTAAGGTGTCTCACTTCCATGAGACTGCCATGCTGTGAGGGAGCCCAAGCTAGCCAGGAGGGTCAAGACTGCTTAAGACTGTCCAACGGAGACTAACTGCCAACAAAAGAGAGCCAAGTGACTCAGTTGAGGCTGGCCATACTTGGACTAGTGACACCCTGCCTTAGTTTCTGACCTGGGATTATGGGAGAAAGTTAAGTCATTTTAAGGTACCTAGTTGTAGAGTGATTGGTCAGGCCACAATTAATAATTGATACCACCCACTTCTACTTCTCCCAGCAGTTCCCGCTTGAGTATTCCCTTGGTGGCTAGCTGCACTGACTTAACTGCTTACCTGGGGTCCAGTGGAATGGATGGAGGACTGGGCCTCACCCATAGGGGAGACAGGAGGCAGGTAGTGCTCCTAAAACCTCTCCTGAGGAAATTGGCCTGTGATGCATGGTGTATGGCACCTCAGGTGAGTCAGGAGGCTGATGGGAGTCCTGAGATACCAGCTAATCCCTTTAATTCCAACTGAGGTCAAAGGGGGCAGGGTCCTCTGTTGTGACTCAGAGGTGGGCCAGTGAACAGATAGGTCCACAGCACAATCCCCTATGGCCTGCTAATCACAGGGGGCTTCTAAGTTGATCATTTACCAACTCTGCTTCCTGGAGGATTCCCAGCCTCAGCCTGAGCTCTACTCTTCTGAGATTCACAAAAGAGAACATTCTCGCACTCCAGGGTTTTCCAGGATGCGTGGAAGCCCCAGAGAGAAGCAGGAACCCTTTGGGAACTCTGGCTGATGGTAGTACAGGCTCAGTTCACCTAGGGAAGCCTCCTGCCAACTATGACTGTGGATCTTCCCTGTGTTTTGGTGGCTTGTGGCCCCTTCAAGCTGTCACCTGCTCACTGCTTGGGAATTCAGAGTTGGGGAAAGGCATGGCAGAGTGTCCAGCCATATGTTGGCACCCACAGGGCTTATATGGACGGCTCTGCCTAATACTTCAGCCGGCACCTGGCTTCAGTCCACTTGTGCCCAGACCTCTGCCTGGGGCTCAGCCCATTGTCAGAGATGCTGGAAGGATGATGAGTGGGTTCCTGCCTTCCTGTCACACACAGGGTGTCCATTTGCTACCTAGGCCATCCACACATGGCTCCTGAGCTCTGTCCTCTGACCTCTAGCTTTGGCCCTGTGGTCCTTCTCTGGCTTCTGCTGACCACTAACTGTTCTTTTGATTGCTGATTCTTGCCCTTCCCCATCCCTTCTTGCAGCCTCATCACTGACCAGCCTGCCACAGGAGACATGTCCACCAGCATTTCTGGGTGAGGATGTCACCATCTGCATAAGCCAGAATTCTCACTTGGTGACCAAGGTTGGAGTCTCCTTGGTTCTAAGGAGTATGATGGGGCATGTGGGGACTACTCCTTGCTTCTCAGATGGGACATGGGAGTCCCGGGACTTCAGCCTTGCAGTCTATTACCTGGATGTGGGTCTTTCCTTTCAACTCTCTCCCCATCTCTTTTGTTTTGTTTTTGAGGTTTCCAGCAGAGGCTCACTGTTTGACTGCTCTGGAGATCCACATCTTCTTACAGTCCCGCCTTATCTGGCCCATGCTGACCTCTGCATGATACCGGAAGATGAACTGGCCTCATCTCCAGGGTTCTGCAAGCTGCCTCACCTGTCCATTTCCCCAGGCATATAAGACCATTCCCTCAAAGCCAAGCCAAGCTGTATGCAGGGCCACCCCACTGCGCAGGTCCAAGCTGCCATGTTCTGCTTCATACACAAGAGTGACCTCCATCCTAAGCCTCGGGGAATCCATACCAGTTGCATAGGACCAAGGACAGTTGGAGAATTTCCCAGCCAGAAAAGGGACAGGTTGCCCTATTCTCCACTGGATCCCTAGGACCAGAGAGGGCAATGGCCATCAGGCACCAGGACTCCATGAGCATCCAGGTCACATTGTCACAATGAGCCCCTGGGAGGAGATCCTAATCCCTGTTGGGCCAGGAAGGGTGCTTGATGAGGTGGGGTAGAAACCTGTGCTGGGATTCACTTCACAGCAAGGGCACGGGACGGGTTTATTGAATGAATGTTTTAGAGAGAATGGACAGACTGGTGCTTTCTTGCTCTAGCAAGAAAAAGGAGGTCGCCTAGTTTACGGATCGTTCCTGGCCCTTCTGGAATCATCTGGAAGTTAATCCTTTGGAAAACAAATATTTCAGACATCTCAACAGCACAGGCCCTCCAAGTGGGAGCTTGAGCAGATGGACCAGAGGCTTGGAAACTCTCCCCCACGCCCAGATGCTTGAGCCCCCCAAACCTCCTTAGCAGCGTCCATAGGGGACGCAGACCGCAGCCAGGAAAGTGTCAGAGCCGCCGGCCACCTGCCTGGGCCCCCGCTCCTGGCCCTGTCCGTTCTCTTTGGCAGCTCCTGCATGGACAGGACATTCCTGAAGGCTGAGCTGCACACTGGGGGCCGGAGTTGGAACAGCCCAAGGAAGGCCCACCGGCACCCCAGGGTCATGCAGCTCCTCTCCCCCCTCCCTGTCCTTCCCTCACAGTCCCCAGGCCTACTCAGACTCACAAGAGATGGGCGCTGTCAGGGTCCTCTTCCTGCAGCTATGCCTGGAGGTCCCTTCATCCTTACCACTGAAGGTCCCCTCTGCCCTCTGTGAGAGCCACTCAGGGCTGCGGGCTTTCCTGGAGCCCTGGTTGTGCTCACGACCTCTTGCCATTGGCACCTCCCTTTCCCTCCCCCTCCTTGGGCCTAAGTTTGAGCTGCCTTGGCCCCTGACCTTCTCATTGCATCAGACTCTTCTCCACCTAGACCAGAAGCTCCCTGAAGACAGACTGTCTCCTTTGGACTTTTCTGTTTCTTAGATCTCAAAGGTGGTTCTCCACAGCTATGGACCAAGGGCTTTACCAGCCTTAATGGGGTCAGCCTGCTATCTGGACAATACTTGAAGACTCAAGTGGCAAAAAAAGGGACCAAAGGTGTGCAAGGGAAGGAGGGTACTCTGAGGTGGCCAGTGAGGTTGCATGTTCTCCAGCACCTCTGTAGGTGGAACCTGGCCCATGAATTGGCCAGGTGACTTTCTACTTCCGGTTGTACCTGTGAGTCTCCTGAAGGAGCCTTGTTCTTCTCTCTATCCTTGGTGCGGAAGGATGGGATTTCTAGGGCCTCAGAACACAGAGACACAAGAAGATGAAAGAGCCTGGGTTGGAGAAGCACTGTTCTTTACACTAACCCTCTCCCAGTGGCAGCTAGCAGAGATTCTCTGTTGGTGACACACTGTCATCTTGGAGGTGAACAGAGAGGAACAGGATTGTACTGGCTGGTAGCTGGGCAGAGGGCTGCTGTGTAAATGGGGAGGAGGATGCTGAGACTAACCACAGAGAATCTTCCAGGGTCCACTGGCAAGGCTGGCGAGGAGGACCCATGGGGATGTGACTGTCCTAGTGGTGCTTTGGTCTCTGATGGAGTGAGATCCCGGGAGGCCCCATCTCCACTGTGGGCCTTGGACTTGACCCCAGCCAGGACCTGCTGTTCCACTAGCTGGGGCATTCACTAGAAGAGGACAAAGAGAGGGAATGAGGGGAGTCTTGGAGGAGGGGTTTGTGGTGTGCAGAGCCGACGTGTCTGTCTTGAGGAACATCCAGGCCTGTCCTCTGTCTCACCCCTCACACTACATATTTCCAGAAAGAAATCATTTCCAATTCCAAAGGGCTCCATGGAGGCGGATTTTTCCATCTGGGCTCCACTGATGAGCTCTTTTGGAGGAAACTTCTGTGTTAACTCACTTCCCTCATCCACGCCTCATGTGGGGACCGTGAAAGGAGGCAGAGATCTTGGTGGCTGGGAATCGCCTGGGTATGTGCTCAGACCTTGCAGGCAGCTTGCAGTCCCTGGCCTTTCCCAAGCAGGTCTCCACCTGGCCAGCGGTATGACTGAATCAGAGTTCTGCATTCCCCGGAGGCCAGTGGGATCCGGGTAGATGGGCCGTTCTCTGCACGTGCAGCCCAGCTCAGCAGCCCCCCACCCCCTCTCCTGGGTCCTCTCTCACATCCGGCCCAGGCAAGGCCTTTCCCACACTGTGGCTTCCAACTTCTCAGCCCAGACTCCATCTGCCTCCTTCCCCTAGCTAAGGAGATGATGGTCTGCCTTCCCACTGTGTGCCTGTGTCCCCTAGTCCCCAGATTTGAGCCTTGCCTGCAAGGACCTTGGAGAGGAGGGAGCCCTTGCCCATGACCTGCCATTCCCACAGCTGGCACGCTTGAGCCCCCCACTTTTTCCCTGTGGCCGAGATCTCTCGCTCTCCTCTCTTTCTGGCACTCCTAAGCTCCTGATTGTCTGCAATGTCCTTGTTTTCTTCCTGTGTCCCTGCTATAACCCTCTCTCTCATGGTGACACTTCTTGGAATGGTGACCATTATGGGGGAGGGAGGACTTGTGCTCCCCTTCTTAAAAAACAAACCTCATAAGTTGGAGCTCTAAACCCCAGGACTATAATGTGTCCATAGTTTGAGATGCTGGACTTTGTAGAAGCCATTATATCAAATGAGGTCCTAGGCCACAGGACTGGTGAAAGAAGAGATCGGAACATAGACACACAGGATGACCGTAGGAGGACAGAGGGAGAAGAAATCATCTGTGGGCCGAGGAGAGAGGCATCAGGAGGGACCGAGCCCATTACACCTGGATCTTTCTAGCCTCCAAGATGTAAGGCAATTTTCATTGTTGAAGCCACGGTGCTTTGTTACACCATCCCAAACTGCTTAAAATGCTGATGCTCTTGCTGTGCCTCCGATGCACACTGTCTCTTGGCTGCTCTACTTTCTCAGCATATCACCACCATCCTTCTCAACAGCTGCCTCCAATGGATTCTCACTGACTCCTACTTAGAGGTGACAGAATATGTGTTCCTTGGTCTCTCTTAGCTCTCCATGACCTGAGGCTTCACGGCCCCCAGGCCTGCCCTCTGAGTTCTTGGCCCCTTCTGGACACAGCTGGATGAGGTCCTCAGAGGTTCAGGCCCTTTGGTGTGCAGATAGGGACTCTAAGGTTCAAGCAGAGAGGCTGTGACTTCTGGAAGGCCGAGTTCTTCCATGGGGGAAAGGCCCAGGCCAGGAAGATACATCCTGCCTTTCCACGCCCCAACCTCCACTCGTTAGCAGCAATGGGGTTCAGAACAGGGACTCACGGGGTATGGGCATCTCTCCCTGGACCACCACAAAAGCAGTTGTTGGGCCTCATCAGCCCAGGGCTAGGATCAGCTCCGATCTTGGGGAGCTGTGGCCAGTTCCCTGTGGGCTGTGGGAAGAGTCTTTTCCCTCTAGCCTCAGTCTCCATGTAGGCACTCAAGGGTGCAGACCCAGCTACAAGAGAGGAGCTTGGGGTCTGGAAACACCACAGAGACACACACAAGTGTGCCTGCAGCCTTGAGTGGGTTACAGCGAGGCTCCTAGGGGCTCTGTTGCTGGGGTCCACTGGCTACAGGAAACCTAGGGTATCTGAGCAAGGAGTGGTCTGTGCTCTGGGCTCAAATCTTCCCCAACCACCTCATCTCTTCATGCAGGAACTAGCTGGGTAAGCCTGGGGAACAGGCTGTGATAGGTCTGGAGCCTTCACCTTGTCCCTTTGGAGGGTGGCCTGAGTGCTGGGTAGTGTCCCATAGTATCAGGGCCTCTGCAAGGAACTGGTTCTGAAGGAGGTCCTTTCTCTTCCCCTGTTTCTCCTATCAGGCCTCAGTGGTATTTGTTTTACCAAAGGAAGGATCCCAGACCATGAGACCCCTTGACCAATCAATCCAGTCAAGGCCTGAGCCATCTAGAGGACCCCAAGAAGATAGCCTGCTGCACCCTTGAAGACCATATGCTGGACTCTGCATGGCTGGAAGATCCCAGGCTGTTCGCTCTGATCCATTTCTGGCCCTGCTGAGGCCACAAGGCCCCATCTCCCCTATCTCTATGTGCCTCCTGGAACAGAGTGGCCCTTCCTCTGAGGAGAGCCAGGTTCTCAAGGGTGACCCTGGCCTCTCAGTTCTGCTCCTGTGACAGCCCCCTCCCCCGTTTCTCTTTCCTACAGGACTTCCTCTGGGTTTATTGTTTTAAGTTGGTGGTTGGGCCAACAGCCAGCTTAAATTTCACCCCTCGCTGTTGCCTGTTGCCACCACCCCTTCCTCTTCCTCCTCCGTGTCTTTTCTTCCCTGGGCCCAGAGCTAGGCACTGGGGCTAAATCTGGGGACAGAAAGTTTGGTGACAGGGTAAGGGACCTTAAAAAATGAGAAGAGAAAATAATAAATCTTGCTCCTCTTTTCTTTCCCCTCCCAAACTGCCCCCTCCTTCCCCTTCTGTCGTAAAACAAGGAATTTATTTTTCACATTGTACTCGGAGTTACAAACATCCACTCCTGTCTTCCTGCTGAGCTGGGCTGGCCAGCTGAGTTCTTGGGTTTATTTTGGGGGTGGGCAGTAGGGAGCAGGGGGCTGGAGGGGGCAGGAGTGTTTGTTTTCTATTGCTTTTGCAAAAAAAAAAAACAAAAAGGAGGGGGGCAAGGGACTTGTGGAGGCCATGCTGGGCCCCTCCGCCTCCCCACTCCCCACTCCATGGAAGGCATGGAGGACAGTTCAGGCTGGCTCTCCCTCTCTGCTTCCTCTTCCCTTCTAAGACTGAGGTTAAATAGGGGGCAACAGGGGCCTGTGACCCTTGGCCTCTGACATCTTTGAACTCAGAGTCTTTGATGTCTTAGCATGCCCATACTCTTCCCCAAAGCTGGAAGCAGGGCTCTGCTCGGTGAGAGTTTGATCCTCTAGAAAATTGCCCTCTTGGGGACCTGTAGTCAAGCCAGAGGTGCGCATCCTCACAGTCCACCTATTCTTGCCCAAGTCTGCCCATTCAGCCACATTCCACCTACCTCCTCTCTGCATCTTCTGGAAGGTTGAGCCCTTGGGCCTCTGTCTTTTTCTAGCTCAGCATTAGTCTTATCTGTTCCTGGAGACCCCTAAGGGTCAGTGCTGCTGCCAGCTCTGCTGGGCATGTGGGGTCATGGACTGCTTGTGTAGCTCCACTGTCCCTCTCTGACCTCCTGAAGCTCTGGCTGGATCTGGGGTCCCTCAGCAGGCAGAGAACTGGCCTGTGTGATGAGCCACATGGTCACCCTTTGCTGCTGTGTGAGTCTGGGCCCTGGACCTCACATGGACACAGCCCCTCCAGCCTCTTTGGTGGGCCTGGTGACTGGGTGGTTGAGTGGCTCCTCAGGGGTTAACCAGTTTAGAAGAAGGCTAGAAGAGGACAATTCCTTGAGAAATAAAGTGTGGCGCCTACACCATGTCTAATGTCCTCTCATTCTTATCTCTCTTTTTTTCCCTAGCTTCCCCTGCCTGACTGTCTCCTCCCCCACTCAATCCACAGTATTCAAGGATCCCCCAGGTCACCTCCAATCCATCTGAACCTGTGTGCTGGCCTTGGTGGGCCAGACCACAGGGAGTTCCAGACTGGTCTGGGTAGGCCTGGGTCTGAGCTCCCCAGGCTGCCCTGAGCAGAGAAACAGGGCTGGTGCATGACCCTAGGCAGCCATGGGCCCTGGTGGGTGGGCAGAAACTGAGGGAGGGGCCTGGCAAGCCTGGAGACATCAGCATGGCCTGTTTCCCAGCCCTACTCACAAGTCCAACCAGGTTTCTGAGGGTATTATCATTAGTATCTTATTACAGCGTGCGGAATTGGCACAGAGCTCACGAGTGATTTATTTAGCGTGTGGCCTTATTGATTAGGGCCAACTTTCCACAGTGGCGGGCCAGGCAGCACCTCGGCCTCCAGGAATCTCTAGTGCAGGGGTGTGGCTGCCTGCTGAGCGTCTCTGAGGCTCTACTGCTCCCATTCCTGCCAAAAGCTCCCCTTGTGAGGAGGGGGATGCCCCTGTTTAAGGGGAAACCCCCACCCTAGGAAACCAGAAGAGAGCCGGAGCGTCTACTAAGCCTTTCCAGTGAGCCCTGTGCCTGCTAGTGTCTAGTGTCAGGAGGCTGGCAACAGGACAGCCGGGCGGGGCTCTGGCGTGACTGGATGCACCCACGACTACACAGCAAGCTGGGGGCCTGTGGAGACCCTAAGGGCAGCCTGGAGAGCTGGGTGGGCTCCGGACTTGCTTTCTGTGGGCGAGGGTGCTTGGCTTAGCCTGCAGCCCCCCAGTAGGTCAGCACTTCTTCGGAGCCCATCCAGTAATCACCCCTTCACCTGCATCATCTTCAAATGGTACTGGGGCAGGGAGTCTGGGAGCCCTCGCCTGTCATTCAGCCTCTAGGGCCAGCTAATCTATGGCTTCTGGATTGCAACACAGGTCCTGAGCATGGTCACTCTCTGTCCACACTCCCATAGGTAATTGGGGTTCTCCCATTGTCACCACTGGGCTGGTTAAAAGGGTGACGAGGAAGAAAAGGGACACAGTCAGATGGGAAGGACCTCACAGTCATGAGTTTCCTGAGGGCCACGGGGCTCCCTCTCTCTGGCCACTGGAAAGACAGGCATTTGATTGGGACAAGGCTATTTTCTGGAGTCTCCTTGACTATAAACCCCAGAACATGACTGACTTGGCCTGTCACCAAGTCCCCCAAGAACCCAACAGCTATCGTAGGAACATGAAGGCCTCAGCTGGCTACCAGGGTGCAGCCCCCTTGTCTCCTCAGAAGGTCCTCTTGGCTTCTCCTGTGCATAGAAGTTAGGGTGCTGAGGGGCACAGTGACAGTAGAGGGAACACCTGGGCCTGCCTAGCCTTAGGAGAACAAAGATTTCCCTTCCAGAGGTGCTGAAGCTAGGTAAGGACCACCCCAGGCAATCTGAACTGCCACAGCCTCCTGACTACATTCCTGTCCCCCTCACCTGACAAGCCTAGAGCTTGGCCAGGGACAGATTCGCTCATTGTAGGACAAGGAGGGGCCACAGGAACTTGGCCTCCTGTCTTGGAGCTTGAGGCCCCTGTGGAAGCTGAGTTAGGGGTAGAGTTGGAGAGGGGTGGGTCTGAGGTGTTACTGGGGGCATGGAGGGCCCCACTTTGGCAACTGGCCTGGGCTTCTCAGTAAGTATGGGGCAGAAGGAGATAAATTGCAGTGACATGGGGCAGACATCCAAGAAATGGTAGGCCCAGGCAGCATGGACTTCCCACAGGTTTGGAAGGATTTCAAAAGTGGGGGGCCCTCAGGGGAGCAGGTAAACTCATGGGACTGGACCTTAGCACCCCTTTGCTGCTTCTCCAGTAAGCTTAACCACATGATCTTTCTAAGGCCTCTGGACCTATTCTATCCAGGCACTAGTCACAGAGGCCTGAGGGGTCCTGCCTTGCTGTGAGGTTTGGGTCACCCCTAGGTCCCAGGATTGGGTCTGACCAGAGTGGTCTTAAAACGTGATTGTATCACTGAGCACCTCTCCAACAGGGTAGCTGCTGGGCTCTGGCCCCAACATGCTGTCATTTCTCCTCCTATCCCTTTTTATGACTAATAAACAGGATCGTAAACCCCATCCATGTACAAAGTGCACCCTGTAAATGGTTCCTGGCAATAATGACATTTATAGTAATGCCCCTTAGCCAAGCATGCTCCAGAAGAGGGGGACCCTGTCCCAGACATTCACGGCATCTGGTCCACCCAGGGATGGAGGCATGGACTCAGTGTACCCCAGGATGAGCACAATTCTTCTCAGGAGAGCTTGGGGAGGAGATAAGAGGAGTCCTCTCTTTATGTCCACCTGGCTCTGGCCTCCATGGCCCAGGTCATCACCCCATGGAGAGATGCTCTTCCAGCACATGGCTCTGGGTTCAGAATGCCAGTGGCCTCTGTTGTCAATCTTCTGAGAGTAAGCAGGTGTATGTGTGTGGGGAGGGGCACTGAGGTTCTTCCTCAGCTTCCTCTAAATGGTGTGCCCTTAAGCCTGGGGACTCAGTCTCCCCATATGACTATCGAGTGTCTGACTTTCAAGGGCCAAGAGAAGCCTATTGTTTTACTCCTTACCCCTTCTGACTCTGTCCTGAAGGTACATGCACAGATGGCCCTGTGCCACTGCTACAAACTGCCAAGCCATGACAGGGGGCTGTCAGGCCCGGGGCTGCATAGGAGGTAGGACCCCAGCCAGGTAGTGGGCCATGGTCATCTCCTCTCCAAAGTCCCACAGGAAGGCTTTGGGGATTAACTCTTGTTTTGCCTTCTTCCAACATGCTCTGTCTCGCAGCGGTGGCCTGGGAAGACACCTGCCACCTTTTAAGGTTAATTTCCTATTAAGATTCTTCTGTTCGCAGAATGCTCTGTGGAATGTGCTGTTGACTAATTCCATCTTGCGAAGCCAACAGGCGCCAACTGTGCTCAGTGAGAGTGACAGGTAGAAGTGACCTGCCTGGGGCTGCACACCCATACAGACTTTCATGTTGTGTTTGTGTCCTGGTGCATTGAGAAAGGGGCAGGAGGCCGCAAATGTGTCCAATCTCCTGTTCTTGTTTGAACAGAATGGAATCTTTTCCTCTTGATAAAATTCTTGGGAAGTATTGGTAGTTTCTGTCTTTCAGGAACAGCACCTTTCACGGAACAGCTGCGATCCAGTGCTATTCTGTAGACATAGGAATCTGTTGCTTTGTATGTGTCCTCACAGCACGGTTTAATGGGGATGCCACACAGCAGGCTTTCAGGGAGGAAAATGCCCACTTGTCGTGTTTGCCAATTATTGTGGTGTAAAGATTACTATCACGTCCGATTTACCAAGTTGCCACAGCCTCACCAGATGGATGCATGGAGCAGGGAGTGAATGGGGTGTCGGGTCACTGTTCCAGCACATGGAGAGTCCCTGGGGGACTGCATGTCTCTCCCGCTTCCCCGCAGATAAAGGTCTAAAGGGACAATATCAGCCCTGGCTCTCTTGCTTAGTTCTTCCTCTTTCCTGATTCCTGAGCCTCATCTACTTATCACCAGGCCACCCATATTAGAGCCCTTCAGATGCCCTCCCCTTGTCGGGACCCCCTGGAAGAATAAGGAACATATAAGGTGTCATGGTAGGAGGATTGCTAGGAGTCGGAGGCCAGCCTGGGCAGCCCGAACTACATAGGGAGACCCTGTCAAAAAGAAAAACAGCCCGATTCAATGGGTTCAAATGTAGGAAGAGACTCCCTGGGAATTCACCCTTCCAATGCACCCCTAGTTCTGTAGAGAAGAACCCCAGACCATAGACACCTTCCTTGCTCTGCAAAGAAGGACCAGGACCTTAGAGTCCTGGTCAAGTGGCCACAGGGTCAAGTGGCATAGTTGACCAGGTGACCACAGGGGCTTTGACGCAAGATGTCTCACAGCAGTCATTAGCTTCTGCTTCCTTCCAGAGAGCTGCAGGGGGAGTGGGGGTACTAAGAGGCTGTGGTCTGGTCACCTACCTCACCCCACCCCAACCGTATCTACTCACTTAGCCTGGAGCAGAGTAGCTGTGACTTCTGCCTTTGCCTCATCCAGCTTCAAGGAGGTGCAGGGTGGTGTCAGCTGGTCTTCTGCCTCCCACTTAGCACCTGGCATGGTGCCACAAGTCGCTTTGAGCATCCAGGACAGAGGTCTGGGGATATCCTTCAAAGGAGGTGGCTCTGAATGGGGTGTTGGATGAGGGGCAGGCAACGCATATGCTGGCAGCGATCCCAACTTGACTTGGGCTGCTTACCTCCTTTCCTGCCCCTGTCCCTACACCTGGCTTCTATCACTTTACACCTGGGCTGTTACAGCAGTCCTTGCCTCCAGCTGCCCTGGTTCTGGGTTCTGCATATAGTAGGTACTCCCCGCACATGGCAGGACTCTTAGTGCCCAGTTCTTGAGATGAGAGAGGTCAGCAGTCTAGGACCCCACACTGCAAGCCCTCACTCACAGTTCTCCAGGGTCATTGCTGAAGGGGACCAGCTCCCACTGGGAAGTACAAGCTGGCTCTCAGGTACAGATGCCTTTCTTCCCCTGATGTGTATGTTGAAAGAGAACTCAAGAGGATAGGGACAGGCAGGAACCCAGGAGCAGTAGCTGGCTGTCCCAGAAATGCCTGCTGACCCCTCTCTATCCCCGGCATCAGGGTACTCTATCTATTTTAATCCCTTCCTAGCTGGGCTGCAGCTTTGCAGCTTGTGTTGCAGTGGTCCATTGGGCTCGGCAGGCAGCTGAGCTGAGCAGCGTCTCTATGGGATGAACCCTGAGAGACGCAGGGGCAGGGACACCCTGGCCCCAGAGGTTGTGGCATGGCATCAGCCCAGCAGCAGTCATCTGTCTGATCAGGTATGACAAACAGGACAAGGCCAGGGCCAGGGGAAACAAGCCAATATCCAGGCTTCAGAGGGATAAGGGACTTCTGTCACATGTGTTCTTGAGAGAGCCAACTGGTTCATGAGGCACTGTGGGTGGCAAGGTGGGCTTGGGCATCAGGCTCTGCATAGGGAGCTCCTGATCGAAAGCCAGATTTGTAAGAAACACTATCCACTGGCTAGCCAGGGCCATTCGAACAGGAAGTTTCTGCCAAATCAGTGTCTAGTAGAGATTCTCTATGGATGGGATGGTTCAGATCTTCAGTGCCCATCAGGGCCCCAGCTCCAGAGTCTCTGAAGTGTGATTAGTTCAATTTTAATTTGATGTAAATAGATCAGAGAAGCCACTTCAGAAGGAGGAGGATAGCCATGAAGTGGTCCAAGCTGGCGCTGGTTCTGCTCCATACCTAGTCACCAGGTAAAATGTAGCATGCCCAGTTACATCTGAACCACAGGAAAGCGTTGAAGTTTGATAAGGGCTGTACCGAGCAATTGTGAGTCACCCCTGGACACATCTCTGTGTTGAGTAATTAGGGGATCCTTAGCCTGAAATTCAAGTTTTCCAAGAGTCCTGTATTTTTCCTGTTTAATCTGGTCACCCTACCAGGTCACTCCGATCCATCCTCACAGGACATCCAGCATCCAGACCAGCCATGTATCAGCTCCAATGGGAGCTGATGTCTGGTCTTGTTTAGCTCCCCCACTGGTTCTGTGGTTCCAGAGAGGTTGTGTGGCTTCTTCTCAGCCCTCTAAGTGGGAACATTAAGTGAAGGACTCTCCCACCCTGTGTCAGGACCTTTGTCTGAGTAGCTCTTGCAGGTGTGTAGAGACATAAAGTGAGAGGGACTCAGGAGACAGTGAGCCCCGGACTTTGATTTCCATCCACTGCTCAAAAGCAACTGCCTAGGGAAAGCAATAGGCCTGTCTCCTGAGGGTCTCTACATGCTGGGGTACCTGGACTCTCTGGGAAAGTGACAGCTGGGACCAGAGATCCCTACTGGCAGAACCAATCCTTGGTGGGCACCCTCCCTGTGACATCCCTGCCCACCTGCCACCTTCTAGACCTTGGGAAAGCATCCTTAGCATTAGGGACACTGCCAAGATCTGGGTGGCAGAGGTCATGGCCTGCAAGTGAAGAACCAAAGCACACTGTTGGGGGCTCGCTGGGGCCAGGGCCAAGGGGACCTAGGCTTGCCTGCCTGGCTGTGGAACCCATCAGTCCCACTTCAGCAGAGAATGCTTTGCCATGAGGAGCATGTGGGCAGCCTGGCTACTCTGGGGACCCATGAGTTGGCAGGAGAGTCTCAGGAGAGCAATAGGGAGGCTGTGTGACTAGAAAGCTTTGATCTCCAAATGGACGAGTGCTGAGTCTGCAGGCAGGCCCTGAGCAGGGCAGATCACACTGGGCTCCTAGGCAGCTCCTTTATCCAGAACTTCAGACTTTCTCATTTGTGTCTGCCTGGCCTCTTGGGCTCCAGAGGCCAGAGATATTTGAGGGCAGCCCCAATCTCATCTTCTCATCTTCCACACTATCCTGTGGCTCTAGCAAACTCCAAGGGTGTAAATGACCATAACCCAGTAGGGGAGTCCTTAGAGACCCAAACCTCTTGACTCTCTACCTTTCTCACTCCAGTACCCTGACTCATGGCTTCTCAGACCACTTTTCTATCCCCAGGAGGATACCAAAGAGGGAAGACATTGCATGACAGGGCCCTCTCTGACAGGATGGCCAGGCTAAGATGGCCTGAGACCTCTACGTTAAGCCCCAGTACCTAACCAATAGGTCCTCCTTTTAGGCACAAACTGTAATCACTGCTGCTGTCAACCTCTCCATATGGAAGGGTCATCCTGCATGCTCAGTCCCTGCCCAGTACCCATGGTGTGTGGCCCTGGAGACAGTACGGAGGCAGAGTGGGAAGAGAATAGGACGGGGGCTGAACTTCGATCTGGGGCACAGGTTCTGGCTGGGAAGGATGGCCAGTGGGGGACCATTCCTGGATGGAGGTGGGTGCTTGCATCCCAGGAGACACTCCCCTGAGCAGGGCTTGAGAAGAGAGAACACCCTGGTTCTGGCAGGCAGCCCTGCTGGAGAATTGCCCTTCCCTTGACCCACATGTGGGAAACTGAGATTCCAGCAGTGCTGGAACAGAGAGACCACCTTGCCATGGTGCACTTTTGTTTCTATTTTTCCTGGACTCCCTGACCAGGGCTCTGAGCAGATGTGCAGGTGACAGGTGTATGTCCCACCCCTGCTGCACTCAGCATCACAGTCCAGGCCTCTCCAGTGACTGCCCTGTGGGAGTGGGGCTGGGACACAGAGGTGCTTGCTCAGAAGCCCGGTCCAAGTGTTCCAGGAAGCATTTTTCAGAAGAAGCCAAGTCGCACAGAGCCGACTCCTTGGCCCCTAGCTGGATGGACCAAGGAAAGCAAACATGGGAAGCGGGAAGCAGTTGAAAGTGAGAAACTTTAGCAAGTGCGAGTGCTTGCTAGAGGCCAAGAGCCTCCAAGAGAGAAACATCACGCGTTGAACATGGCCATGGCCTGCCAGGCCACCCGCTGGCAGTGTTCTTTCCATCCGCCGCAGCTGCTCCTCGCCACCCCACTCCCTGGGCTCTGTCCCCCAGCCCACCCTCTTCATTTTCCACCAGGCAAGGCCCACCAACCCCCAGCAGAGGGGATCATGGCGGGAAGGGCCTGGAAGGGGCTCAGCCTATACAAGGATTATTCCAGAGTATCCCTCCCAGCTTCTCCAGGGAGGGCTCGGCTGGGTATCCCCAAGGGCCTCCTCAGGGCATGGCTATTTACAGCCTCAGAGCTCACTGCTGTCCCTGGAGGCAGGAAGTTTGGGCACCAGAGACAGCTGGGCAACTAGGTGCAGGAGTCCCCAGGAAGGGCATGAGCTGAGAGCTGACAGTAAAGTGACAGAGCAGCTGGCTGGTTCATGTTTCCTTGCTCTCTCGGCTCTCCCTCTCTCTCCTGGTGGCCCCCTCCACCAACGTTTGCAGTCTGCACTCTCCTGAGACCCCCGTATGCAGGCCTGTGAGAAGGAGGGTCCTCCATGGGTTCACCACATAAGCTGTGATCTTAGTGGGTCCCTCCAGGAACTTAGCTCCTCCCTGGGGACCCACCAACTGCTAGGCTATGGAGATCACCACATTCTCCATGGCTTGGGCCAGGAGGGATTGGCGGGTGAGAAACAGGGGCCCTGATCGTCACTACTTGCCAGTCTGGACTCCCTCTGTACCCAATTCTGCCTCATGAAGGGGATGTCCCAATTGTCCCTTCCTGCCCAGCTGTCCCCACTGGTCTTGACAGTGGCAAATGGCATCTCCAGCTGTTGTGCCCTTGGCCTTGGCCCACTGCAGGTATCACTGCCAACCTTTATGCCACTTTTAGGTCTCTGTTGCAGAGCAAATGGGTCTAGTTAGGAGGCAGTTGGCCTTGTTTGGGCCTGTCCATTGCAGGGCCACCTGTGCCCTCAAGAAGGCCAATCAGAGTAGCCATTTGCACAGGCACGTGGGCTACAGGACAGGGCTATTTCCAGCTCTGGTATGAATTTTTCTGTCCTCTTCCCAATGAGGAAGAGAATGTAGACACCCTGCCTAATAGGCGCCTGCTAGGCACCCAAGACCCCAAAAAGGGCTGGAGGAGGGGAGCAGAGAAGTCAGCCCGGGCCTATCCCTCGCTCTTTCTGCTCAGGAGCTCACAGGCTCAGCCCTTAAGCAATTTTGACACCCCTCCCCCACCCCCTTTCTGGTCTTATCAAAGCCTTAAACCTTGTTCTGGGAGCTGGCCTCTCCTCCATTCCACATAACCTGGGCTTGGGCAGAGGTGCTGGGCTTCATTTCTTCTTAGCTTTCCAACCTTCTTGACCCAGGCTGGAGGTAGGTCTCTTGTGAGCTCTTGGGGTAGCCAAACCCTTCTGGTGGCCACTCCTTGCCCTGGTGCCTGCATCATATAGGCCTGGCCTTAGAGTTGAGTTCACCAGGCCTTGGAGGACGAATGAAATCTCTCCCTGCTTGTCTACTGATGGGCTTCTAGGGCCACTGGCACAGGATAAGATGGAGCTACAGAGGGTTTTAGGGATGGCGGGTGAGTACGGGCTGTATGCACATAACTCTCCCCAGCTTCCCGGAAAGCGAAGGCAATAACCTGTCCTCCACCCAGTCTCCCTGTTCTTGTCATCTCTGTTTTACTCTGGAAAGCCAGAGGAGCCAGCACTGCCCATGGGCTCTTCTCGAGCAGTCTCTGACCAATGATTCTCACAGCTCTCAGGTCACACCACATATTCATGAGGGCAGCAATGGAAGGAAGGTCAAAGCAAAGGAGGTGGAGCACGCTAGCCCAGCCAGCCTCCCCAGATCAACTCATTAGCTTCCTAAAATATCTGGGCTCACTACAGGGCCCATGCCTGCCACCACAGCTACTGGCCAAGTACAGGGACAGCACAGGCCACATACCTGGCCCCAGAGGGTGTTTGCATAGCTGGTGGGTAAGTGAGGTCCTCAGGATGCTAGTACTCTCAGCCCCCAGTCTTGAGGGGGTGCTGGAGGGAGCACAGCCTAGCCCTTTGAGGGGTGGATTGCTGAGTTCCTAGCAGGTCCCAGCAGCCTTTGTCTAGGAAAGGGAGTGGGGTCACAGCTCTGTGGTTGCAGCAGCCGACTTGCTCTAAGTAGTCTGGAATCTGTAAGACTGGTCAGGCAGCAGGATCCTGTTAGAAAGGGGGCCAGCCCAGCGTCCTACTTGGAGGCCACAGGCACAGGCCAGGCTGCCTGAGCCACCTCAGGTTGTTCTAGCTTTGGGAGCCCAAGAATGCCCACTGTCCAGACATTCCACTGCCAGGCGGTGGTTGCCCTGCCACAGTACCCAGGCTGAGCATCTGGCCTGGCACCTTCTAAACCAACCCCTGTGTAGCCTCTGTGCCCCAAATGGGGCCCACAGGGACAGTGTCTGAGGTGTTTTCATCAAAAACTATGTCAGTAAGACCTCATTTGAAAGGCACAGGAGACTGGGGGCTTACAAGGGGGTTTTGGGGGACGTTTATGGGCATGATTTGTCTCCTATATGCTCCATCTACAATGTCTATAGAGACCCCATGCCTTTGACATCCAATCCTCAGGACTCTGTGTAGAGCTGAGGGTGTGTGTGGAGTGGTTTTGGGGTCGTTGGTTTGGGAAGACGGTCTGAGAATCTTTCTGGGGCCAAGAAGCCTGAACCAGCAGAAAGCGCCGGCAGTGGGTGGGGAAGGGAGCCCTGGCCAAGGGACTGCTCGGTGGTGGGGGCTATGGGGCCCGCCGGCCACAGAGGCAGAGCGGTCGGGTGGGCCAGAGCCTCAGGGTGATAAATGGCTTCCCTCGGAGCCAGGCGGCTTTGCCAGGGTCTCAGTCCTCTGAATTCAGTCTTGTTGACCCTGAGGCCCAGCAGGGGCCTTCGAACAGGGCTGCTTTGTGGGTGGACAGGGTGGTGATTTAGGGGGGTTATTGGGGTGGGGTTTGTACGTGCAGAGCTGGCACTGGGGATAGGAGGGGGTGTCCAGAAGGTCCTGCCAGCCTGAGGAACCTTGGGTCCTATAGCCCCAGGGGTCTGAGCTCAGAGGGTTAAGACCCCTATGTTGATATTCTGTTTAAAAAAAGGCAGCTAGGCATGCTCGATTCTCAGTGCCTGTGAAGACTGCAGGGGATGAGGCTTCCGGGGGGGGCCATAGGGAGAAGTACAAGAAGAGTCTGTCCTAGACTCACTGTGGGCCCCACTGTGTTGTGTAGGGACATGTCCCTTTCCCACCCTGGTGCTCAAAGCCTAGGAGACAGGGCAGACGGGGGCTCCTTGGCTTCTTGTAGCTACTGCCCACCCCCAGTCCAGAGAATCCGTACTGAGAGGCTGTGAGCAGAAGAGCCCTCAGCCCCTACAACCTCATAGGTCCTCCCCACCGGCCTCTCTGAGGGGAGGGGAGGCTGGAGCCAGCTGCACTTCCCCCAGAGTATTTAGGATGAGGTGTCTGGATCCCTCTGGTGTTGGTGGGTGCCTGTCACCAGCACAAGCTGCCCCCTACCCCTGCCATGTCTTTATTCCCACGGTCCACAGCTACAACCCACAGTCCCTGGAGGCTCATCTCAAGGAGGATCATCTCCTGACCAGCAGTGGGAGGCAGAACCTGAGTCTCATGGGCACCTGGGTACCTGAAACTATGGAAGGTAGGTGGCTGGCAGCACATGCCAGTCCTGAAAGCCCTTTTTTTGCCTGAGCCTACTGGTCAACTGCAGCTTCTTAGTTTGCATTCTTCCCCTACTTAGGGGCCTTGCAAACCAAGAAAAAGGAGGCTCATGGGTCCTGGGCAGCTGCTGGAGTTTGGGTAGGCTGGCCGCCTGCGTCTTTGGCTCCCGAGGACTCTTTGGCACTGCAAGGCCGGGAAGGAAGCAGGCTGGGCCTGCCATGGAGCTTCTTGGATCTCACAGGGCCTGTGGCTCTCTCTAATTGCTCTTTCTAAGAAATCCCTCAAAATCTTTTGCAGGAAGGGAAGCCTGGGAGGAGAGGGCCAGGGGCCTCTTCCAGATCGGCTGATGTATAATCAACCTTCAGCTGCTCACCACCCAGCTCAGCAGCCTAGGGCCTTAGAAATGAGTTTCCAGAGACCCCAGGCTCTGGTTCTAGGCACAGGGCACCCCAAACTCCACGTTGGGAGAGGCACCCTCTCCTCCTGCCCCCATGGAGCCGCCCAGTCTGAGTGGACCATACGGCTGGAGCAGCCCAACCTGGAATTAGGGACAGAGGAAAAAGTGACTGGGCGGGCGGGAGGCCGAGCCATGGTGCCCACACACACGTGTTTACCCACTAGGGCCTCGCCAGCCTATGAGGCTGGTGGAAACCATGAGTCGGTTTGAGCAGAGCCATCCCTCCTCCCAGCCTGGCTCAGACCGGGCTCCCTGGAGCACCCCCAGCACCTGCAGCTTGGGTGAGGCCACGCAGAGGGCAGGGCAATGGGCCCAGTGGTGTAGGGTGAGCAGGGCTGGGGTTGGACACTTCAGGTAGTCCCAGAAGGCTGTGAGGGAGCCCTGCTCATGTGCCCTCCCCAGTCTGTATCCCGTGTCTTTAACCTGGGACTCCCATCAGCCAAAGGGTGTGTAGAATGCAAGGACTGCTGAGGGGTCTCCCTTCTCTCTGCTGCTTTAGAAGCCCCTCTCTGTTCACTGCCTCCTTTTTCCAAACTGTACTTTCCAGGACAGTTTAGCACCTTGGTCACCAGCTTCCTCAACCCTCCCGCTGTGCCCACACAGGCAGGGCCCAGTACCATCTTTGGAAGCTCTGCTGCTGGGCAGCAGTTAGCAAACTTCCTCAGTGTGAGGGGTTTGGCAAATACCTATCCTCATGGGGCTGGTATACTGCCATCTTTTGCAAGATGCCCAGAGAAGAGGCAGTACAGGAGCCTTATGGTCAAGACTCAGAGGGCAGCTATGAAGGAGTACTGGGTACAAAGGAGCCTTAAAGGCGACTTGGATATTCTATGGGGACTGAGGTAAGTGGTACTCACCCAGAGATGACCCAAGCCTTGAAGTCACCTATAGCATAGAGACCAGAAGCCAGGCACAGCTGCAGGAAAGGAGGCTAGGACTCTGGGCCCAGGCCTGCTGAGGGCCACATAGTCCCCTGGGCAGGGAAAGGAGATGGATGAGGCTACCTGTCCACCATGCAAACACAGATCTTACCTTATGCCAGAAGTCCAAGGGGCTGGGACAATCCTGTGGGGCATTACTGGACCAGATGACCTCAGAGAGTCCACAGCCCTGTGTGCTGACCCCTGGGAGGCTCCACAGGGACAAAGAGAGGAAGGCAACATCTTGCTACCCTTGGAGATGCTCAGGGTGTGGGTGGCTTCTGCTTCAGGGCCTTACTGGCTTCGTGCCATGGCCTCACATTTAGCCCTGTGCCAAGAGGTCACCTGGCCCAGCCCAGCTTCTGTCAAGTAGCCTGTGGCCTCCACATGGGGACCTTTCTCCTGTTGGAGATAGGGATTCATGCTTCTCTCTGCTTCGTGTGAACACCAACCATGGGAGCATCAGCCATGTGTGCCCAAGCCCCTCACTTGGGTCCAGACTCCCTGCCCAGGATTCCTGGGGTCTGGGGCCCTGTATGGGCATCACATCCTGGACACCACGTGAAGCTACAGCATGCTTCTGCTTCCCACTAGATCAGCCCCAAGCCTGGTCCCTCCCATCCCTCCTATTACAGTGGATTGAGCCAGGTGTCACCATTCCAGGTCCCTGAGCAACAACCTTCTCAGGAACAGGCATCCTGACCCCAGCTGTTGAGAGACCTTTGCAGATAGGCCATGTCTCCTTTTTTTTTTTTTTTGCTGGTCCTGTGCCCTATAGGAGCTTTCCAGGGGATATGGGGCCAGGGGATATGGGGGGAGCTATAGGAGTGGCGGTAGAACAGGCATACTTCCTGGGGCTACTGGGGTCTCTGGGAAGGAATGGCCAGAGCAGATAGGACTTTCTACTGTGAATATGTTGAGAGAGGGTGGTTCAGATGTCCGTGGTGGTTAGATGGGCAGGGAGAGGTACTCAAGCTGTGAGGCATCCAAATCCAAAAGCCTTGCAGGGGCAGAACTTGGCATGGGCAAAGACGAAGAAAGGGCACGCAGAGCAATGAGGGTGATCACCCAGTAACACCTACCCCGCTTGCAGCCGGGGGTAGAGATAGGGGTTCACCCCCTGACCACAGACGCATTGTCTTGCCGAAATGCAGGGCATCAGGAAGAGAGAAGTGTCCAGAACTGTGTTCCCTCGAGGAAGGTAGGTCTCCTAAAACAGAATTTTGTGCTGACTCAACCATAACAAGATCCAATCCTTGTGGCCCAAAGCCAGGGCAGTAAGGCTGGGTAAGTGTTAGCCATTGGCCTCATGAAGCACTAGAGCTGGATCCACTGGGCTTGAGCTGGGACAGGTGGTGCTGTGTGTGTGACAGCCACTCTGACTTGCAGCTCAAGTGCCGGGCCCTGGTGGGGAGGGGAGGGTCTGGGGGACCCAGATCCCCAGGGAAGACATTGGCCTTCTAGGTGTTCCTTCTACCTGGAACCACCTATGACTTGTTACCCTACTTGGCTGTGGCCTGACCTGCAAGTCCTGCTCCAATGAGGAGCTCTCAGACCTTCCTGGCCACCAACTCCAGGAATCCAGGCCACCTGGACCTGTGACACATTCTTTGCCAGAGGCCAGGTGCTGACATGTGACCTCTACTATTAGGATCTAGAATTCCCTCTCACTTTGCGGGGCAGGGGTCTGGTCTGCTCTGCTGGTTTTCAGTTCTGCAAGCACAGGAGCCTGGGCAGGGACCTTTGGGTCTCCTTAGGGAAAAAGCTACTGCCCACATAACCTCTATGTTCCAGTGGTGAGTGGGCAGTATAGGGGTGGACCACCTCATGGGATCCTGAAGACTACATGAAGACCGCTAAGGGCCAAACTAATCAGCATGGCCTGGCTCTCCCTGGGCAGCTGTAGAGGGGTCCCAGTCATGTTAGGGAAAGGCTCCAGAAATTGCAACCAAGCCAGTACATCCCACACCTCCTAAGGCCCTAGGACTCCCTCTGTGCACTGAGTGCAAAGAGATCTTATTCCATGGGGCAGTCCTAGAGCTGAGCTGCCTCTGGTTACCACCCAACACTGAAGGTAGATGAGACTCACAGGCCCCCAGGCCTCCCTTCGTTCTTGCTGGAAGCTCCTGGAAGCCCTTTGCCTCTTGCCTCTTCCCTGGCTGCTCATGGCACTGCCCCTTGCTAAACCTCTGCCTCCGAGACCGAGCACCTCTCACCCATTCTCTGTAGCAGGCACTACCAGGTACCTGTCCCAGCCCACAGTCTGGCTGCAGGAAGACCATGGTCACTGCCTTTGCAGGGTCCCTAGACTCACTCAGGTCCAGTGAGGCACTCCCAGCATCCTCTTCCAACTGCCCACCCCCACCCTGCATGCCCTCAGTGCCCTCTCAGCCCTTCTCAGCCCGGGCCCTCTGTCCAGCTACAAGCTGCTCACAGCAGGGCAGGCAAACCTCAGTCTAACCCTGGATTCCAGGCGTGGGGCTGGCTGCTGGCTGCAGAGATAAATCGAGGAAGTCTCCCCTGGCCCTGGCCCCGGCCAGCCTCCTGCAGCGGGCAGGCAAGGGAAAGGAGAGACCCCAAAGGCCTGTTTGCTGTCCCAGCTGGGCTCGCCGCGCGCCCCTGCCTCTGCCCTGGCTCTGGCCCCATCAGATCTGAGGACGTAAGTCCATGGGGGCCCATCCGGTGCTCTGGCCTGGGGGTGGGGAAGGAGACAGAGCTACTCCTAAGCAATGAGGAAGTAGCCTCCAGTCCCTAGCTTTTCAGGAGTTTCCAGGGTGTACCCACTCCTCCTCAGTCCAGCCGAACCCACAGTTATCTTCCTTAGAAGAGACTTCAGGAAAAGAGCAATTTAGCTCTTTCTTCTTCCATAATGAGACCTTCAAGAGGGGAAGGTGCTTGGACAGAAAGCAGAAGCATGCCCAAGCCTCTCAGGGTCCTGCCACCACCCACTGGGAGTTCCTGCGTCCCCAAGCTGACCTGCCAGGGAAAGCTCATGGAATCAGGCACCTACTGTAACTTTAACTCGCCCAGGATCCCTGTGTCCACACAGCCCTAGTCCTTCTCCTGTCTCAGACTGCAACTTGCTGTCTGCTGAGGCTCTGGCTTTGGGCTTCTCAGAGTGACTGCCTGGTCTGTTGGTGTGCTGGGGGTATCCCCTAAGCCTCAGTGCCTGGGGCCTGCGTCTTCCCTGGAGCACACAGCCCTGTAGCCAGGGAGGTGGCATGGTTGGCAGGTGAGGACACTGGATGTCCCTGCTATAGAGGTCAGGAGAACAGGGGAGGCCTTGGGTCCACCATGCTGCAAGGAGCTGGGGAACCAGCTTCTACAGCTTGTCAGCCCCTTAGGGATCCTCAATGGCCCGTCTTGCGGGAGACCCTCCCTCCCATGGCTCTGGCATTAGGGGCTCGCTCACACACTGCCACTGTGGACAAGGGCTCAGTGTAGTACCTTGTGTTCCCAAAATCTTCAGCAAAAAGGTGAGAACTGCAGGCAGGGCCATGGAACCCTGGGCCCGGGCTGCAGCTGGGTGTTCAGTGTGAAGCCAGATTCAGGGCCCCCTTCGGGCTGACTGGAACATGGGTGGGGCCAAGATCAGGACTTCTTCTGAAGGATAAGGACTCTTGTCAGAAAGAAGGAGAGGTAGCCGAGGTGAGGGCAGCAGCCCTCTCGCTAAGGCCTAGGGAGGCTGAACCCGACCTGGAATGATGTGCCCTCCTCTCAGGCTCCTGGAGGTCCTGAGGAGAAGGAAGAACCCAAATTTGGGGGCATCAGGGAGCGGGGCTGGGGTCACTTCCTGCCTGCACCCCCCAGAAACCCCACCTCAGTGGCCAAATGGGTGTCATGTTGATCACTGACCTCACGGGGGCGCAGGAGACAACAACATATCGGCCCGAAGAGGCATTCCACTGCGAGAGCCCGAGATTGAGCTGGCTCTCTGAGGCGCCTCTGTCCTCCCTGAGACTAGCCAGTCTGTCCTGCCAGGCTTGCCGATGGGCGCCCTGAAGCCTGCAGTCTCTCTTGCCTCTGACCACTTTTCACTCCCCTCCGGCTTTCTCCACCTCTCCAGGGCCAGGCTTTGGAGACGATGATCTTAGGCTACCCAAGACAAGAAGCACTGGTCAGTCTACATTTGGGGGGCAGCTGCTGGGTGGTGTGAGGAGGGGACTGGGGGGTTGCAGCTGTAGCTCACGGTCATAAGCAGCAAAAGGGAACTGGGAGCCCTGGGAAAGCCTGGGAAGGAAGAGACCACTGCGCAGAAGCCTGGGAAAGGCTGGGACTGGACAGACACTGTTGATGTCCAGGGCCTCAGAGATAGCTGGAGGCCTGCTGCAGGGGTGGGGGTGGTGCAGCTGGGCAAGGAGGGGGTGGTGGTTTAAGACTCAGTGACAGAACTGAGGAGCAAGTGGGGCGGGGAAAGATAGCGCCAGGGAATCCAGGGATGTGTAGGAGGTAGATGGGGGAGGGGGGTTGCACAGAAGCAGTGTGGGGGTCAGCGGGACACCCACCCAGGGGCTGTTTAGGAGAGCAGAGGACAGCTGAAGCAGGGTAGCTAGAGAAGCCCTCTGGGATCTGTGGCAGAGACAAACTCCACCCCTCCCCTCCCAGGACCGGGAAGCCGTGGAAGATTGCAATGGCCCCCCAGCCAGGTGCTACGTGGGAAAGTGGAAGCATCTACCTTTTTCCTCTAGTTCCCCAAAGAGGCCCCCCAAGATCACACCCCAAGTCTGGCCTGCTCAGGGGAGCCGGCTCCCCCACCACCGCTGGGCTTTGCCACTCATCGCTGACTTTTGTGTGTCCCATTGCAGGACACGCCCTAGTCCCTCCCTCCCAGCACTGGCCGGATCCCTGGGCTGAGGCGATATTCCCAAGGGCCATGGAGTTTTGCACAGCAGAGGCAGAGCAAGACCAGAGGCAAGGAGGGACTGGAGGATCAGATAGGGGCCGCCTCACTCGCATCCCTGCACCCAGACCTCAGGTTCTCCACCCGCCTATAGCCACAGCTTCCTGTCCTTCTCAAAAGGTCTTCCCTGATCCACGTATGGCACAGCTGTGACCCAAAAGACCCAGTAGGCTCTAGTTTCTCAGCCTTTGCCACCTGATGGGACAGAACAGTGGAGAGAAACTGAGGTAGAGAGTGCCAGTGGTATGGCTGGGTCAGGGCCCACACCCAGGTTTCTGAATCACTGGAGCCATCTCCAGGTTATGTTTCAGAGACAAAGAAGTGCTCTCTGCTCCTGGGAAGTCCTCTTGGGCCTTAGTTTCTCCATGTGCTCTTGGGTCCTGGATTGCCAGAGGTGTCTGGCATGAGTCCGGTTCTAATGCAACCCAGAGCAGCCAGGAGGCCTGCGGCGTCTGAGTCTTTTCCATTCTGTATCTTCCCTGAGCAGAGTATGGCTGGATCAGAGAATCCTGGGGGCGTTGGGTAAAGGGGAAAGGCAGGGACTGGGTGTAGGTGCGGGGACAGGAGGGACTCGATGGATGGACATAGGAGAGCATACTTGGCGGGCTTCCCTGCTGGCCACGAGGCCTGGAGACCGGAAGGGGAGCCTTTTTGTGATCAAAAGCTGCCTTATCAAATTTGCTTTTCTCTAACCTTTGCTTCCCAGCTTGTGCAATGCCCCTCCCTGTGGCCTTCACCTTCATCTGGGGGCCATGGCTCACAGCAGCCCCCTGGGACACGCTGCCTCAGGCAGCTGGAGGGACGGCCTGAGCCCCTCACTGGGGCTGCTGTGGCGGGGAGGCCAGTGCTGTCACCTGCTTGTGTCAGTCAACCCAGCCTGTTATCCCAGGGCCCGGTGGGCAGCAGTGGGTGGGGTAGGACAAGAAGCAGGCAGGTTTCTGTGGGGCTTAGCTTGCTAGACCAGGGCTGGGACTGAGCCAGAGTGGTGGCTGGGGTGAGGCTGGAGTGGGGAGAAGGCCCAGGCCAGGACCAGGTGGAGAGGCTGAGTCTTGTGGGTGTTTGGGGCCTATGGAGGGGGCCTATGAGGGTCTTCCTTTGTTTGCTAATGTGAGTCACTTGAAATTCTTCTTAGATAAGTACGTCTTCATTCTCCTTCAACAGAATTTAACTTATGGAAAATACCCCGAAGGCAGAGGCCCAAGGTGAAGGAAAGGCCAGAAGGAGCAGAGGCCCAGGTGCGGGAGGGGTGGGAGCAAAGATGGCTGAGGCCAGAAACAGGGCCGGAAGGCTCTTACGCCCATTCTTCAAGGGTGAGAGGCTGCAGATAAGTAAGGCCTGAGGCCCCCTGTCCTGGAAGGACCACCAGGTAGACCACTCCAAGGCAGTAGGTTGTTCCTGAGGGCTCCTGCTATGGGGAAGGGCAGTCCAGAAGCCCCTTGATGCCCCTATGTTTCTTGTAAAGGCTTCTAGAGAGAGGGGAGGGTTCTGAGCTGTTCATCTGGGCCTGAGGGACCCTGACATCCCAGCACCCTGAGAGCTATACACAGTCCTTCTGCAGGGAGTCCCCCTGAGCTGCCCAACACCCCCGAGACACAGCTATCTCCTGGTGAACAGATGGAGAAACTAAGGCCTTCTTTCGCTCACGGCCCTCAGATGCATGTGCATTCAGGAGACAATGAGTGACCCACATTGGGTGTTCAGCCCCAAAGATTCAAACCCTGTGAGAGCATCCAGCCCACCCAAACACGCTCTGAAATACAAGCAAGGAATACAGTTTGGAGCCCAACACTGGGGGTAAGTAAATCCCACAGCATGACATGGCGAAGGCCCTGTCATTACCTGTGAGCCCTGCTTGCACTGCATGTGTCCCCAGAGCAACTGCCAAATATATGGCCCAAAGGGAGGGCCTGGCCCATTACAAAAGTGCTCAGTAATGAAGGTGGAGCTGCTGTGCCCTGTCTGCACCATGGGCGTGGGAGACCCCTCTCTACTCTGCGTCCCCCACCCTCCACCCTCCTCTCCACTCTCCATTCTCCATATGCTACCTTGCACGCCACCCTCCGCCATCCACTTTCTATGCTCCAGTCTTCGCTCTTCCCCTCCTCTTCTACCTGTATCCTGCGTTCCCTGCTCTCCAGGCTTCACTGTTCGCTGTCTTCCACCCACGAGTCATTTTTGTTCTGCACTCTCCCCTCGTGCTCCATACCCACAGTGTACGCCTCATTCCCTAATCACATCCTCGATTCTCTGTAGTCTCTTGCCCACTTTTTATTCTGCCTTATTTTCTCTCCATTCATCTTGTTCCATAATATAGCCTCTATTTTCCATATCTCATGCTCCATTTTCTATTCTATATATTCTAGTCTCTATTCTCCAAATGCCACACTTCAGTACTTCAGTTCCAATCCACCCACGCGCTTTATTCTCTATCCTAATTTCTCCACGCTAGGGTCTCCACATATATTTCCCATGTTCCATAAGCCTTTGTCCTAACTCCAGAATGCATTCCATACACGAGTCACCACTGTCCATCTCTGTTACTGATATTGCTTTTTGTTCTCCACATTCCATGGTCCACATTCTGTATTCCCTTCTCCACTGATGTCTTGTATTCGCACCTCTACGCTGCACGTGGTGTTTCATACGTCAGTATTTTCTAGGCTCCATTTTCATTCTTAAATCCGTACTTAGTCACTAGACTGTGTTTCATTCTCCATACTACAGAAACCACGCTCCAGCTACACACCCTACTATCCCTTTTACACATCCCGTTCCCCATTCACTCTGCATGCTCCCCTCCCCCGTCACATTAGACATACTCAGCGCCCCATCTTCTGTACTCTGCATTCTACACACCATATTCCATCTGCAATTTCCACACTGCATTCCCCATTTTGCATTCCACTGCACTAGCCATTCTACAACCTCCATCCATCGTATCAACCTCTCCCTAATCTCCAATCCATCTTTCATCCTTTAGGATTTTTGTTAATTTTTCACACAACAGGGTCCATTCTCTATACTCCATATTTCATTTTCCTTACTCCGGGGATCACACTTCATTTTCATTCTCTTTTACATATTATATAATCCATTCCTTATTCCTCTTTCTTCATACTCTATGCTCCATTTCTGTAACCTGTACGCCATTCCCGCCCACTCCATACTTTGTTATCTGTACATCATTTTCTGATGTTGTATCTGGCAGCGAGGGGGTTGTGTCTCCGAGTGACCCACCACCTCTCTTCGGGTCCTTGCTGTTGCTCCAGTGAAGAATACAAGGGTGGGACTCAACAGAAAATAGGAAAGCTAAGACTGTTACAGTGGGAGGTAAAAGTTTATTTCAAGTGTGGTAAATGTAGAGAAAGCAGAAGAGAAACTACCTTAGTGGCAGAATGATGCTACAAGTTGGGGGCATCCTGCTCAGGACCCATAGTGGGTATAAGTTGCGCTTCATACCTACAGAGGTAAACTGGTTTCTAAAAACAACTGTTTCACTGATGGTGGTGTAGGCCGGTCTCAGCCTTTGTCTCTGGGAAGAGGGCAAGGCCACCATATGTAACTGTGAGTAACACTTTTATAAGGATACGGGAGGGCACATTTTCTCAAGGACACAGGACGTGATACTCATGTGATGATCTTAAATTGTCAACCACAGATTACCTTGTGTTGATTTTACAGTGTTAGTCACTGGGCTTCGTACTGTGTTTTTCCTACGTACCCCTCAGTCCCTACACTATGTGCCACAGGTTTTTGTACACGTTCTGCATGCCATTCTTAATACTTCCTTAGCCACGCCCTATCCCCATTCTCCATTTCTCAGTGTTCTGTTCTGCGGCTCCTCATTCCTATCTCCATTACACACTCTCCCCTTCCTCCCCTCTGTGCTCCATTCTCCAATCCCACCCTCCACTCCTCTTTCTTCATTCCCCACTCCCCTTCTTTCACCATGCTCCATTTTCTGCTATCTGTGCTCCACACTCCGTTACATGTTCCCCATACTTCATTCTCCATATTGTGTTCACCACATTTTAGTTCAGTTCTCTTATTCTGCACGTATCCTCCATGCTCTGCACTGTGTACTATATTCTCCAAGCAACAATCTCCATACTCGATTCTGTTTTCCACATTTCATTCCGTCTTACATATTCAGTATTCCATTCCCCATGCTCTATGCCCTATATTCCATTTCTCTATTCTTTAATTCTATATTCCAGACCTAAATACCCATAATCCACACTGCATTCCCCATACCCCATCTTCATATGTCATCTTCCGTTACCCTATTTCCTTATTTTATTCTCCCTACTCTTTTCTTCATTCTTAATGATCCATACACCACACCCCAATCCCCATATTCTGCTCTTGAGTCTCCATTTTACATACATTATTTTTAAAAATTCTATCATCCAATCCTCATTCTCCATTTGCCATTCTCCATACTCTCTTCTCCATATTTAATGTTCCATTCTCCATTTTTATTCTTCATTCTTTATTCTTTGCGCTCCATTAACCATATTCTGCATTCCCACTCTCTACGTTCTGTTCTACAATTTACACAGTCATTCTCCTTCTCCACACTCCACTTGGAGATGCAAATCTCCAAATCCCCAGTGCCATACTCCACCCTGCACTCCATTCTCCGTGCTCCACACTTCATTATCCATATTCTAGCCCTGGTTTTGACCCGCTGTGCTCCATGGCATCCTGCCATTCCTCGTGTTTCCTCTCCATTCTTTATTTCCTGTCCTCCATACTCCATGCTCTATAATTCTTTCTTTATAATCCATATTCCATTCTCATAGTCGGTCTCCTTTCTCTGTGTTCCATGCAGTAGTCTCCATTCTCCACATACCACTCCCCATTTCCACAATTTGTATATGCTGTCTATTCTGCACACTTCTTACTCATTCTGTGCTCTATTCTTCATACTGTACGTTCCACTATCCATGTTTTATATTCCATTCTTCATCCACCTTGCGACATAATCCTTCTCCCCACTCTGTTCACCTCTACTCCATTCTCTGGCTTCCATGCTCCAGTAGCAAACCCATTCTAGGTTTTTTTGTTCTGCATACTCCAACTTCATTCACATTGTTCAAAGCCCTTACTCCATAACCCATATAGAATATTGACTGTCCTGGTCCCCATAGTCTATATCCCGCACTCCAGATGTCATTTTCATTCCTTTGGGCTTTTTTTTTTTTTTTTGAGACAGAGTCTTGCTATATAGTTCAGGTTGGCCTTGAACTCACTGTGTAGCCCAGGGAGGTCTCAATCTTGCACTAATCCTCTGCCTCAACCTGCTGGTGCTGAGGTTACGGATGTGACTTGATTGCCATTTACTTTTTCCCCTTTGAGACAGTTTAAGCTGGCCTTGAACTCATGATGTAGCCCAGCATGGTCTTGAAATCACAGAATTCTTCCTGCCTCATCCTTCCGGGTGGTGGGATTACAGGCATGTGCCACCATGCCCAGTGCCATTTCTGCTTCTTACGCCATTCTCTATAATCCATACTTAATAACCATTCTTCCTACACATAGACTATTTGCCACACCCCACATCACTGTCTACATCTATAATCTATTGTCTGTTTATAATCTACTGTCCAATCTCTATTCTCCCTGACACATTTTTCATACTCCATGGTTTATGGTTTGCAGTCTATATTCTATTCCATATTCTGTTTTCCAGTTCTACCACCATAGAACTATTCCTTTCCCACTGCATCCTTCATCCCTCACACCCCGTTTCCGTATTCTATGCTCCCCACTCCACCCCTTCATACTGTCTTCTCTGTATTACATTCCTCAGACCCTCCACTTTATACTGCATACCTTTTCCTTGTTCCTCATGCTCCATTCTCTGCTACCCCGTTTTGATTCTCAATCATCATTCTCCATCCCGTAATCCATATCCTGCACTTTGTTGTCTGTGTTACACACGATACTCCTGGCTCCGTACTTACTAATTCCCCACTCTTTACTCTCCTGGTTCTGACTCCGTTCTCCATATGCCATCCTGTATCTCCACTCCCTTGTCTCCATTTTGCTCTTCTCCATTGCATATGCCTCACAGGCCACGATCCATTCTTTATTTTTTATCCTCTTTACCACACTTACCATATTCTATGTCTCCTACTGCATTATCCATTCTACATACTCCGTTCTCCATACTCTCTGTTCTCCGCATTCCAGCTCCTTACGCCATTTCCACAGGAACATTTTCAGATTACATGCACCATTTTCTATGCACCACTTTCCAATCCCTATCCCACAAACACTTTCCCATGTCATGCACTGTATTTCCCACTCCATGCTCCATTCTTCATTTATTATTTTCTATTTGCTTTACTGTGTTTAGCAAACCCCATTGTATATTCTCCACACTTTATACTTGACACTCTGTTCTCTCCTCATTCATAAAACTTCAAACTCCTTACTCTATAACCCACACTCTGTATTCTGTATTCTGTATGCATTTACCCTTCTCAATTCTACATTCCGCATTCACCATGTTTGTAAAATATTTTCTGTGTGTCATTCCCCATTCTCTGAGCGCTGCTCTTTATGGCCCATTCCCAATATTCCTTTCCCATAATTCATTGTCTGTATTCTATATTCCACTTCCATTCTCCATACTTCACATACCATACTGTATATTACACACATCGTTCGCCATAGTCTGTGCTTTGTTTTCAATATCCACTCTCCATTTTCCACTCTCCTGACAAAAATCTCACTCCATTCTCCATCCTTCATGATACCTCCACACTGCTCTATTCTCTGTACCTCATTCTGCATCTCCCCACTTCACGTATTATTTTCTAACTTCACTTCTGCACTCTTGGTCCTTTCTCCATACTCAGTGCTGTCATCTCCTGTCTGTACTCCATTTTCTATGGTGTACAGGAGAGTGTACATGGATTACACTTCCCTGGTGTACAGGAGAGTGTACATGGATTACACTCTCCTTACATTTTATATTTCCTTGTACACTGAAGTGTACGTGGATTACACTCCCCTGGTGTACAGGAGAGTGTACATGGATTACACTCTCCTTACATTTTATATTTCCTTGTACACTGAAGTGTACATGGATTACACTCCCCTGGTGTACAGGAGTGTGTACATGGATTACACTCTCCTTACATTTTATATTTCCTTGTACACTGAAGTGTACATGGATTACACTCCCCTGGTGTACAGGAGAGTATACATAGATTACACTCTCCTTACATTTTATATTTCCTTGTACACTAAAGTGTACATGGATTACACTCCCCTGGTGTACAGGAGAGAGTACATGGATTACACTCTCCTTACATTTTATATTTCCTTGTCCGTAACCTACACTATAATCTCCAAGCTACTTGCCGGTCTCTATTCTGAATATTTTATTCTCCTTATTTTGTATGCTGTTTCCATACTCCATTCTCTGTGTCACACTCCACTCCTCATATTCTACAACCTGTTCTTTAGTCACCCCTCTCCTGTCTCTGTTCTCCATATTCCAGTGTACATTAGCATGTTAATAAACATATCTCACACTCTATTCTGAGTCTATATTCTTTGTACTCCGTATTGCTTTATCTGTCTCCACTTTCTGTACTCCATGTATCACACAGCATTCTACACTCAGTTCCCATTCCCCACACTCCACTCACACAGCTACGCTCCCTTCTCAATATTCCATCCTCCACTCCATCCCCTTTCCCTTTTCTCCACATTGCTGAGTATTGAACCCCGAATCTTGCACGTGCCAAACACTCTACCACTGATCTATACCTGCAGTTTCTACAATCCATTTTTTTGCTCTTGATACTCTTTTTCTCATTTTTCACACACCACTTTTTATTCTCCATATTTTACACGCATTTCATTCTCCATATTCAACAGTCCTTACACTATTCTCCACGCTTCTTTCTCTTTTCTACGTTTTCCATTCTCCATGCTCTACTATGAGTATTCTGTGCTTCATTCTCTGTACTCTGCATATTATATTTCTTTTCCCTTCAATATCCTTTCTCTGTACTTTATATTCCACTTCTGTAAACTTCACTCCGTTCTCCATATCAGTCAATTCTGTGTACCATATTCGTTTCATTTCCTACTGTCTGTTCTTTGTTTTTATTTTCCATTCTCCTCACTCTTTTCAATACAATTCACTTTCCATTGTCTCTACTACCTACCCCACAATGCATTTTCTGTATTCCATTCTTCATTCTTTTCTCCTTATTCAGTGCTGTATGCATTGTTCTCCACTCGATTCTCTATTGTCTATTCCTATTTTTCATTAATTCTGCATTCATGCTTTATGCTCTATACTACAATCGCTATCCTCCGTTCTCTGTTATTCACATTCTACTCCCCATTCTCCATATTGCATCCCCTTTCTCTGCTCTCCGTCCCCCAATTCCATGCTCTCTATTCATCCCCATTATTCATACTCTGTTATTTTTACACTGTACTTCTTATGTCATTCTCTGCTGTCCTGTCCTCATAGTTTCATCTCCAAGTTTGCTTTTCTATTATCCATACTATTTTCTTCATTCTTTACTTCCACACTTTATACTTGAATCTGTATATTCTATTGTCAATTTTCCATCCTCCATGCTCCGTTTTGCATACTCATTTTATGTTTTTCTCCAAATACCGTACTCCATGGATTACACTCTCCTTCCATTCTCCCTCCTCTCTTCTCCATGCTCTGTTCTCTTCACTCCACTCACCATACTGTGTACTTTCAATTTTCCACTCTCATGCTCTATTCATCATTCTGTATAATTACTCTCCAAATTCCACTCTTATCCCTGCTGTTTACATTTTTCATTCTCCATGTCCCACACGCCTTACTATTACTTCACCTTACATTGTCCCTACTCCATATTCCCTCTGTACACTTCGCACTCTGCATACCTACTTCATTGTTCACTCTGTCTTTCATATTCTTCCTCACATGCCACTCTTGGTCACCACAATCCATTCACCATATCTATCCTTTATTCTTTGTATTTCTTTTGTGTGCATTTTTAAAAATAAAGACTCACTATATAGACAAGGCTTTCTTCAAATTTGCTCTGTAGTCCAGGTAGCTTCAAACTCACAATTCTCCTGTTTCAGCCTCCTGACACACAGGCTGACCGCATCTGGCTTCCATATGTCATTCTTAACTATTTCCTGCACTCTCTTCCCTGGTATACAGGACCATCCTCCTGCTCCACTGTCATTCTCTGTATTACAGTTTCCATCCTCCAAGTCTCCTACCCCATACTGTCTTGTCCCTTCTCCATCCTCCTTTCTCTTTTTAAAACAATTTTATTTGTGCGTATTTGCAGCTCATAATGATTGCATTCATTTTGGGAAGCTGGTTCATATGCATAACACATCTTAATTCATTTTACTTCCCCTCTCCTCTTCCTCCCTTTCCTGCATCCTCTTCCCTTCTCTGTGCTACAGACTGCACATGGCACATATTGCCCATCCCATTCTTTATTTGCCATAAACCATTTCCATCCTTCACATCATTCTATTCTATCCTCTCTGTATTCTGTTCTCCACTATTGTTTCTCCATACTCAATTCCTTACTTCATAATCCATTCTTCATCCTACACAATCTTCTCCATATTCTATTTTTTATTTTAAAGAGGGTAACATAAAACATAACACAACAGAACAAAGTAGATCAGTAGAAAACAATGATTTCACAGCAAAACAACAGGAGATCAACAGTGGATACCATAATGTCTCTTGTTTTCTTCTAAATAGTTGTCTATATCTTCACACACAGTGAATCCATACAAAACAAAATAGTATAAAACTGATTAAAACAGAATAATGAAAGCATTACAGGCCTTCAATACCAGACAATAGGAAAATCAACAATGGCTATCATAATGTCTCTTGTTCTCTTCAAAATAGCTGTCCATACCTTCATGTATGTTGAAATTAAATAATACGAAACAGACTAAAACCACTCTAAAAATAGAATAAGAACATTACTGAATTTCACAGCATGATGATAGGAAATCAGCAATGGATACCATAATAGTTCTTTTTCTTCAAAGTAGCTGTTCATATCACATAATACAATCGATTCTTGTAAATTGTTTAGGAGAAGTTCTAGGCATGTATAAGCCTCCACATGTACATCTATCCTTTTTGCATTAGAGGAAAACACAAAACAAAACAAATTACTAGAAAAACAAGAAACCAAAAAGACAAATAAATAACAATAGCAAAGAGCCCCAAACAATGACAATATAGGTCTTCAAAACAAGGTGGTAGGAGTATAACTAGGGTTGTTATTTTACATAGTGATCTTCAAAAGAGATCACCAGACACAAACATGCAAAATTGATGCAATCCTATGAATGTTAACTGTTTTGTTCCAAGAACTTATAGAATTTGTAGCACAATAATCTTAACTATCTTAAGCGTGTTTATACAAATTTAGGTATTTTTCCCTTTCCTTTCCTTTTTTTTTCTCCTTTTCCCCTTTCACAGTATTTACCCTTTCACAGTATTTATTGAGGATTTTGTATCTTATGTACTCTTACCATTTCTTACACTAGGGGATAATACTGTATTTACACATGTGAGTTTGATTTATTTATTTCACTTATGAGTATGGTCTCAAATTGCATCCATTTACCTATAAAAGTCTCAATTTGATCATTATTTATAGCTAAGTAGTACTCCATTGTATAAAAGTACCCATCTTTTTTATCCATTTCTCGGTTGATGGGTATTTAGGTTGTTTCCAAGATCTGGCTATTATAAATCATGCTGCTATAAACATGGGTGCACATATATCACTGTGATATGATGTTTTCAGTTCTTCTGGGTATATGCCCAGAAGTGGAATAGCTGGGTCAAATGGGACTTCCAATCCCAGATTTTTGAGGAACCTCCAGACTGATTTCCACCGTGGTTACACCAGAATGCAGCAAATCATCAAGAAGATGATACACACGACCAAGTGGGATTCATCCCAGGAATACGGGGATGGTTCAACATATGCAAATCAATAAATGTAATCCACCATATCAATAGAGCCAAAAATAAGAATCACATAATCATTTCTATAGATGCAGAAAAAGATTTTTTATAAGATCCAACACTCATTCATGATAAGAACCTTACAGAGAATTGAAATAGATGGTTTTTACCTCAATATGATAAAGACCATCTACAACAAACCAATAGCCAGCATCATATTAAATGGTCAGAAGCTGAAAGCTTTTACTCTAAACTCAGGAACAAGACAAGGATGTCCATTATCACCTCTCCATATTCTATTATTCATTCACCAGGCTCCTTTCACCATACTCCATAATCTGTACTACTTTATCCGTACTTTGCTTGGTATTCCATAGTCTACAGTTAGATACATTGTACTTCATTCTTGATATTCTACACTCTGTTCTCTATTCTCTATTATCTTTTGGCATTCTTTATATGCAGACAGTATTTTTAATTGTCTGCTCTTCACACTCCATACGTTTTTGTCCATAAACTACGCTCCATTCACCTTTACAGATGCTTCATCCTTCATTCTCACAGTTGATTCTTCATTCTTCTTACTTGCTTCTTCTTACCATATACCCATGGCACATTCTTCCTACTGCATTCCTGCCTCTGCTTTGTTCCCTCCATGCACTGTTCCAAGCTTCATTGTCCACATTCCATTCTCCATGTTATGGAATTCTTAAACATGATGTTTTCCATATTCCTATATCCTAGGCTCCGTATCTAATCTTCATTCTTCTTTTTCAAGCCCTGTATTTCAGTCAGGCATGGTGGCATATGCTGTGATCACAGCACTCTTGGATGTTGAGGTGGAGGATCATAAGTCCAACTCGGGAAATGTAGCAACTTAGCATGACCCTGTCTCAAGTATAAAAATCAAATATTAAAAAATTGCTGGGGATGTAGCTTAGTGTAAAGGCCCTCAGACACACACACACACACACACACACACACACACACACACACCATAATCCATCCTCATCGCCACAATCTATATTCCATTTCCCATATTCTATACTTCACATACCATTCATTTTTCTATTTCCATATTTATTCTCCATTCATTATTGTTCATACTATATACCCTTTTATTCATTTTCTAAACTTTATTTTCCATTTGCTCTTCCCCACACTTCATACCTCTTTGTACATTTTTAGGAGTAAAGATTCATACTACTTGCCCCATTCTGCATATTCTACACTCTATTCTTCATGCTCTACTCTTTTTTGTCTCCTTTGAGACAGGCTCTCTCTAAGAAGTTCAGGCTGGTCTTGAACTCACTTTGTAGCCCAGGCTGGTCTTGAATTCACAACAATCCTCCTGCCTCAGCATCCCGAGTGCTGGAATTACGGGCATGCACCACCACACCCAGCTCCATTCTCTATTCTTGATACTCTCCTTTCCTTTCTCTGTCTTCCATATTCCCTACTCTATAGTCTATTTCCTATCTTTATTCTCCATATTCTAGTCTACATTCTACATAACCATTTTCTAATTTCATACTCCATTTTCTCTGTTTTCCATACTCCATGTTTATTCTTTAGACTCCACACTCTATGTGTTATACTGGATCTTCTATTGCTATACTGCATACTACCTTCTCCAATCACTATACTCCAGACTCTATTCTCTATATTCCATTCTTCATTTTATTATTCAAACTTCATCCTCCACTTTATTAGTCAATCTCTGTTCTCCCTTTACACTCGCATGCTCTATATTCCGCATTCCCCTGTCTACATTCCATCTCCACTCTAGTGGAGTGGAAGTTTTCTCCATACTCCATAGTTATTCTCCATACTCCGTTTTCATTCTACATTTTCCATTCTCCTCTGCATTCTCCATTCTCCATTCTCATTCCTCCATATCCGGCACTCTGTTCTCTGTATTCTATCCTGGATTCTCCACACTCTGTTCTCTGTACTCCATTTTTATTCTCACTCTTCTTTGTATCCACACTTCACGGCCTAAGTTCTATCTCCATCCTCTGTAGTCAGTCCTCCGTATTCCATCTCTACCCTTCATCTTCTGTTTCCTGTTCTTTGTACTCCAATCTCCATTTTCTACACTCCAATGTCCGTTGTCCTCTGATCTCCATAGGTCCTTCCTTGCGTGCCATTTTCCATTTTCTTTAATCATTCACCTCACTCCAGTCTCCACTTTCCGTAGTCCTCGGTCCACACCGTGTGACTCACTCTGTACGTCCCGCATTCCGCGGTGCCTTCTCTGTATACTGCACTCTCCTCTCCCATTCCATTCTCCATTCTTCCTACTCCCTTCATCACACTCAAGTCTCCAGGCTCTAGATTTTACAACTGATACTGTTACCCATTCACCCTATCTCATTCTCATTTTCCTTCTCCATACTTTATATTCTGTATAAAATGCGGTCCATCTTCTGCACTCCATTCTCCATACCGTGTCATGCATAGTCTCCATCCAAGTTTCCATGCTTTATATTCCATTGTTCACACTCCAGTCCCTGTTTTCTGTATTTGACATTATATTTATCCTATATTCTTTATATTCTAGATTCTATTCTCTTTATTCTTGCTTCTTTCCCCCTCTCCAACTTAATTTCCCATAGCCAATCTCTGTAGCACATGCCCCATTGTCCAGACACTATTCTCTGTTATCTACACTCTATTTTTCATGCTATGTGCATTGTATACCATTCTCTATTGTTCCCCATAGTCAGTTTCCATACTCTTTCCCTCGTGCTTTATTATGAATCCTGTATATTTCCATCTGCACACTCTATTCTCTATTCTCCATTTTAAATGCTCCACACTATATGAAAGATGTTTTGCTATACTGGGGATTCAACTCAGGGCCTGGCACATGGTAGGCAGGTGTTCTAGCACTGAGTTATATCCTTGAATCTTTTTATTTTACTTTGTTTGAGACGGGATCTCATCAAGGTACCCAGGCTGGCCTCGAACTTGCAATCTTCCTGCCTCAGGATCCCAAGTGGCTGAGGTGATGAGTGAACTGTCATGCCAAACTGCTTTTGCCTACAGTCCACACTCCATTCTCCATTCATCATGTTGCATTGTCCACACCCTTCTTTATTTCAGTATCTGTTTTCTAAACTGTATTTTATTTTTATTTTTTGTGGTACCAGGGATCGAACTCACAACCTTGCGCTTGCCAGGCAGGCGCTTATGCCACTGAGCTAGATCCCCGGCCCTAAACTGTATCTTACATAGCTATTCTTGTTACTGCATTCTCACTGCCTTTCTCCATTCTGTACACTCCATCCTCCAAACTGTGACACTGACCCTACTTTTCCCATCCTCTGGATTCCATATGCTCCATTCTTCACACAGCGTACATCATGCTCCGTACTTCACTCACCATAATAATATTTTATTCTCCATGTTCATTTTCTATCCTGTTATTCATTCTACATATCTTTTGTTCATTATTTATTTACCATCCTCCATACTCTAAATTTCATACTCTTTGATAAATATTGCACACTACCTTCCCCATTTTCCTTTCTCCGTAATCTACTCTCCAAATTTCATTTTCCATTTGCAGTTCCATTTTTCATTCTCCGTACTCCGTTATCCATTTTCTTACACTATAGTCATTCTCCACACCATTGTCCATGCTCCCTACCCTGTTGCCCATTCTCAATGCACTACAACCTGTACTCCAGCTTCGTTCTTCACAGCTATTCCCCCTACATTTCCCGCACTGCATTCACACTCTACATTCTCCTTTCACCATATTATGCTCTCCAACTTACGGATTCTGTATTTCATTCTCTGTGTTTCCTACTCGGTTCTCTGTACTCCGTACTCTACTCTTCATATTCCATCTTTCTCCATTTTCATTCAACTACATATTCTGTATTTGTTTGTCCATATTCTGTACTCTCTCCTCCGTACTCGGTTCTCCACACTTCATTCTCTGCTCTCCTTACTTGATTCAATATACCATATTGGCCATGCTCACATACCACACTCCATCCTGTCCTTCACTCCATTCCTCTGTTCTGTGTTTCACTAGTCATTCCCCATTCTCCACAGTCCATTCTACATGTCTCATTCTTCATATCACACTCTGCTAGATTCTATGTATTCCACACTCTATTATACATAGTTAATTCTCCATTTTCCAAATTCAAGTGTCTATTCCTTATATCCCATTTTGCATATTTTATTTGCCATGTTTTATCTTCGCCATCACCCTTCATTTCCCAACTCCATATTCTACACCCCAGCCTTTTGCGGTAGAGCCTCACTGTGTTGCTGAGGCCAGCCATGCGCTCAGAGTCCTCCCGCTTAGGCCATCTGAAGAACTGAGACTAGAGAACCCCAATCCCTGTACTCCAGTGCCCTGCCCTACATTGCACGCTACATTCTCCACTCTTCTTTTTCTATTCCTTGTTATCCCCACTCTGTACCTTATTTTCCTTCCTCTATCTTCCTTTTTAAACATTCCATTCACCATTCTCAATATTTTTGTGTCCATATTCTAAGCTCCATTTTGCATACTCCGGTCTTCAGCTTGACCTTGCGCGCATTGCGATCTATCGTTCATGCTCTAATTTCTGTTCCCCACGTACCATTTTCATTCTCTATACCTCACACTCATCCTCTATACTTTATACTCCATTTTCCAGTTTCTGCTACAAGCCTCAATTCTCCATTGCTCCTCTCCATACTGTACTCCTTACAGTCTATACACCATCCTCTATATTCTATGTCCTATTCTCTATATGGTATTCTCCATTCATTATATCCATACTCTAATCGACATATTTCATTTACTCTTTTCGGTCCTCTGTCCTCCATGCTCACAGTTTCTGGCCCATATGCTTTGCCTTTTCCCTCCGTACTTCATTCTTTCTCTCCACAGCTCATGCTTTGTACTTTAATTTTCATAATCCATACCTCAGACAATATTCAGTCCTTCGCTCCTTTCTCCCTGCTCTACATTCCATTTTATATTCTCCTTTTTTTGCATGTTCTGTATTTCATTCCTTATATTCCACTGTTCACCTTCACTTTATATAAATATTTTCCCGTACCCCTTCTCTACTTCAATTTTAATTATCCATTATCCAAATACACTGCCATGCACCATACTCTGTCTCCATACTTCGTCCTCCTTGCTCCATGCCCCATTCTGCGTACTCCAGTGTCCATGTGGTCTACTGTTTCACCTTCCTTACTCTGTTGTTCATGCCCACTCTCCCTACTCTTGCCATTATTCTGCGCTCCATTGTCCACTCCATTCTCCATTATTTATTATTCGCATACCCTACTCTCATTCTGAAGCTCCATTCCCTATGTGCTATACTCTGTGTTCCATTCTTTACCCTATATATGGCATCCCTCATCCTTCACAACCTAGTCTCCATAATCTGTATTCCATATTTTAGTATCCACGCTCCATTCTTAACACCCATATTCCATATTTCATACTTACACTCCATTATGCTCCTTTTTTTTTTTCCATTACCAGGGATCAAACTCATGACCTTGTGCTTTCCAGGCAGGTGCTTATGCCACTTAGCTCAATCCCCGGCCTTCATTATGCTCCCTTTCACCCTCTATCCTGGATACTCTTCTTCTTTCTCATTTCTCTTTGTCTTCCATTGACTCCTCTCCACTTGACTTTTCCACTAAAGGTCTGGGCTTTCTGTTGCCCCGATACACACCTCTCTTCCACCATACCTGTATCATCAGTATGCCCGCCTTGATCTCGTTCTTTTCCCTCGATGCTGGGGATAAAATCTCCATGCTCCCTCAAAGGTCATCTATCTGTTCGAGAACAGGTCCAGGTTCTGCAACATTTTCTCACTTGGGATCCTTCCAAAGGCTGACATTTCTCCCGTCTACAAACAAGCAAACCAGTGGACAGCCCCAGGTGACTGTGCTCTCTGCACTTTCCCTCTGCTCGTCCTCCTTTGAACACATTCCAGCAGGGCCCATCACTTCCACACCAAAGCAAATGCTCACACCAAGCTCCGCAGCAATCCCCAAGCTACTGCACCCAAGGAGGCTCCCAGCTCAGGCTCCCTCTTACCTGAACGATTGACCATACTTAACATCACTGGCTACTGTCTCTTCTTTAAACCACTTTCTACCTCGGGGCCTTTGTACTACCACTCCCACCACCTGGGACTCTTTCCCCAGATATCCGTATGGGCTGTTTCCTTACCTCCTTTTTAGCCTGTCAAACTTTGGTGAGTGAGTGAAGCTTCATCAGGAATTATTCTCGTTTCTGAGCTGGGTGGAGGGCTTCAAAAGCCAAAACTGAGGCTGTTGGAAGCTGGGTCCTTAGCAGGTGATACTGAGGTGCAGGCAGCAAGTGCAAGGTAAACTGGAGAGTGAGAGAAAGCGGAGCAGGCTTGGAGGTGGCAGAGCTCACCCTTCCACACACCCTCACGAGAGCAAGGCCACAGGGGAAGGGCTGTGTGCTAGAGAGGCACCCCTTCACCAGCAGGGTGGCTGCACCTGGCTCAGTAGGGGCTCAGCCCACCCCGTAGGGCACAGGAGGCTCGAGTGACAAACCACAGCCCTCATCACTGGAGTGTGACTTAGGCTGGGAGTAACGCCTGCTTCTTCCAGCCCCATCCCCCATACCCTTATTCCTCACCTGCTTGACCTGGGCCTCACAACACGCTGAGGCTGCTGGGCTTGTCAGTTCATCATTATACCTAGTGGTCAGTATCAAAAGGAACTAAACAGGTCACCTGTGTTCTGCACATGTCCCTTCCAGGTCACATTAGGGAGCAACAGCTCTGTCTCCTCCAGATGACCGAGGTCAGTTGTTCCAACAAGACGCTGTCTCCTTCTTGCTTGTAGGTTCTTTGGACATTGGACCCTAACAGGCCCAGGTGGAAACCACCCCTGACTGTCTGAAGGAATCCTTCCTTCTCTCCTGCTAGGGACCTCTTTTCATACCAGGATCCACCAAGCTCTGTCACTTCCCTTGTTGGAGAGGCAGTGACATGCTGCCATGTCTTTCACTTGTATATGCAAACATATCCCTGACTACTGGACCTCTAAAACTTTCCTCGAGTCCGGCACCCAAATCCTTACAGGATTTTGAGCACACCTTGAGGATTCTAGCATGCTAACTGCCTCTTCCTTACTTGCCTGCTTAGCACATTCAGTTAAAGGACCACTGCATCAATATGATGTACTACAGAAGTCTGCACGTCCAGATTTCCCCTGATTATGTTTTTATTTACTTGTGCTAAGAGTTACACAACATAAGGCTTACCATCCTAACCATTTCTAAGTGCACAAATCAGTGACATTAAGAACACATAGATATAGTTGTGAAACTATCACCTTCATCCATCTCCTGGACTCTTTCATACTCTCAGAGTGAAACTCTTTCCTCATTAGACACTGACTCCCCATCCCAACCCTGCCCTCTGGACCCACCATCCTACTCTGTCTCTATAGATCTGACAACTCTAGGGACCTCATATGAGTGGAATCATGTAAGAATTGTCTTTTGTTCTTGGCTTATTTCACTGAATATAATGTCTTCAAGGTCCATTCATGCTGTAGCAGATGTCAGAGTCCTTCCTTTTTGTGATGTAGTAATATTCCACCATCTGGATGGACCGTGCGTTATTCATCCATTCATTTCTCCATGGACGTTTGTTTCCTTCTACCTTTTGGCTGCTGTATACAGTGGTGTTGTGGACACAGGTGTGTGAGTATCTGTTTGAGATCCTGCTTTCAATTCTTCTAGGATACACGGTAACTCTACCTTAAATTTATAAGAGAATGTTATACTGTTTTCCGCAACAGCTGCGCTAGTATACTGTATTGTGTCCTGTAATAGACACAGTGATTCTGATCTCTCTACACCCTTGTTATTGTCTGTTTTTGTGGTGGTGGCCATCCTCCCAGAAGTGGTGCTTCCTTGTAGTGTTTGTAGTGTTGATGTACATTTCCTTAATGGTGACTGGTATTCCATCTGTGCAATCTGTGTATCTTTTCTGGAGAAATGTGCATTCAATTCCTTTAGTCGTCTTTAAAGGGAGATTTCTTTGTATTAAATTGTAGGAGTCCACCATGTATTTGGATATTAGCTCTTTGCTATATACCTAGTTTGCAAATATTTTCTCCCAGTCCATAGGCTGCCTTTTTACTTCTGTCTTTTAATAGAGGTCACAAGTGAATGAATCTGTGTTGAGCAGATTAATAGTTTGACATTCAGAGCAACGTATAGTATTCATTCCTAGGTGCCACCTCTCACTGAGAGCAACAACTTTAATTTCAAGTCCTAAGCAGTGGCAGCAGGGGAGAATCCTGATATTATCCTCATTCTGAAGTTATAATTCTGCACTATGGAAACTTACAAACCGTGATCATATAAAAATGAGATAGGGAGAATATGAATTGTATCGTGAAATAGGTTCCAGGTTTTAGCTCTGTAAAATTTGCGCAGACAGCAACAAAAGATGTTGAGATTGAACCCTGTGGGCACTTGACGTGCATCTACGTTATAGCACAGCAGGAGCTGGATGGTCAAGGTTAGTTTCTGTTGTGGCAAAATAAAAGGAACTGAGCCCATAATCAGGAGCCTCTCCTAGTCCCACCGATGCTTAAGGATGACAGCAACGTGAAAGCGTAACTCACCAGTCATATCACCAGGATAGTCTCTCCTCTTTCAGAGAAGAAAGCCCAGCCAGACCCTTTCTGGGCAGATCCCACATCTCAGCTATAACCAGTGCCTTCTCCCTTGGGCATAGTCTAGTCTCCCTGTGGCAGCCCAACTAGTTTACTAAAGTCTTCTTGCATGAGAAAACAAGACAAGTCACTCCCAGCACCTTGTGGTGAAGGAAATTTGGCTTCCATCCACACCAATACTGGCTCTGATGAGTCAGAGAAGGTCTGGCCATTTTCCTATTGTCCCACTTGAGAGTTCACTCTTGGTTGAGAAACAGAATTTCTGGCACTTCTGGTATCAAAAAGCTGTCTTTCAGTTGTGCCAATTAATTACCAAACATTGCGCCTGTGGACTTAAAGTAGGAGTGTCATCCCAGGAGCCTTGTATCAGCTAATTACCTTTCTTGACAAAGTGAGAAGTCAGCTTTCCCACTTGTAATTACTTTTCCTAGCTGAAAAGTAGCAGTCAAGGCTAGAAGTAAAAGGTGGCACAGAAAGCAAGAGAATGCCAGAGGCTCAGATTTACAAACATGCAATGATGTTACACAAAATAAAGTAATAAGTTCCACCCACGAATTCAACAGTTGATGATTCCCACTAGGTCTGAGAGGAAGTTCTACATGCCCACAGCATGGATTCACACCCAGTTTGTGTCTGGAAGTGAGTACTACTTTGCTTAAAGACAGAGAAATTGAGCTCTGGGAAACTGCAGACAATCTTGGCCTTTGGATAGCTGAGGGTCAGCCCTGCCACCCATTCCTTCTTTACATGCGTGTCCTCCAAAGATCAGCACTTCCTGCAGTGAGATGCTTAGGATGCCCCAGAAGTGCCACCATTCCCTCCCAAAGTGCTGCCTTTGTTTCTGACATCCCACCAAAGAGCATGGTGGAAAACTAAACTCAGGAGATGACTCAGAACACTGCAGGGAAACACACCTCACAGATCCAGTGCTACTGCCTCTGCTGACCCAGATGTCCAGAACCACCCCAAAAGCGACCATCTAGTAACTATGCAAGTACTAGAGTGAAATATAGCCAGGCTGCAAAAGTCCCTTACAAGACTACAGTTAGAGGACAAATGTCCACTTTGAGCGGAGAGAGAGAGACTTGTCTGACACGGGTTCCCTGTAGGAGTGGATAAACATGGTTGGCTTCCCCTTGTGCTGCTGGGAGATTGTACTGAGAGCAGAAAAGCCATTCTGACCTAGAAACCTAGAGACCACCCATGGACCTACTCTGGGAGCACAAAGGTGCCATGCAATTTAAATAAAAATGATACTGTGTCAGTAGTTGGTGTGACAATGGCAAGGAGAGATGATCCCTCACTCCATCTAGACTGTGGAATGTCCGACAGACGAGGTTATAAGAACACTCTACTGCGCCTGAATCTGAGCCTCTTACTCCATCCGTCAGAGCACTGGGGAACGCTGCTCCTTAGGACGGTCTACTACCATCGCCAAGAACCTTCTAGGCGTCACTGCTTGGCTGCTCTTTTAAGTGCAAACTATAGCCAACTTTGCTGCAATTTCCTCTCATACCCACCCCCCAAGAAATTCTTCTGCAACTCACTTTAACCATCTGGCAAAAATCTAACCATTCAGAATTCTCTTTATCCAAAAATGCTCTCCGTTCATACCCATCTTGCTTTTCATTTCACTCATTTCCTCCTTTCTTTTCATTTTACTCATTTCTAAGTCTATGCCCTGAAATGCTCCCCACAAAAATGGAGTCTAGACAAAATCCCATTTCCTCCAGTGAGGAAAAAAAAATGTTTTGTGCTTTCCTGTAGCTTTCTCCTCAAAACAGAGCCCAATTTTCCTCCGTATGGAATCTTTAACCCGGGAAAGCAATCCTGAACTGCTCATACCCTCTAAAAGAAGTACCTGATACTGCAACAGTTGACCTCTGGTCATCCACTGATGTCCTTTTGCCTTTAAGACAGTTTGGGGGGAGAGGAAAGGAGAGAAAAGTTTTTTTTTTTTTTTAAAGTGAGAAAAGAAGGGAAAAATGAAAATAGAGAAATGAGAAGGAGAAGAGGGGTTTAGAAGAGGGTAGGGGGATGGGAACAAAGAATCCATTTTTATCATGTACAGGTACAAATTCTCTATGATGAATGTGACCATTATGTATATCTAAAAAGTCCCAATAAAATGTGACTGAAGAGAAAAAAAAGACAGCTTGATCCTACAGAGGAGTCAATAGGATACTTTAGTAGATTGGCCTACCAGAGAGGAGGTTGTAACCACTGTTCTTAGACTTGGAAAAACAAGGTACCAGTCAGGGGACATTTCTTGTCTGAGTAGGGACTTTTAGTATCACCCTACATGCCACAGAATTTCAAAAGGTAACGATAAGACTTCTATACATCGGACAAACCCAGTCATCCAGATGCAGCTGAAACCAACCGGAAAGTCTTTGAAGTGCTTCCATACGCCCGTTCAACTGATATGCTTGCTAAAATTCAGGTAATGAGGGCTCAAAGTAGGGGCTACAGAACTTGATGATTGATATATTATATTGCTAACCAAACAAGCCATCCCTAGGGAGAATTTTTGTAATCAATGTCCTAGTGTTCAAATGAAATTTTGTATTTTTCTTTACTTGCCACAACAGTTACCCAAGACTCCTCCAGGGTAACAGTGATGTCTTCTGATTGTAGGGAAGCCTGGGAGATACTCAGACTTCCTGGGTCTAGGTGTCGACTCTCCCTTTCAGGATAGTGCATCTGACCCTAGGCTCTAACACTTTTGAAGGTAGTTGGGACGTTCTCTGTTCCAAAGGTCTTCTTTTTGACTATATGCGCACTGGTTTCTACCTAATCTTTGCAGAGTAAAATGTTGAAGGCCTTGGGAGTTACTCTGAGCCAGCGGTTGAATTAAAGTAGCCAAAAGTTGTGTGTTTTTCTCTAACCTCTTATCTTTCTTCGCTTCTTCTGCCTGTTTCTGGTTATTATAGATTTTGAAAGCCCTTTCCTCAATGGTCAGTGGGATTTGGGGACCTACCTCAAGCTTTTATAACATTCCCCTAATGTCTGGAGTAACCTATGTTATAAAATCTATGGCCATTAAGACTTCTTTTCTTTTGACTATGGTTTGGTGTTAGCATAATTTCAGAAATTGCTCTAATAAGCAATTTTAAAATAAAGCAGAAATTTACCTCCTTTTCTTGTGTTGCCTCTTTGACCCTGTCATAACTAACAGGCTTAACCAGACCCTTTCCATTCCTTCTGAAATATAAGTTATAAAATGCCCCATTCTTTCCTTACAGATAGGTATTATATTTACGAACTATCTGCCTAACCCAATATCCCCAAAATTTTCTCTTACATTTTTCCCTAGAAATGTTATGGTTTTTAGATTTTGCATTGAATTCTGTGATCCATTTTTGAGTTCCTTTTTGTACACAGTGTGAAGTATAGCCCAAGAATTTTTTGTATGGGGTATGAGTCATGACCTGAGGATTACTTTTTGTATATGGTGTGAGGTATGGCCCAATGATTACTTTTTTGTGTATGGTGTGAGGTTTGGCCTGAGGATTACATTTTTGTATATGATTTCCAATTGTCCCAACACTACCTGTTTAAAAGGTTTTTTTTTTTTTTTTGCAACATTGCCTACTTACCACTGTAAAAAAAAACAAGTTTTTTTACACTGTAAAAAATTTATATTTAAATTTATTTATAGACTCATTATTCTGTTTACCACTGTAAAAAAATGTTTTTATAGACTGTAAAAAAATTTATATTTAAATTTATTTATAGACTCATTATTCTGCTTCATTGATCTATGTATTCATATCAAATAGTTTTAGTCTTCTGATTTTTAATTCTTTTTCAGTTATTTGCTCTTTTCAGGTCATTAGCATTTCTGTGTGAATCTTAGGATATACCTGTTGGTTTCTACAATCAACATTTCTGGAATTTGGATTAGAGTTTCATTGACTGCATGCATAAATTTAAAGAGAACTGACATCTAAACATTAATGAATCTTCCAACTCATGAAAAAAACCAAATCTCTTACATTGATTTGTCTTCATTAATTTCTCTCTGTAATTTTTAGTTTCTAGTGGATATGTCTTTTATATCTTCTGTCAGATTTTCCCAGTTTTTTTTTAATGTAAATGCATTTAATTGTAAATGTTTTTATTTTAACCTCTGATTGTTCTTTGTTGATATGTATTAATCTCATTTTAATTGTTAAATTATATAGCATAAAGTTGTTCATACTATTTATTATACTTTTAATATTTACAGAAGCTGAAATTTCACCACCTTGTTATTATATCTAACCTTTTGTAGGTATAAAACACATTTATAAAACTGTTTTAATGTCATTTATGATATTTTTTAGCAAAGCTTTAAGTCTCTACTAATTTCAATTGATTTTACTCATTATAGGTCATATTTTTCTGCTTCTTTGTGTGATTTGTAATCTTTGATTAGTTGCCAGAAATTGTGAATTTTACCTCTTGGATACCAGATACCTTTTATTCTATAAAATAAATCTCTTTTGAACTTTGTTCTGAGATGCACATCAGTTACTTGGGAGCAGACTGATGATCCTTTATGGGCCTGATGAGCCCATCCTCTGGGAACCCTGAGGCGATACTCCACCACCCTGGTAAGAGACCCCCAACACCAGTCACCCCAACACACACACCTGGGAGGGAGCTGGGTGGAGGCCAGTGTGACAGTGTCTGCAGACTGTGGGCTCACCTAGGGACTTGCCAGGCAAATATGAAGGGAAGGCTGCAGCTCAGGTGAGGCCTGAGGAGGGGAGCCTGAGCCATGGTGCCCCAGAAAGTGGGGAACAGGGCAGGAACCCTGAGGATGAGCAAGGAGAATATTGAGATTGAATAGGTTGGTGTCCCGCACACCCCAAAACTCAAACACACTCACATACACCAAACATGCTCCCTCTCACACTTGCCCAAACACAAAAGCACATATAGTCACTAACACACAATCAGACACTCACATACACATTAAACACTCATGCCCTCACTGGAACAGATTCACATCTGCACTCATACACTGGCGTTCCTGGGCCCTGTTTTCACCTTCAAAGCTCCAGGGAAGTCTCGATAGAAGATAGGTGGTGGCACTGTCCTCATGGCAAGTGAGGAAACTGAGGCTGGGGGGGAAGGACCTCCTGAGAGCACAAGAGAATTTGGCAGTCTCAGAGCTGGAGGTCAGCCTTAGACTTCCCCACCTGGCCAACACCTGCCCAGATTACAACACGGCCTGGGCACAGCCAGCACCTCAGTGAGCTCTGATGGCGACGCGGGTACTGCAGAGGCAGTGGGTGGCCGGGGCACAGGGTAATCAGCAGAGGCCAGGCCTGAGGGTGAAGCTTCCCAAAGCCACAGCCCATTCACCTCTTCCAGGTCCAGGCCAGACTCTGTTTTTCTGCTTTTCTGTCCCTTTGGTTCATTCCATTTTATTTTCAGCCACAGATTTGCCTTCTTCCTGTGGAGGCCTGTCCTGAGAAGGACTGAGCCTGCTGCTGGCCCAGAGGCCAGCACTGTCCCTTCCCCCCAGACAGGAGAGAGTTGGAGGGTTACTCAGTGGATGAGTGAATATAAGAATGAATGAATGAATGGATGAGGCTGGGGTGAGATCCTTGGTCCCTGGAATCCCATGGTGAACTGAGCCTGTCATCTCTCTGGTCCACTGAGTCCCCCTACTGCATCTGAAGGACCTATGGGCCTGGACACCCAGGCATTTGGACAGGTTGTCAGGGAATGCTGCTTCCCTGCCCAGGCTCAGTGCCATGGCTCCCTCCATTTCCTGAGTGATGCCTGCATCAGGCCCTGCCAGCATAGAGGAATTCAGGAGGAGGTGCAGGAAGAAGGGAGCCCAGAAAGATCAGGGTCTCTCAGCTGGCCAAGTTCTCCAGGTTCTCCAACCTCTGACTCCTAAGAAGATTCAGAGTCCTCTGTATCTCAGGCCTGAGGCAGTACCTAAGTTCATAATGCACACGGACTGAGGTTTTGGAGCTCAGATGGGATGCTCAGAATTGGCCACAGAGACCAATGTCCTTCTGTTCAGACCTGTGTGGAGACGAGGGGACTCCGCACCCCAAGCTGGATTCCTCCCTGGCAAGTGCTCGTAGGGAGGAGCAACAGGTGCCGAAACAGGGGACTGAGTCTTCTAGAACAGACCCCGTAACTCCTTTTCGGCACCAGGTAACCCCAGCTGAGGTGGTGCAGGGCCTGTCCCTGCCTGCCATGCAGGGATCTGGGCACAGTGTCTCGTCCACTGTGATGTCCGTGCATAAGGGTCCAGAGGAGGACTCTGCCTGATGGGGAAAGGAAGGGACTCAGAGCACGTGTCCCACCCATCTGATGCATGAGTGGATAACAGGGGAAAGCCAGCTGCAGCCACAGAGTCAACTTCAGAGCAAATACTGTCCTAAACCAGCTCTAGGAAGCGCCTTTGCCAGTTGTGTTTTTGTGTGTTGTGTGTGTTTCCTTTGGGAGCAGCTTTGTTGATTGTGGCTTCCAGCCAGCCCCCAGGTCAGGCAGCCTCTTGGGCTCCCATAGTTGCACCTCACATCTGGCTTTTGGGTTTGGACTGTCCATCTAAATGACCCTGGACCCATGCAGCAAGGCAAGTGTCCACTTGATGTCTCCTGGGGCTGGGTAGGGGATGCTGGGCAGGTCCAACCAAAATGGCTCCTGGACATTTTGTCTGTGGTTTGGTATCCTCTTGAACCTTCATGGGCAACCATCAGGCCTGGATGTCCCAAGCAAGGCAGGGTAGCAGGGAGGGACAAAGCAGCTGACCCTTTCCTCTGGGCACCCACCATTAGTTCAGGGCAGAGGTTAGGAAGGATCAGGGAAGGATAGGAGCTCTGGGCTGGGTCAACTCTAAGACCCTCTCCCAGGGACCCTGCCATTCTCTGGGGTGCAGGGAGGACAGGATCAGCTGGAGGCTGCCCTCAGTTTCCACTGACCTGTTATATTGTGAGGAGTTCAGCAGGGCCAGCCACGTGGAGCAGATCTGGGCTTTGGGTCCCTACCTTTTAGGTGGGAGTGGTCGAGGCAGGATGGCCATGGCCACAGCGTATGAAACAGCTCTGTGGACGGGCACTGGCCAGACCCTCTCCTTAGGACTGCTCTGGAAGGAAGCAGACAGAGGTGGTGAGCTCCCTGTGGCTAGGGAAAACTCCATAGCTTGGGTGTGCTGCAGTGGGACCTTGAGGGAGACCAGAACCAGAAGAAATACTGTCCACAGCACCAGAACCAGTTCTCTGTAAGTTACCCTGAGTCAACAGTGGGCCACAAGCTGTGTCTTCATTGGCCTCATCTTACTCTTGCCTCTGAAAAGGGCTGCCCTGAGCACCATTTGTTGATTGACTACTGAGTACCATTTGGCTTCTAGGTCATTAGCAATCCCCTCCTTGCAGGGACCTCCCAGGAAACAAAGGCTCCTGGTTCCAGCCTCACTGGCATTAACTTTCTTTCCCACAACAGAAACCCCTCAGAAAGTTTGGATTTTCTTTCTAAATATTTCTCCATAAGGTGTCAGTATGTCTTTAGCTAATCTGCTCCCGTGATTCCAAGCCAGCTACCGCGGGTGGGCAGCAGAGGCAGCCAGCAGAGGAGCCTCAGCTCCCAGAAAGCTCAGATGGTCCTGGCCCTAGGTGGTCCTTTTCTTTTGCCCACAATGGGAAGTGACCCAGGTGGCCTAGGGCCAACATACCTTCCATTGCCCCTACCATTGGATCACCAGAACTGTGTTCAACCTTCAGAGCTGGCCCAACACCCAGGAAGCCAGAAGGAAGAGGTGGACAGCTGGCCCCACCCCCATGGTGAGGGCAGCACTGGGCAATGGTGACTGGGCTGTTTGCTTTCCCAGGAGAATGCCTATATTTCAGGTCCCAGCCCTGGGGAGCTACAGAGGCCCTGCCTGTCCCAAGGTAGGAAGATTGTGATCCATACACCGCCTATGCCCAGTCACAGAAGACAGGTGGGTGGTGGCTCTCCCTGGGCCTCTGGTCACTGACCAGATGGGGTGATGGCACTCAAGATGAGCTTTTCAGGGGTCTCTTCCACCCCACTCTGACAGATGAGGAATAGGAGTTAAGAGCTTCCCTAGTCCCTGCTTGAGCAGAGCCAGACTGGAGCCTTGGGCAGGTCACATTGCAGTTCTCCAGCAGGTCCCTGGGGTCTTGGAACCCCAGCTGTCCTTCCCAGGACCCACAGTACCACTGCCAAGCTCCCTCTCCTCACCCAGACTCTTCCACTGAGATTGTCCCCCACCCCCCCGCCCTGGAAGTTGGCTCTGGAGCCCAAGGCTGGATGTTCCAAGTTCTGCCCACTCCAACAGATCCGTGGTCAGTTGGAGGCCTCTCGTACCCCTCTGTCCTTTCATTCTGAGGCCTGGTACTCAGGTACTGCCTTGACCACACCCTCTCAGTTGGGATCTGTCCTATGTGCAGGCCAGCAGGGACCTTGGCAAGAGTCCAGAGCGAACTGGGGGGCTGTGGGCATCAGGAGGCTCTCTGTGGTACTCCAGCTTCCTTTGCATTTGGGAATGAGGTTCCAGCCACCAGCCCCGTAGAGGACAGCATCTGGGGGTTTTGGGTGCCAGTCCCCACTCTGTTCTGACCCCAGTTCAGGGAACTGCAGCTTCAGGGCAGGGGAGGGAAGCGTGGCTGCTTGGCCCATCGAGGTAATGCCATGCAGGGTAAACCCAGCCGTGTGCAGTACCCAGGCTGCCGCTGAGGATGGTAGGGTACAAAGTCCGGTAAAGGGGTCCTGCTCTGTAGGACAGTCACACAGTCCTTGGGATGCCCATTGGACAGGGCCAGATGCTCCCATGCATTTGGGGTATAAATTGAATTAGGACTGGCTGGTCCCCAACCTGCTGGAGAACTGCAATGTGACCTGCCCAAGGCTCCCATCTGGCTCTGCTCAAGCTCAAGGAGAAAAGGCTGTGTTCCTCTCTACAGTGGTCAGGTCCCCGCTCACCCAGCTTCTGCCTCTCATTTATTTCACTGAACATCCAAAGGTGGGGTTCTGTCTCAAAAACAACACAATATAATATCATACAACACAACACAACACAACACAACACAATGCAATAGCCAGGAGACGTGGCTTGGTGGTAGATTACCTGCTCAGAAGGTGTGAGACTCCAGGTTTGAGCCTCAGCACTGCAAATAAAACTAAGCAACCAAAAAATGTGAATGAACATTAAACCCAGCTGTCCTACTCCCAAGTAAGTACCCAAGAGGAATAGACATCTGAAAGTACACTGCCACACATCCTGGGTGTCCAAAGAATGCTGGCCACCATAGCTCCAAATAATAACAATTCACATGTCCACCCCCTAGTGAATGTGTAACCCAGATGTGGCCTACTCATAGAATGGAATATTACTCAGCCATAAAAAGGAAGAGTTCTGACAACATGAGTGGATTTCCAGAACGTTATGTTCAGTAAATGATTCGGTTGCAAAAGAACAAACCCTGCACAATTCCATCTATAAGAGCCCCTAAAGTGGTCAGATCATACAGTCAGAAAGTCAGATGGTGGTGCCAGGGGCTAGAAAGGGAAATGAGAGTCAATGTCTAATTGGGACAGGGTTTCACTTTGGTGGAATAAGACAGCTCTGGTGCTGGTGGCTGCATGACAGTGTGAAGGCTCTTAATGCCCCTGAACTGTACACTGGAACATTGTTGCAATGATAAATTTTATGTCATGTATATCTCCCCCAATAAAAAAAGATTAAATCCACTTTGTCTTAATCCATTTTTAGATTATCGTGGAGATATCTGGCCCTGAGTGGGACAGTTTGTGCAGTTAGAAAAGCTTATGATTGTTTAAGCAAATAGCAGAGCTGTTTATTCTGTCGAGCTGTGGGAAAATCCTTTAATGTCTTGTTTGTTGTATTTAAAAGTGGAGATTATACACCACCACTGTCCAGACCTCATGCTCCATTAGGCTGCACTTAAGATACGAGGTTCCGAGCTTTAATGGGCTCCTCCAGATGGTGGTGGCACACGAGCCATTGCCAGCTTCAACCCGCAACCTTGCTGCACAACCTTGGAGCACACACCTCCATGTTCTCAATGCATGCCAAGGCTGCTACCCGGGCCAGAATGACAGTCTCAGCAAAGACCCCGAAACTGTGAAATGCTCTCTGCTTAGTACAAAAAGTTTGTTTTCCCCCGATCTACACAGATCGATAATCTGGTGTTGCTAGATATCCACTTGAAGTATGATAACTCTCTCCTCTAGCCTGCAATTAAAACTGAAACAAAGCAAGTTCGATTCATTTTTTTTAAATCCAAATATTTGATCTAAAAATAAAATGATCTCTAGGACCTGTGATGAGGCACTAAACCGTATCTGTTGCAAGTGACAGACTCATGATAGCACAAGGGCTATTAAGTCTGAGAGGATTTTTAGATCTCTTAAGAGACCTCAGAAGATGACCAAGAAACTGGCCAGAGGCCAGTGAGGGCCTGGGCCTGGAGGTCAGCACACACCGTGGAGGAACACCAGGGGCTGAGGGCGGGAGACGAAGCCAAGTCTGAAGGTTTGGAGCGGAAAGGAAGGAAGGTGCTGGCAAAGGGGCCAGCTGAGCAGCCAGAGGAGGAGGGCCGGCCACAGCACTGGTCCCCTGAGGTCACAAGGACCTTGAGGAGAGCCACTTTGGGGAGAATCAAAGACAACTATGTGGGTTCAAAGAAGATAGGAGAGGAGCTAGCGATCAGAGAGCAAGTGAGAAGCCAGCGTGCTGGAGCTTTGCTCTGAAGCAGAGAAGCCGAGCAGGGTGGGGCAGCCCCAAAGCATCTAACCCCTACCCTGAAGGTCAGCACACGACGAAAAAGGTTTGTGCATGCGGGATTAAGTGAAAGGTTTTGAGATGAGGAGATCCTTCCAAGAGGGAGGCAGAGAGACAGAGGAGAGAAGAGAGGACCATGTGGCCACAGAGACTGAGACCAGGGTGAGGAAGCCACAAGCCCAAGATGCCAAAGTCCCCAGGAGCTGGAGGAGGTGAGAACTCCTGGCTCAGGAGCCACAGAGGGAGTGTGACCTTACTAATACCTTAAATCTGGCCCAACATACTGACACGAAGCTTCAGTCTGCCATATCTGTAAGAGAAGAAATTTACATGATGGCTACTTTGTCACAGGGATCATGGGACTCTGATCCAGGCAGGGGCAGCTGCCGAGTTGGGCAATGAAGGGGACACTCGCTGATGGACTCCAGGAGCCCAGGCTGGGGATCAACGAGGGAGAGTTAGAGAGAGAAAATGGAGTTGCTAGAGCGCCCCTGCTTCAGCTCTGCACCCCAGATTATTCCGTCTTCTCCCGGCACCCCTATGTGCATTGGTTGGTCCTCATTTGCCCAGTTCGACAGGTCTAGTCTCCTGATACGGGCTCCAGTCCAAGCAGGCACTCTGACCCCAGGGTCCCCAGGCATGAAGGAAGCTGAGCATGCGCCCTGGGACTCAGGCCTTGGGCTCTGCATGGGCAAATGGCTTGGGTCCTAGAAGCTGGGCAGCAGCTCACCTCAGCCCCACTGTAGCCTATCAGCCAGGACTGCTGCCCCCACTCCAAGTGCTGTCTAGCTCCCAAGTTCCCCAGACACTACTTTCAGGGGCCAACTGGAATTGTAGCTCCATCTGGCTCTTAAAGTCAGTGTGAAGACTCTGAGGTCACCAGGCAAAGCAAAAATAAAAGTGTTAGAGAAGAGAGAAAGGGGCTGCGAAGTTACAAACAGGAAGCAGCCACACTCAGAGTCACCTCACTGTTCCCTCACTGCACCCTACTGAGTGAATGCTTGGCCAAGTAGGCTCCTGTAGCTTTACCGAGGAGCCTTGAAGGATCTAAACAATCCAGGGGACCCTGACCTAGGATGCTTGGTCTTTCAGGTCCCTGCTTCTTCCTGCAGCCTGGGAAGCTTGCATTAGCAGCTGCCTGTGATTAAAGGAGACTCCAGCCATCAAAAAAGATGTAGGGAGAGGTAGGAACCTGGGTTCATTCAACAGGTCGTCCTGGTCCTCCTGGTCCTGTCACCTAGGCAGCCTCCTGACCCTCAGCCCCTCTTGGTGGCTCCGGAGTTACTGTGACCTGGCCTTGGGAGTAACTGGGCCTTGAATGTCATTTCCAAATGACATTTGGTCACAAAAATCCCCTTTGAATTCTTTAGGTCACCAGCTCCCCTCCCTAAACCTGCCCTGCAGACTCCTACCTGGCTGTCCCAGGCCTCTCTGAAGGCCTGCTGCTCTGGCTATAAAACCTACAACATCTGGGTCAACATCTCCACACCCACCGGGTCTCCTGCCCCTTGGTGCCCAGCCAGGGCCTGGATGTCCAGCACTGGAGGCAGGACAAGGGCCATAGAAACCTAACATGCCTGGGCTCCTGTGGGTGGGCTTCCAGTGACCATGGCCTGCAGGGTCTCCACCAAGATGCTACAGCCTGGGACTCTGCTGCCCCTGGACTTGGGGTCTATCTTGGCTGGCGTGTACAGCCAGAACCTCCAGAACCCTGTCCCATAGCTGTCCTCGACCTTCCCACTTGCTCTCCTCCACTCATACCAGGAAGGCCCCCTCCCATCTCTCAGCCCCACAGGCCACCTCCCCACCCCTGGCAGCTTGTGACCCTCCTTGCTGGACCTTCTGCTGGGGAGTGCTGGATCTCACATCCTCCCTGCCCCAGTCCAGCAGAGCCCTCAGCACAGCACTCACTGAGTGAGCATACACTCACTCAGACTCTAGTTCCTGCAGCCTCACAGGTGGGGGTTATCAAAAGGGGCTGCTCCTATGCCCTTTGCACCCTGGCACTAAGCTAGCAAGAGTCTGGGTGAGCAAAGTCGTGAGGGAAGGTGGGTCTTGGGGTATTCTGGCTGAGCAGGTCTGGCAGGAGACAGGACTGCCTTGTGGTAACTGGGTAAGAAGGTGATGCTCCTAGCCAAGTCCAGAGAAGCAGAGCTGAGCCTCAGCTTGGGGCCCCACCAGCTGGTGGCTGCCAGCCCTCCATGTAAGCTGCCACCTGTGGCTGGAGACTTTTTCAACTTTCAGGTTGGGGAGAAAGATGTCAGGACAGCAGATCTCACCTGGCTGGGTCCTTCTGGCTCCTGCCTTTCCTGGCTGGATCATCTCAAGTAAATAGCTCAAGTCAAGCCAGGGAAGAGCTCTTTCTTGTACCGACAGCCCTGCCTGCGGTAGCGGCTGGAGAGGTGCTATGGGGGCTGCTGAATTAGGCCTCCCAGATGGGTCAAAGCCATGGATTGCAAGGGTGGGGGTGAGTCCCTGGGAAGGTGTCAGGGTGGGTAGACCTGTGAGCTGGACATGGAAATGCTACAGGGAGAAGAATTGCACAGTGCAGGCGGGGACTGGGCTGACGGCATCAGAGCAGGAGTCTAGGAATGGGTGTCAGAGAAAGGAGCCAGGCCATATGGTGGGGTCCCAGAGCACCAGGCAAGAAAGTGACTAGAGCCAAGGGTGCTGCAGAGCCCAGAAGGCCATGGGGAAGAGCAAGGACCCATTGCCCTGAGGGTAGAATCTATCTGGCCACAAACTAGCAATCTGCAAAGGTTCCCAACAGGGAGTCCTCAGCTTATCACACGATGCGGACAGCCTCCTAAAGTTGGCAGAGCCCATGGCCTTACCTATAGCTCAATATGAAGGGTGGGTATGGTCAGGGTGACATACATGTGGTGGGGTACTGCATGAGCCACAGGCAGAGTCAAGAATGTGCAAGGCACAGTCCCACCACAGAGAGAGCCCAGAGGAGGAGCCAGACTTGCTGGGCTTTGATATCAGAAGTTGTGTAGCTCCAGGTGCTGGTGACAAGCTCACAGAGTCCTCATGGAACCTGGCCCAGAAGGCTCCCCAGAAGCATGACCTGGGGCCTCTTGGGATGATGGTGAGCACTCCATGTCCCTCCTAACCTGGTCCCCACTGCCAAACATGGAGGAGGGCAGAAGAGGTGCATGAAGATGGCCTGAATGCTAGGCAGCCACCCCAGGCAGGAGCCCAGGAGCTGAAGTTAATCTATCCAAGAGGTCTCGGCTCCACACCAAACTGACATGCAGATCTCAGAGGAAAGCCAAAGCTGTCACAAACAAGACCCCACTGATAACCAGAGCACAGGGCTGACTCTGAAACGGAAATACCTTAAGGAACCCCCCACTCAGCTCTCCAAGAACAGTCAAATTGATTCGGGGCTGAGGGTGTGGCCAAGGGCAAGGCCCTGGTGCAGGAGGTAGGTTGGATCAGAGTCACACAGCACATACTGCACCACTCTGTACCACTGACTGGCCCCACAAGAATCTCTACTCCCTTGGCTCTCTGCAGTAGATAATTATCACCAAAGGGGCATGCGAACATGGTCAGCTCTTCATGGTCAACTACCTACTCAACTCTTCTTGAACCCCAGGTACCAAACCAGAGCATTCAACCAAGCAAGGTCCCACCATGGAATGGAGGAAGAGGCATAACCTCACCACCACCACCAGCTGTCTATCCCTCTAGCCTAACACCCAGGGCCTGTGTAAGCTAAGGACAAACCAGGAAGGAGCTGGTATCCCCCTTCTCTACTGCAAGAGATGAGAAGCTAAGGCCCAAGAGCAAGTGGCTTCCTAGGCTCCACACAGCCTCTCTCTGCCCTGCAGGACAAGGACCCCTGTTGAACCAGGGATGGTTCCGAACAGGCCTGCACAGGGTCACCTGTGCCCCAACACTTCAGAAGGGCAGCCAGGCAGGGATGGGGAGAGGCCCACTGGGATACCGCAGTTCTCTGTATGGGTACCACACCACCCAGTGGGAGGCCAAACCCACCTCGACCTTCTTTCCAATCTGCACATCCCAAAACCCAAGCTTCACCACTCACAGAGGACCCCTTCCTAACCCAGGCCCCAGAGCCCTACATTCTGGCGTGCTCCTGCACATCCCTGGACCACGGGAGGACCACAGAGTCAATCATCTTGCACTTCCTAGGCCAGTGCAGACCCATCCAGAGCCCTCTCTGGCCAGTCCTACCAGGCCTAGGCCACTCTGGACCTGCCCCTGGCCCTTACCCTTCTCTCCTAATTCCCATGCTCCTATTTCAGCTTCTTGACCCACAAGTCATGCATGACCAAGCTCCCTGAAACCTTCTGAGCCACCTCTGCTTCCTCCATCAGCTCCAAGAGTTGCAACTGGTCAGTACCCCTTATCTGGCCTTCAGAACCCAAGATGTCAAGATTTCCTCAGGTCCTGGTGTCACAGTCTCCAGCCAGAGAAAGGGCTGGAGTCTCAACCTCAGACGACAAAGTGGCTCCCATATGCTTCTCATGATGGGGAGCTCATCACTTCAGAGCCCTTTGAAAGGTATGAGGAAGTCCTCCTCCCCACGCTGTCCCACACAGAGTACCTCCTAGGTCCACAGGTCCAGTTCCTGGGAGAAGTGGCTGCACCGATTTTGAAATCCTTTTGAAAATGCTTTTCCTTTGTTTTGTTTTATTTAGAAATTTCCCAAATTTTTACCAAATTAAAGAGACAACCACAAGAATGTGTAGCCTGGGTGGACGACTGTCATAAACAACCCCTCCCCCACTTCCCTGTCTCCCCCCAAACCACGGCCCCCCAACTCAGCAGCAAAAAATGCCAAACACGAATTAAAAAAAAAAATACACAGCAACGTGGACAAAGCTTGGTAAGGGGGCATAGTATGTGCAGACACACGTGTGACACCACTGCACAGTATGCATGAACATGTACAGGGCACACACATGTGTGTACTTAGTATGTACTTAGTGCACACGTATGATACATGCATGCTTGTGCACATGCATGCACACATATGCTTGCATACGTATCTGCATTCAAGCATACACAACACTGCTGCAGGGTAGCCCTTCCCCAGTCCTGGCTATGACATGGACGAAAGAACTCTAGCTACAGCAGGATTCTGGACACTGTCCTTCACACTGTCCCTCCTAGTAGTCACTTGGCCTTTCTCTCTGCCTCAGTTTCTTCTTCACCTCCTCTAACACTCCTCAAAGTGCTTTGGAGAATCCACTGGAGCAGGGAAGGGCTGGCAGGCTCTGAATGTCAGCCAACATAGCCACGTGGTGGGAGGCCCACCTCTCCAAGGGTCCTTGGAGCTGGGGACCCTTTAGTTACTCCAGAACCAGATATCCTTGGCCCTCAGAACATGGAAGCCACAGGGACTCAAGAGGCCCTTGAATAACCAGAGGAGATGCAGAGATGGCCACCAGGATAGGCCACAGGTGTGCTTTAGAGCCACCCTGGTCTGCACCCCCAAGGTACCACAATGCCAGAATATCCAAGATAGCATACCCCAAGTCTGCACCCTCAGTCTGTCACCCCAAGACTCCAGGTGCCACCGCCCTTCCCTACATGCCTTCCTCTTCTCCTGTCAGAAGCAGCCCTGGGCAAAGTGACTCTCTTAGAGGTTGCTTACAACCTATGGTTGCCATGGGGTCCTAACCTGAGAGCTCCTTGGCCCAGGACACTCAGCTTTAAGAAGCCAAGTTGGAGACAGATGTGGTTGTGTGCACTTGTAATCCTAGCACTCTGGGAGGCTGAGGTAGGAGGATCAGAAGTTTGAGCCCAGCCTGGGCTACTTAGTGCAATCCTGTCTTAAAATTTTTTTAAAAAATATTTTAGAAGAGTTAGAGATGTAACTCATGGCAAAGGCCCTGGGTTTAATCTGCTAGTATCTCAAAAGAAGGGGGAGGATATAGAAGAGAAGAGGAAGAGGAAAGAGGAGGGAGGGGCCTGGGATGGGGGGAGGCACTTTAAGATTCAAATCTAGGAACTTCCTGCCCCAAAGCTCATTAGGCTGCTGGCCTGTAGGTCAGAGGCCCAGCTCTGACAGCTCCCTGCCCAGGGATGCCTGCTCACTCACCTCCATAGCCCTGTTGTCCGCCTTGGATGCCCCTTTCATCCTGAGAGGCATCAGTCAGCACCTAGCCCAGAAGGACCCCCCTGATGAGGGATGCCAGGCCCTGGGAGGCTCTGGGGGCCTGAGAAGGCTCTCAGTGCCTCCAGAATCTCCTCCTCAGGAAGATAGGCTCCTGCACTCTGTGAAAGTTGATCCAGGTCATGGAATTTTGCTGGCACAGAGACAGGAAGGAGAGGATCTTGGCCTTCCAAAATGTTTACTACATCAGGAAATTAATTCAGTACGCACCAGCTTCAGTGACGAGAATAAACACACGCGCACGCACGCGCGCGTGCACACACACACACACACACACACACACACACACACACACGCTAGCTCAGGACAAATGAATGCAAACCCAGCCCACTTCAAGGGGAGGCCAAGAAGGCGCAGTCAGGCCCCAGCCACGACCATGAGCCAGCAGGACCTCCCTCCCCGGCTTGGCCCCCACCCACACTGCTGGGGCTGTCACCTGCACACCAGGTCAGGCTCCATTTCCCCGTTGATGCCCTGCCAGGGAGTGCTGCTACCCTGCAGCCTCAGGAATGCGTCTGTCCAGAGCCTAGGCTGGAGACCCAGCCAGCACCACGCTGATGTGCAGCTGGCCAGGGGCGGGTCCTGGCCTGCCCTGCTGCCCTGACTCCCCGGACCCCCACTCCCAAGCCTTTGGGCCTTCCTTATACTCACTGGGCCAGGCCTGAGCAACAAGGCCACAGGACAATGTGCTTGTGCGAGGGGAGGCTGGGACTCAGAGGCCCATGGGGATGGGGACTTGAGGGAAAGGACCTGAGTGGGGAGGGCAGTGCCAGTGAGGGGACTGCACAAGGGAGGCCGCTGCTAGAGGCACAGGGTGTAGCTTCTCACACTGGCTGCATGGCCTCCGGCAAGGCCGATCTGTACAATGGGACCATCTCCCACCAAGCAAGGCTGCCAGACAGACTGAGGGGAAGCTCTGGGCCCTCCTCTGTTTTCCTGCATCCTAATATCTACCAGCCTAACACATCAGCCCTCGGTGCCCACTGCCTGCCATCATCCAGGTGCATGCCCTTCACTGGGGACCTCCCCGGCCCATCTCCTTGGACGCTTACATTTCATAGGCCCAGAGGAGCTTTACACAGGACTGATGGGGAGACCAAGGCAAGAGACACAAAGTGCTTCCCCAAGTCTCGCAGCCAGAGACACACATACTTAGCCTGACCTGTCCACCCACTCTACCCTGGCACAGCAGAACTCCTATCCCAGACTCTGACAGTAGAAACTTCCTGAGAAAGGCAGCTTCTACAGCTCCAGCCTGCTCCTCTAAGTCTCAGGGCTCCTTTCACTTCCACCCCAGCCAACCAGTCCCTCTCACGCTCCTTTGAAGTTGAGCATTCTGTGTTGGGACCCTAGTGTCTGCTTGGTCCTGCTTAGCAGGTAGCACTTTCATATGACCAACAATATGCCTCTGTGTCCCTAAGTCATGAGACCCCATTTTATAGATCACCATGGATACTTACAAAGCATGGAGACTGCCACCACCCTCCTGGCCCCTGGGTACATCCATGCCAATACTTGGTCCTGTGGTTCAGGATGCTACATGGCCCGTGAACAACAGGTGCCTTAATGGTGTGCAGGGGCGGCAGGATGGAGCCCGGAGTTCAAGGAAGGCCCATCTGGCCTTTGTCCTCCTACATACCTCCCATAGCCATGGAGATCTGTCTTCACCCCAAGAGCTTCATTTTTCATGACCGTTCTCCAGCCCAACTCCCTCGACAGACTGTCCAGGCTCTGGCTGTGCTCTCATGACTCAGAAAGCACCCATGATTCTGAAGCCATGCCAAACTCCCAGACCAGGTTATGACCTCCACATGTGTCAAAGCTCAGATGTGGCACAGGCTGCCTGGGGAGCCCATGAAACATCTGGAACCTTGGAACATCTTTTGCAAATGAAAACGGGAGGCATCCCAATCTCCTAACAGAGCCAGTTCACTGGGGTCTTTATGTGTTGGCCAGAGGTGCTTATCCTCAGCCAGAGCCCGGGGTCTCTTCCTCCTTTAGAGAGACCACTAGCTACCACCTCCCAACCTACTCAGGTCTGGCCTCTAATTTGCCCCTGCCTAACACTTTCTACCTCTACGCTACCTGCTGGCCATCCCTGCTTGGACCAAACTCTTGCGGCTCTGATCTGCAGCCAGGATAGCCCCAGCCCTGCTGAGAGTCATTCTCAACTCAAACTCAAACAGGGTCATTCTCAACTCAAACTCAAACAGGGTCAATCAGATCCCTGACTGGGACCTATGGTTCCATCACCCACCTCCTAACCCAGTACCCACTCACTGGAGTCATATTATCAACAGTGTCCCTCCACTGCCCAGTCCCCAGCCTCAGAAGCCCCTTCTCCATGTCTCTCAAAGGAAGTGAAAGATTACTTTCTTGCATTAATGCCTATGACCACCACTTTTCCTGTGTGAGAGGTAGAGAAGCTAACATGGGGAATGTATATGTACCAATTCCCCAAGATGAATGTAATTATTGGGGGTCTCAGTTATCTACCAACAATTTTTTTAAAAATTCTAAAAATTTAAATTAAAAAAAGCAGGTATCAGCTAATAGCTTCTTTCATCCCAGAACTCAAAGCATGGCCAGCCCACGTAGGCCCAAAGGCAAGAAAGAGGAGCTGGCTGAGAAAGAAAGGATCAGAGGCCAATAGTAAAGATATTCCCATCTCTCTTATCTACAGTTCTCAAAGCCAAGAGCTGGCCAACCCCTGTCTGGACACAGAACCAGGGCACCCCCTAAAGGGTACTGGGAGGTCCTAGGAGACACAATAAGGCCTCCCCAATAGTCTTTGAGGCTCCTGGGAACCTGAAAGTAGAGACTTCTGCCTTGCACAGATGGAATGACCGCCAGGCAGGGATTGGGAGGCCCTCCCCTTGCACGGGAACAGCGCTGCTACACTCAGCCCAAGCTTTAGCCAGTCACCAGCCAGTCACCTCCCCTGTGTCCCCAGCATCTCCATCTTCTTCTGAGCCTTTTTCCTTCTAGACTAAGTTTTCTACTGGCAAGAACCAAATATACCTTATTTCCAAATACCTTTGGCAATATTGGCATCTCGAGGTTTTCTATCAGGGGCACCTGGAGGGAAGGCTGGACCACCAGGAATCCAGACCCAGTCGGCAGCAGGGACTTCCTCCTCTTGCTGAGGCCCGGCTAAGTTCAGTCTGGACAGAATTCCTTGTCTCAGCCCAGCACTCCCCTCCCCTCTCATCCCTGCCAGGCAGTTTGCCGCTGTTATCTCCTGTCCTGTTGGGCTCATAGGGCCTAGGACGTAAGACCAACCTCTCTCTACTTGACCCTTGGGCTCTGGGAAGCCACTCAGCCAAGCCCAGTCATCTCTTCAAAGAGGAAAACAAGGCCCCAACCACTCACCACACCCAGCACCTGTTGCCTGGGACCCTAGAATGTACCCTTCCCACCTGTGGCATGGGGGTCCTCAGAAACACCTGCCTCCTCCCAGAGCAGATCCTGTGGCCCGCTCCAGCCCTGGTCTTCCAGGAGTATCTCCTATGCCCACCAGCCACTGCCACTACAGGATGTGTTTAGACATCCCCATGATGACCCTAGAGCTGGCACAGTGCTACTGGTGCCAAGGGGCTGGCGGGTGCCAATCTGCTGTCTGGTACCCAGCATGCCACATTGCCCTCCGACCTGCTCCCTGGTCATAGAGGATGCCATACGAGACCTCCTGTAAGGGTGGAACCAACTCAGCTGCTGCACAGAGACGGTTACTCTGCCCTCCACATGGCCAGCATAGCAAATTGGGTGGGCTGCAGATTAGGCACTAGGGTGGAGGGGTGGTTCCCGATGTTCTCACGGGTCCATATCAGGAATGGCCAGCCCACAACTGTCCATGCACAGTAGATAGGTCTGAAAGATCAGACCTGCAAGGCTGCTGGAGGGTTCCAAGTGGGGTACGAGGGCTCTCTTCCAGGAGGCCCAGATTCTTTCCTCATTCCTCCCAATAAGTAGTTTTGCTTTTCAGCCTCACTATATTCGCACTGGAATTGGGCACCTATTACATCCCTGGCTGAGTTCCAGGTCCCCTGTGCTCCTGACTGAGGAGAGCTGGGTCCCTTCACAGAGCGAAGGTGTCCAGGCCAAAGCCCCAGCCTCCTCCCTGAGACATACAGACTGTTTCCAAGCCAGTAAGAAGCCCACTCTAAGGGCAGCTTTCCTGAGTGAGGCGGCCCCTCCATCCTAGACAGCCCAGATTACAGTGGGAATATGCCAGGGCGGGTGCCAGGACAGCCGCCTTGTTATCTCAGACACTGACGTCACCGTCTGTGGGGGTGACAGGGGGGTCACTTCCCGGGGCCAGACAGGAAACCTGCCCAGTGCAGGAGGTCCCAGCCTACAATCTGCCCACCGCTGGGTCTTGGCAACTGGGTCTCACTCCTCTTGGACTCTTCCTGGCCCTGTCCAACCGCCAACACCTTCCACTCTGCCCTGGGCAGCCCTTCCTGTGTTCAAAGTCTTGAGGACAAGTGTCCAACCCTGGCCAGCTCTGCTGAGCTCTCTGAGCCTGGGTCCTGGGGGACAGTGACTTTGGGCTGAGGTCAGGGTTTATTTCACAAAACTCTTTCACTTCTAATGCCCGGAGGCCAATGAGTGGGATGGTGGGAGGACAAGCTTTAGGATGATAACAAAGGACTTCCAGAGCATCCTTCCTTCCAGGCAGGCCCCCGGGTTGAGGAGGAAGAAAAAAGAAGTGAAGGAATCCCGGCCCTACAGACTGAGGGGGCCAGGGCAGGAGGACCCGAGAGACCGAGAGACCCAGCAGCACAGTGGGAGGTGGCCAGTTCCTCCAGGCCAGGCACATTCATGGTCAAAAGAAGACAGCACCAATGCCAACCAGGTACCTTACCCAGGGACGCCTCATCAGGCCCAGAAGGTCTTCATGGTGCTTGGAACAGGGACTCCTAGGCTCACAACTTTCCCATGAGGGACACCTGTTAGCATCCACTGAGGGCAAGGTCCATCCCTCCCTACCGTGCACTGCATAGCCAACTTCTGGCCAGCTGCACCTCATGTCTCTCTTCCAGTAGCTTCTTCTGGGATACCTCCCTACTGATCCCTTCTGCAGCCTCCTCTGTGGCCATTCCAGCATTCACCATGCCAAACTCCCCACTGGGTCCCCAAAATGTCAGCACTCCTCTCCTCCCCTCTGCATTATTCCTTTTCCTGTGTGCCATGGCACACTCCGTCCGGTCACTAGGTACTCTTTGGGGCTTAAGGGTTTAGATTCAGTGGTCAGAGAGAGGAGCACCCTTCACCTTCAGGGAAAGGCATCTGCCAATTCCTTCTTTCCAACAGCACTCAGGATGATCTTGTGAAACTATCTTACAGAACAGCCCCAGATCAGAGGAGGATGACACTTTGACAAGGTCCTGCAGAGCCAGCAGAGCCCTTTGCCACGCTGGTAGCCACTGCGTCCTCAGTCCCTTTGGTGTCCCCTACATGCTTGCATCATTTCCACCTTAGAAAGAGAAGGTCCTGAAAGGACAGCCCCATATTCTGACTCTGATGTCAGGCATGACTCTTGATTACTCAAAATCTGCAGGTACAGAGGGTGAGGTGAAGTAGCATTGTATTTCTTGGCAAAGGAATTTATTGCAGAGGTTTTCTTAGCGATAGACTTCCCCAGTTATCAAATCAGGGTGCTACAAAACTGTGCTGGATATGTGGATGCTTGGAGGAGTAGTTGGGATAGAGGAGTAGGTGCAAGGGTGGGTGGGTGGATGAATGGATGGATGGATGCATAGATGGGTGGATGGGTAGTTGGTTAGGTAACAGGGTAGTAAATAAGCAGATAAATAGATTAGTGAACAACTGGACAACTGAAGAGTGAACTAGATATGTGGATAAATCTGTTTGCTGAACAGATACATGAATGCTTGGTGGAGGATAGATATAGTTAGATGGTACATAGGTAGACATTTGGCAAATAGGCAAGTGAACAGACAAAAAAGTAAAAAACTGAATAAGTAGATGACAAGGTTGCTAGGGAGATTTAAAAAAAATGAATGGCTGGATAAATTAATGAGTGGTTGGGGCAACTTGTTTGTTGTTGGGTAAATGCATGCATAGATAGATGTATAATTGAGTAATTAGATTAATGAATGCATGAAAGGGCAAGTGAATGGCTTGGGTAGGCAGGTGTATGGAAGGATGGATTTGTGGTAAAAGAATGGAAGAAAGGAGAGAATAAAGATACATACATAGAATAGAGATGATCTAGATATGAAGATGAGTGGATGAGTTAGTAGATTGGTAGACAGATAAATGAGTTATAAGATGGATTGATAGTGATAATTAAAACTACAGAAGAGTAGAGAGTGAGTGGGTAGATGGAAGCCCATAAGAAGGTACATACGGATACACAGCTGAGAGAGAGCGCATTGGATGGCTGCCTTGCTGGCTGGCTGGCTGGGTGGCTGGGTGGATGGCTGGATGGCTGGATGGCTGGATGGCTGGATGGCTGGATGGGTTTACAGATGGAGGGATGGATATATGGGTAAATGAGTGAGAGGATAAATGTGTTTGGATAAGGATAGATATGTGGATGGGTAAATGGATGAATGGAAGAATGACTGGGTGGAGGGAAGAAATGAGTTTGGGTATGGATGGTGGGTACAGATGGACATGTGAATAGATGTGGAGGCAGAAGAGGGGTGGGAGCACATGGAAAGGCAGGCAGACAGCTGGATGGAGTGGATCCCCTAGTGGCACTTTCTTTGGCTAGGCTCTGAGTCATGGTGAGTGGCTATAAAGGTACACTCCAACCAGAATGTCAGATTCTCAATCCCCAAATAAGGTGGATAAAGTCCTTGCTGGCAGGCCCTGGGGCAGGAAGTCCGGGTGGGGTGGGAGGCCCCGTGCCAGGAGCTGAAGTCAGTTCCTTTTTTTTCTAAACAATGGGGCCTTGCCTGGTCCCTCCTGTACCTCCACCCAGCTCAACCCAAGCTCCCTTCACATCTGATGGGGTGCTGGGGCCCTCGAGTGGGATACAGGGAACTGGGGAAGTAGGAGGGCCATAGAGACTTGGGCCTGCACAGCTGGCAAAGGGCCCTGCATGGCAAAGATGATTCTGCTTGGGCTCAGGCTTCTGGAGTCAGCTGCCTCTGGGGGAGGGGAGGACAGGGTGGGCAGGGTGACACCTCCCACCTTTGCTTCCATCCAGGGGACTGCTCTGGTATCTTATTTTTGTCGCTGTTTTTCAGTCTCCTACATAGCTGGATGGCTCCAGTGCCCCTTTGTCCTTTCTTACGGCCATCCTATCTTCTCTGTCCTCCTTCATTCTTCCCTTTCCTCCTCTTACTGGCCTGTCCCACCTTAGTTGTCCTGGCAAGATAGAAGGTTTGTTAAGCAGAGTAAGTTCAGGTTGGTTTCTTCCCAGTGCCAAAGGAGGAGGATGCAATTCCTCATGTAAAATACTGTGTGTCTCCCCACTTTCTGCTGTTCTTACGGAAAGCCTAGCTGGACAGTGGCCTTGGCTGTCTGTCCTCATGCCCTGCAGACTTGAAGCTGCCTGCCCCAGCTCAAAGACCCTAGGAAATGTGCCAAGGTCCCTGGGCCCGCCCCAAAGGCCACTAGGTGACCACACGCAGCAGGGAGTCATACTGCAGGCAGCCCTGCGATCTCCCTTACCTGCTAATCTTCTCTGATCCTGACAACCTCTAGGTAGGGGCAGCCATGGGACCCCAGGCAGGCAAGAGCGGGGACCCTGGGAGAGCTAAGGTAACCTCACTCCTGGGGCTGACTCCACCTAGTGCTAGGGTACAGAATGAGGCCAGTCATGGGGATACCAGCCCTGAGCAGGAGGGTCTCAGGAGCCTGCTCACTGTCCCCTTGGGCTCTTGTGCAGCTGCAGGTCCAGCCTGTTGCTAGGATTAGTGCCTGGATTAGCCCACCAAGCTTCCAGAACCTCAAGTGTCCCAGTCACGGTGCTATAGAAACCTGGCCACAGGCTCAGCAGCCCCTTGGCGGGCTCTTCCCTGCAGTCCCAGCCTGAGCTTCAGTCCCTCCTGGAAAAGACCGGGGGTGCAGGGATAGAGCAGGCCTTGACCTGAACTCCTACCAAGACCTGAAGCCTGCCTTGTTCCCCAGAAGCGCAAGGAGTTTGGGATTTTAGAATCAGCTGGCTCACATCATGCTGAAAGCTCAATGCAGAAAACATCTTGGCTGGTTACCACTACCCGCAAAGCATACTGGGGAACCTCCCTCCTCAGGTTCAACCAAGCTATCTGCTCAGACCCCCTTTCTTGTACACCTTTGTGCTCTCCCTTTGCTCAGACACCCATCTGCTCTGGGGCCTGGGTCAGTCCTCAGCGGTGTGCCCCGTCAGGGGGCAGTTCATGAGGCCTACCAGAGAGGCCAACCTGAGGAAGGAGGGGGTGCAACTTCGGGAGAAGCACGAAGCCTGCAGCAGGCCCTGAGCACCATCTGCCTAGGTGGGCACCCTGGCCGGGGTCCTCAGCAGCACCACAGCCTGCTCAGGTGCTGGCTGCCCACCGTCTCTTCACTCAGCTGTCCTAGCTGCCCAGCAGGAAATGCCCAGCACCGAGTCCCACATTCACCCCGCGACGTCTCTCCTTCATCTTTTCCTGAGCTTAGGATGTTCCTCCTCAGCTCTGCCCAGCCACAACTTGCTTTCCAGTGCTTGGCAGGTGGCTCCACTTTTCTAGCTTGGGTCTCGGTCCTTTTCAGTCTGTTCACTCAGTAGCCACAGGATCCTTAACATCTAAGACAGACCCTGAACCAGCCCAGCTCTTAGCTTTCTCAGAGTTTTGGGGAAACTTCCAGAGTTAGTTCTTCTTGGCCTCTGGATTGTGCTTCCAACCCACTCTGCTTGCTCATGCTGTCCCATCATGTGCCCTCTTCTCCACGTCCTGAAATGCACACTGCTACCATGCAGGGCTTCAGACCTGCTTCTCCTGCCACCAGGCACTTTCCCCAAGATGTCCATGTGGGTGTCTGGTAGGGGAAAGATGATGATGCATGGGTGTGTGGTTTGGGTGTATGTGTAGGTGGATGGATGGATGGATGGATGGATGGATGGATGGGTAGATGGAGAAACAGATAGATAGAGGAGTGGTGGGCGGATGGATGGTGAAGGGCCCCGTATAGTAGGATGAATAGACAAATGGACGAATGATGAGCACTTGGATAGAAGGATGGGTAATCAGCAGATGAGTGACTAGATGGATGGATGAGGTGGTGGGTCAGTGATGGATGGGTGCCTCTTCTCTGAATCCCAGCCTTGAAATGTGGCCCAAAGAAAAGACCCAGACAGGCAGCCGTGTGCCAAGACCAAGACAGAGGAGTCAAGCAGGGTCATGGAGGTACCACTGGCAGAATATCACCTCTTCTACACTGTGCGCTGCCATGTTCCTCAGTGCCTCCTCTAACTGGGGATCCCTGGACCCAGACTAAGCCCCTCTGCTCCATTCTTGTTGTCCCTTGTGATTCAGGCCAGTCCTCTTTGTCTATTCCTCTGTCGCACACCATCTCTGACCTGGGAGGGAGGTGGACACTCTCAGTCGTGTAGCTGTGTTGGGCTCTGTGCCCTCCCAGTCCTCACGAGATTTCTCCCACGTGGCTCTGCCCCTCACTTCTAAAAGACTCTAGTTCATGCCTGCCAGAGATAGTTATTAGTTATCTGTCACTGCATAATAGATTACCCCCAAACTTAAACCGATACGGACATGAAGCATTTATCATCTCAGCTTCTGTAGATCCGGAAGGCAGGAACAACCTCAGTGGGTAGTAGTGTCTTAGTGTCCCATGGCACTGAAGTTGCCATGGTCACTTTGAAGATTCTGGCTGACATGCAGGCGTGGCAAAGTGGGGTTCTGAGATAGACAGCTCAGTTCTACCCATGGGTTGCCTGGGTTGTCAGAAGTCCTCGCTTCATGGTGGCAGCAGCTTCCCCAGGGCATATCAGCCTGAGACAGAGAGAAGAGAGGGGGACACTGTAATCATCCTTACGATTAGCCTCAGGCGTCACACCCCCAACCCAACTACTCACAGTGGTGCCACACTAACCAGTTCTATTGCAGGGAGGGGTCCCGCAGTGGGGTCCCTGGGGTGAGTCTCCCCAGGTGAAATCCAGGGCCATCCTAGAAGCATAGTGACAACACACTCTTCTTTCTGCCACGAAACTGCACAGAACAAAAGAAGCACTGGGTGAGGTGACCCCATAGCACTGCGTATCACCCTTTTACTATTTCTTGCCTGACAGCCAGTGACTCATGTAGTGTCCCCTTCCCCAGACCCCCTCCATCCCTTGGCTTCCTCATCCTCCTGCCCCACAGCCCCCACCTCTGTCCTGGGCTTGCTCCTGTCCATCTTCCTCTCCGGCCTTCAGGCCCCTGACCAGGCCCACCCCATCCTACCACCCTGTTTCCTCTCACCCCTCTCACTCCCTACTCTAGTCCTGGAATAGACACTCCATAACCCAAGTAGGGACACTTGCCCCAGGTGCTGGGAGCAGGCTGCCTGGAGCTCCAAAAGAGGCCTGATCCCCAGCAAACACCATCACGGAGCAGACTGTCCCTTTGGCCCTGGCTCCATACGCTTGCTAGATTTGCCAGCCACGGGCAGGGGAGAAGCCAGGCCCTGAGGTGGAAGGCAGAAGGCCTCTGACCCAGCTGCGGAGGCCTCTGAGAGAAGGGTGTCGGGAAAAGCAGGGTGCCGGGGTCATTCCTCACCTTCCCTGGGCCCAGGCTCCTGGGAGAGAAGAGGAAAGAAGGAAAGAAGAAAGGAAGGATGAGACGAAAGAAGGGAGAAGAAAAAAAGAGAGAGGGAGGAAAAGGGGAGTATAAAAAAGGAGAGAAGGAGAAAAAAGGAAGAAAGCAAGAGGAAGAGAGAAGGGAGGGATAAAAGAGGAAGCGGGAGAAGGTCCACACAGGGACTGACTGGGAATCAGGCGGCCCAGTGGCCCTCCAGTCCTGCCACCCCTTTATCCTGCCAGTTCCCCCAACAGGGCCTCTCGTACATTTGAGAGCCCTTCTCCCCAGGGCTGACCGAGACTGGGAGAGGTCAGGGCCTCGCGGAGCTCTGCGGACCGGGCAGGGGCTGAGGGGCAAGGAATGGCTCCTCCTTGCCTCTCCCTAGCTGTCTACAGGTCAGTGCCCAGTCCTGGCCCGGTGTCCCCCCAGCCCATCGGCCTCCCCAGAGCTCCTGGCTGTGCTGCAGCTGGGGCAGAGCCTTTAAAGTGACGTCAGTGAGGCAAGCAACATCATGGCCCTGGGGCTGGAGCCGAGCGGGGTCATTTTTTTTATTAAAAAGCAAAACCTAAACCAAGAAAACAAAGTGATTAAGTTTCTCCTCAGAACAGCAGGCCCTGTAAAGCCAGAAGCAACCGTCTTGTTGGGTGCTTCAACCCTCGTCTGCCTTGCAGGAAAACAACTGAATTATGGTCGCAAACAGGAAGCAGCTGGCCCTCCCTGAAACAGGGAGGGCTGGGGTCTCTAGATGGGGGACACTGGAGCTTGGCACTAGGCCAGGTGAGACTGTATCAGCCCTCAAGAAAATAGCCAGGCTGAGCTTCCACAAGCCTCTGAGCTGTAGACATGGCGAGGGGAGGCCAGGTGTGTTCAGGATGGCTCCCCAGCTCACAGCTCTCTGCTTCTCTGCTTCAGCTCCCACCAGTAGCCAGGGTCCTTGAGAGAGCGGGAGAGGGTATAGGTGGCCATGCTAGGCAGGTCCAGATCAGGTTTCCTGCAAAGCCAGGGGACTGCAGCTGGGCAGGGGGTGCCAGGTCCTGCAGTACACAGAGTCTGTGAAAGGTGGCCCCCCAAAATCCCCTCCTGCAGCACCACTGTTGGCTCACTGTGAATGCAGAAGGGTGGGGGGGGTTCTGCTTACTCCAGTCCTGGGCTCTGGGCAAAGCTGAGACTCAGCCTGGAGTGGGTGGGGAGGACAGAGGCTCAGAATGGAGGTGGGAGCAGGGGAGTACATAGCACAGGCTGGCAGGCCACTGCCACCAGTCACCAGGGAGCTGAGAGGTGCGGGGCTGGGGGAGCCAGGGCTAGGTGTGAGTGGCAGCTGTCGGCCTTGGTACAGTGAGTCCCCTGCCAATGGGAGCATGCAAAGAAAGACCCCAGGTGCAGTTGACAGGCAGGCAGACAGGCAGACAGCTCTGTGTGACCTGCCTGGTAAGCCCAGCTACCCATGAGGCTGAGACAGGAGGATCCCAAGTTCAAGGCTAGCCCAGGCAATTTAGTGAGACTAAAAAAAAAAAAAAAAGCTGGGTGTGTAGCTCAGTGGTAGAGTGCTTGCCTAGCATGTGCAAAGCCCCGAGTCCCACCCTCATCACACACATGCACACACACACACACACACACACACACACAACTAAAATTAGATGAAATAAAATAAGTAAAACACCACTCTAATGTTGGTTATAGATGCAGGCCTACACACCTCTCAGCTTCTTAGGTTCTAACTGGCTGAGGACACTGATCCTAGGGGAGAGTCTGAGTCAGGTGTTAAATAAGAGGTATAAGTATTTGCTTTGTCTTGTTTTGCTTTTTGAGGTAAGTTTTCCCTATGTATCCAGACTGGCCTCAAACTCAAATTCTTACTGCCAAGTGCTAGGATTTACAGACATGTGCCACCATGTCTGGCTCAGAGAGACAAATTTGAAAGAAATGTTCTAACACAAGAAGACTTTTAAAACAGCAAAAGACAAGCTCTAGACTGACACCTATTAGAACCTCGTGATTCTGACGCACAGCGGGAGAAGGTCAGAGGGAGAAGCAAAGTCCCAAGAAATGAGAATTAACCCTGCAGAGAAAACAGGCTCAGAGCATTTTATACATCAACTGAGGGACAAAGGGGGATGAATTCACCAATCATCTTGAAACAACTGGTTAATAAATAAAAAATAAAACTAGAGAGAAAAGTTATATCCACACCCAAAACCTGCACCTGAGTGCTTACAGCAGCTTTATTCATAACCACTCAAACTCAGAGGTAACCTGTGAGGATGCCTGTCAGTGGGTCTCCCATCTATGGGAGAGAATGTTCTTCGGGGTGGTTAGAAGGAGTTCGTTACCAACCACAGGAGGTGTGGGAAGCCCTACATGTGTATGCCTCAAAGTAAGGCACTAGTCTGAAAAGGACCATGCATGTGATTCCCACTCTGCCATTCCAGGAAAGGCAAAACTGTAGAGATGGTAGGGAGGTCAGTGGCTGGCAGGGAGGACGGCAGGGAGGACAGGTGTAGCACAGAGGATCTTTGGCATCTGGAAAGAAGTCCGCATGGTGTTGTGATGGTGCACACATATCATTGCACGTCTGCCCAAATTCATGGTCACTCCAACAGGAGCCTGAAGTAATCTGGACACTTTAGTCCACAGTGTGTATCCATGTTGGTCCACGGTGACAGTGAAGGTTCCACATGAATTCAAGACGCTGATAACAGGAAGTTGGGTGTAAGATGAGGAGAAGGATTCTGCTTCCTACTTGGTTCTCCTGTAGAACTAGTGAGCTTTGCTTTTATCCAAGGACTGTCTTTACTATTCTCTGATGTCACAGCCACCAGCTCCTTTCAAGGGACCAGTTGTTCTTATGTGCCATCCTGTGGGAGGTCTGGCTCATGGAGTCTGCTCTACACAAAGGGAAACTGAGGCACAACAATGCTGGGCAATAGGCTAGGATTTGTCCTATCGAACACTCTTACTTCTGTGCTGACCACAGAAGAAAACGGTGGCTCTGTGACCTTGTCTCTCAAACATCCTGACCTCAGAACCCCTTATGTTACTAGAAATTACTGAGGACCCTCTGAAGAGCTTATTGCTTACACAATGCTATAACTTCCTGACAGTAACCAGATGAGAAGTCACAGTTAAGTCATCGGAACTTTTTAAATGTTTTTAAATTTTGGGAAATTTAAAAATTGTTTAAATTAATGAATTGAAATTCACAAGTATTTATGAACCTAAAAGACTTTTTAAAAAATAAAACATAACTAGGCTTTTCAAAAGAAAACAAATTGAAGGAGAAAAGAATGTTGCTTTATGTTCTAGAAATTTCTGTGGCTTGCTGGAAGGTGGCGGATTCCCATTTGCACCTCTACATTAGGACCTCCCAATGTGTTGTTTGCTCTACATGTAGGAGGAAGGTGTATGAAGATATATCCAAGCCTATGGAGTTAGAAAAGGGAAGCATAGTTTTTTAATTAAAAAATGTTAATACATGTTTGCAGTACCTGATTACATTCATCACGGGGAGTTGGTGCATGTATGTAACACTTTTCAATTCTTCTTACTTCCCCCTGCCTTTCTCTCCTTCTCCTCCTTCCATCTCTAGATCTCCTTATTTTAATAACCTTCCATGTGTTTGTGGATTTTCTCTTTGATATTACCTCAAAACTTAGTAAGTGCTCACTCCTGAAAGCTTAGCTGTGATGCAGAATTGGAAGCCTTATCATTGAACTTTTAAGACTTTACTAAAATCCATCAGTTGAGGAAATGATGGAGACGTGTTGATAAAAGATGATGTGGGCTTGGAGGGGAACCTTGGGATGGAAAGAGGGCAGAAGTAAAGACCTTGGCATGATCCACACAAAGCCGGAGGCTGGCTGCATGGTCACAGTCGATGTCAGGACTGTGTCAGGGGGTAGGATATTGGTACACAAACTCTGGAAATGTGTACACCAAGCAGGCATCTTGTCTGTGAATCTAAAATTATTCCCAGGAAGGTTGATTGGGGGAAAAACCCACTGGTCTACCTTGTATTTCAGTCTTTCCTGTGTGTATTTCCAAAACATTCTCTGTCGATCATTTGGGAAGCTGTTTGTGCAGCCCTCATGGAAATCTCACCACCAAGCTCCTCAGGAAGGTCTCCAGGGATTGGGAAATTGTCCTGCTTCATGGAGCAAGCACAAGTTTACCAAAATTCTGATTTGCCCTGGGCGATGCAAAGCTATGCCAACAGGGAAGCTCAGTAGTTTCTACCCTTCAGGAACAGAATTGCTACCTTATTCTCCAGGTTGACAAATCCTTTAGTCCTGCTCACACAAACGTTGCTGGGCCAGTGGGGCTTGTAACTCAAACCTGGACCAGGGCCCATCCAACCCTAGGACCTCTGGTCACAGTGGGTGCTCTGTACCTGCCTCCCAGCTCGTCATACAGAAGATTAAAAAAACACAGCACAGGGGTCAGGATTTAAGGGAATGAATAAAGTTTACAGCTTCATCAAGGACTCTCTTCAGTGTAGCTGGCCCATGGCCTGCATCAGGTCCTGTGGCTACTCTCCAAGTGCGACCCATGTGCCTGGAGATCTCGTCTTCCTCTCCTGACCCTTGGTCAGGGGCCAGCACTGCCCTGGTCCCCCTGTAGACCTTTTCTCTCTCCATGACCCCTGCCTTCTTTACCTCTCTCCTTTTCAGACTAGATGCCTCTGAGACCACCCCTCCTCCAGGGAACCCTCCCCAACAGGCCTAGGAGAACTCGCTCCTGGATCTCCTGTGGCCTCTCCTTCACCTTTGGGCATATTTCCCACTGTCCCCCACCAGGCAGTCGATTTCTCTTTAGCAGAACCCCCTACATACACGCACAGCAGAGCAGTTGTTTACCTCTCACCATTCCAGGCTGGAAGTGCCTCCTGCAGTCTACCCCACATACCTGCTGCTGCTGCTACCCCAAGAGCTCCCCTTCCTCAGGTTGGGCAGTGGCAGGATTCCAAGGTTTTGGGGACTTCTTCTGACTTCCTGCTGAACCACTGAGAGCAAAGTCTGCCTCTCTGCTAACCACAGGCAGAGTATGGCAGGAGTGGAGGACCTCTTGCTGTGATGGACCCCACCCCAAGTTTCCTGTCATATATAGCCATCAACAAATGTCCTAGAATGTCACAGGGAATTAGACTTCCAATCCCAGTGCCGCTGTGAAGAGTTTCCATGGGACACACAGTGGGCAAGAATTACTGGGACTAAGGGGCTAAAACCCCCTTGGGCGCAGCCTGGAGTGGAGTGTCCAGAGGTGCCATGAGTGACCCCAAGCCGGCTGCTCTCCTGAGGGAGCCTTAGTCTAGAGAACCCAGGGTGCACACAGAGGAGTCTAGTGAGCTCCTGGGAAAATGTGATAAATTTCACTGTTCACACTAGGAATTCAAGAGCGACTGAGGGAACCAGGAAATGGACACTGGTCACTTTTGTGTTCATGGCAAGGACATCACTCAAAACTGCACCTAAGGCTGGACCCACCACCCAAGGGAAGCTAGAAGACTGATGTCGGTTCTGGAGCTGTTGCTGGAAGCTTCTGAACCTCACCAGCTCTCCCTCCCTTGGCCTCTGGTCAGCACCAGAGAATATCGGGGGTCAACTCCAGGAGTCACATCTTAGAGCACCTTTCCGAGCCTGTGCAGCCGTGGTACCAAGGGAAGAAGAGTGGAGCGCCCCACTCAGTCAACAGCAGGAGCTCCTCCTGCAGAAGTAAGGAGATACTTTCGAGCCAAGGCTGATGACTGTTTGGACCAGAAAAGTTCACAGTACCTCTGGCTTTGGCCTTGGCCGCTAAGAGGACTTGGGCACTACCCCTCAACCACAGGAGGACGAGGGAGGTCAGAACCAGAAGCCCCAGGGCCAGTGACTCCCTGCAGCCCATAATTATGTAATCAGCTCATTAAAGTCCTCGTTAGCTGTCAGCGCCTCCCTCCAGACAGTGACGCTGCGGGACAGGCAGCGTGCCCATTAGTCCCCTGATCTGAGGCTGATGCCCAGCACAGTGCCTGATCTGGGGCACTCACTCTGCAATAGAAGGACTCTTGACAAACCTCTGTGTTTCTCAGTTGACCGTCAGTGAAATGGGGAGAATAAACTGTACCTCTGGCGATGAAGTGACAGTCTGGGAGGGGACCCCAGTCCTTGCAAACTTCTGGGTGAAGGCTGGCTTGTGGATATTGAGTCTGGCAAGATGACAGGTCCTCCGATGTGATGGGAGGCGGGAAACTGAAGATAACACCCAGAATCCCGACTCAGGCTACTGTGTAGCTGGGCCAATCATGCCCAGGAAGAGGAAGATCGAAATGTGAAAAACTCCAGGTGCTGGTGGGTAAACTGAGCCAGTGTGAGATCTAAGCTCAAACCCAGATTATGGGGAAAATGGTCCATATTTGGGGTCTCCAACATGTAGGGTTTCTGAAGCTGTGGGCCTAGGGACCTCACTCAGAGGGTGCAGTGGGTAAAAGGGGAGACAGGAACTGCCCAGGTCCAGACAAGGCACCTTGACTCTTATGCAAAAGTGGACAGAATAGAAAACTAAAAAGAAGCTATAGGAGAATTGGACAGAGTAGCTACAACAGCCAAGGGAAAACAGTTCCAGGGTTTAACAAACACTGTTCTACTGTCTTCTGGCCTCCACGGTTTCTGAGAAGTTTATATCATTTCTCATTTGTTCCTGTTATGTAAAGTGCCATTTGCATTTTTAAAAATTTTTTATTTTCTATTTTCTATTTTATTTTATTTCTTCATCTTTTTGAGACAAGGTCTAGCTACGCAGTTCAGGATGGTTTTGTGCTCACTTTGTATCCCAGGCTGGTCTTGAATTCATGACGATCCTCCTGCCTCAGCCTCCTGAGTGCCACTTCACCCAGTTCCTATTCCCTCTTTCTAGATGTTCTTTTTAAATTTCTTTTTCCATTCATTTGACTTAGGTAAGTTCACATATGATTTTCTTCAAGCTGATCCTTTTTCAGTATTGATGAACTCATTCACCAAGGATCTGTGAGTATGTGTTTTTAATGAGTTCGGGAAATTTTTACTCATTATCTCCAATGTTTTTTTTTTAATTGCCTCATTCTCTTCACCCCTATCCAGAACCCTAATTATTTGTGCTTTAGATCTTTCAACCCTGTTCACATGTCCTTGAGTTTCTGTTTTCAAAAATCCTCTAATTCATATTACTGATCTATCTTCACAATTACGGATTCTTCCCTCTGCTTTCCCATTCCACCGCTAGCCCCCTCCGGTAATTTTTTTTAATTTCAGAGATGGTATGTTTCAGCTCTAAACACCCATTTAGGGTGGCACTAGTTAACTTTTTCCTTGAGAAGGAAGCATACGTTCTGGCCTTTACACATGCTGCACAGTGTGGGATGGCGCCCTACACCCGTGACCATCGTGGAGACTTTAGAAGGTGTCCTGCCTCTCCGGTGAGAGCTGATGTATTTGTGTTAGCAGGCAATAAACTCTGTCAGGCTGCAGCTACAAACTGTCTCACCTGAAGTAAGAGGAGCTCGTGTCTCAGCTAACTGCTTTCAGACTATCTTAACCCAAAAACTCAGATGGTTGATACATAAACTTTGGGATTCCCCCCCCCCCCCGCACTTCACTTTTCTGGCCCTTTTGGAGATTTTCATCTCATTCCCTGAAGACTTCTATAATCCCCAGATCCTTCTCCTGGTTTTTCCAACCAGAAATATTGTAGGATCTGTATGGGGATTTTGATGCCCACATCATGCCCTGACTGTGCCTTAAATCCTAACTGCTGCAGTGTTGATTTGATATCATCTTGCTCTGAAGTCCTACCATGCTCTTGTTTTTCTATTACCACTGGCTCTATCACATTGTGTCTTATTGTATTTTAATATGTATGATAGTATAAACAAAATTTTTATAGAAAATGAGATAATATAGTAGCCATTGTTCATCTTCGGTTATTTGGTTCAGAATACCTTGCAATACTTTTATTCTCTTGAGTGGTTTTATTCTATGTTGTTATGTTTGACATTATTGTGTGTAAAGCTAAGCTCAACTATTTAAAGAAAGAGACATTATGACAGCTACTGTTAATATCCAATTGTCTTGTCGTGAAGTGCTGTGTTGCTTACATTGTTCGGTTCTGATCTGCTTAGATCTGTCCTCTTTTGTTTTATTCTCTTTAAAATAAAAAATTTTTAAAAACTCTAACTGCTTTTGGTAGTTTTTTTGTTTGCTTCTTCATGGTTGTTATCTTCACGCATGCTGGGATGTTAGAAATTCACTAGCTCACACTGGAAGGGGACCTCAGAAAGAAACAGGGTGGAGCGAAGAGTCACCAGCAGCAAGTGCTACTGAGACATCAAGTCTGGTACAGAAGTGTGTCCACTGGATTTGGCTATAGAAAGTCTAGTGCCGTAAGGAGAGAATATCACCGTGGTAAACGATAGGTTGGCAGGAGACTGAGGCCTAGAATTCTTCTATTGAGTTCGGAAGTTTTTTGTTTTAGTCCTATCCTATTGAGCATTGTTTTGTAACTGGGAATGCATGTCAGGTTTTATTAAACATGTTTTGTGCATTTCTCAATATTATCATATGGTTTTTCTTCATTTGGCCCATTAACATGATGATATTAATGGATTCCTCAATGTTGAGTCACCCTTGTATTTCTGGAAACCAACTCTACATGGTCATGGTGTGCTGTTATTTTAATTCAGTACATTGCTGAATTTAATTTGCTAATGCCTTTATTGAAAATTTTTGTATCTGGCTTCACCTATGACCTCGGATGGTAGGTTTTCCTTTCATGTGTTAGCATGATCAGGTTTTGGTATCAGGGTTACACTAACACAGCAAACAAGTTAGAATGTTGTCCTTCTATGTTTGAAACATTTTGTAGAGAATAGGAATGATCCTGAGAGTTTAAAAATCCTGCACATAAAATTCCCTGGGCTGTGGGCCTTTTTCTGGAGAATTTTACAACTTTCAAGTGGCACCTGATGATCAACCTGCTCAGATTTTCTAGGTCCTCCAGAGACTATTTCCAGGTAGATATTCACTTGACGTTCCCCTTCATCAACTAGTTCTTTTGACTTTTAAAAATTGCCAGATCCTAAAAGTAGGATAAATTAGCGTACGAACTTCCTATGAGGATAGATGTTCAATAAATTGCAGTCCCTTGCCATCTTCCTTCATTTCTCACTATAACTGTGACAGACGAGAACCCAAATGTATACTTCTTCCTGTGCAGTTGACTTTCACACATCCAGGCTACTTTCCTTCCACACATTCATGCATCTGCCCACCATCTACCTACTTATCCACACCTGCGAGTGTTTATCTATACATCTACCCATTCATTCACGGAGTCCACACTGAGTTCCTACTCCAACCTAGTTGCTATTCTAGGTTTTGAGGCCCAAGAATGGAAGCTATAAGAAAAGGACTGAAAGACGAAATTGAAATCAACAATGGCCCCAGGAGCCCGCAACCATACACAGAATAGCAATATGGTGTTGTTCCAAGATGCAGAGAACCAGGAGTCCCGAGTAGCAGATTCAAGCGAATGATTCCGGAATGTGCCTCCCTGAAGCTCTAAGCAAGCCTGGCCCACTGTAGAGCCCACCAGTGCCAGCTACTGCCTGCAGTGGGAGAGACCTGAGGGGCGGGAACCAGGGCAGGACTCTGTGAGGTGTTGGCCTGGTTACCTACTCAGTCCTGCTTTTGGCAACGTACACGATAATGTATTATCTTTGATTTCACTGTGGTCATCCTGGGGGCCAGGATGGACTTGATGGTTCTAGATGGACATCATGGTTCTAGATGTCCATTCAGGTCTTGGTACAAATATTTATTGAATAAATGATTAGGAAAAAAATAAAACAGGAAGGACCCATGGCTGGAAGGTAAGGAGTTCTCAGTCCCGGGTGTTGTAGAGGGTCCCCACACCAAGCTGGACACTAGGTCAAGGGTGTAGTGCTAGGAAGGGCAGCGGCAGCTTCATCTTATTTCCTTTATTTCCCTCCTGCCAACTTCTGCACCCAGATCTGGGGTGGGGGACAGCCTCTGAGCCTCTGGCCATGTCTACCTGTGGGGACCTGCAGCCCTGGTGCCACTCAGGCGATGATGTCAGGAGAAGTCTCTGGAGCTGGGCCAAGGACCTGCTTGGAGGGAGGCCTGGGCATGAGGAAGGTGGGGGTGGTGTCTTCTCTCCTCCGCCTCTGCTCCCCCTCCACTCTGCAGAGAACCAATTTGCCTTATCAGAAACTCCCTGCGAGTGGCTGGCTAACCAAATAGCTAGAATTCCTGCTCAGAGGCACATCTGTTCCTGATCGAGGGGAGGCCAGGGATGACAAGGCCCCGGAGGGGGAAGCAGAGGTGCAGGCCAGACCTTCCCCAAGAATGATGCTCCCAGCCAGGAGTAGGGAGCCTGCCAGCCTGGCAGTGGGCACAACTGGATAGCCTCCAGGGTCTCTAGGGTCCCGGGCCTGAGGCCTGAGGTGGCTGCACTCCTGCCACTCCACCCCTTCTCCTTGGGGACCTGGGAATTAGAAGGACACCCCCGACTGTGCATGCAATGCTGAAAGGCCACACTTCAGCCTCCCATCTGAAGCACCTCCCATCTCCCCGACCAGGCACCCTTCCACCAATACTCCCAACCCTCTGGGGCTCGGATGCACCCTACACTTAAACTGCTTCTCTAGAATTTGCCTCTGAATGGATAACTCCCCTGCCTGCCCCCCTGCCCACCCCCCCCCAGTCCTTCTTGGCTGCCTAAAGCCCTTGTAAGGTCAAGTTCAGCTTCTTGGCTGGCACTTGAGCTCTTTGTACTCCTGGTAGTGAAACTGTTTTGTAGTTCCTTCTGCCAAAACACCTTTCCAGCCTTCCATGTCCTTCTAACTCCTGCACACGCTCCAGATGCAAGAGGGAGGATCCTAGGTGGTTTTCCCATCCCACTGGTGAGCAAGTGCTTCTGGCCTCGCACAATCCCCCAGGAACTGCTTGGCTGAGCAACGCTTCCTCTGAGGCCCTGGCTCCCAGGTAGCACCCATAATGGCACAGACACACACGTGCGCAGATGAAGAAAACCAGGAAAGACCAGACCTGCGGAGGAGAAGCAAGAAGGGAACACAGTGGGTTTGGGTATGAGCCCATCCACTCTGACCCGTCCAGGAAAGACAATGGTATATACTTTTTCCTGTCTCTCTGGAAGGCCAGTGCGTGGGCATGGTCTGAAGGACGGGGCCCACTCCCTTACCTCAGAGACCTACATGCACCCTCACTGGGCTCCAGGAGATACACAAGTCTCCATCCGGCCATCTCCTGGGGTGCCATGGAGTGTTGAGGTGCAGTGCGAACCACCTCCCCTATGGCTGCCACCTCACTGACAAGGTCCTTCTGGGGCTGCTGGGTCCCCATGGCAGAGGACATGCCCACTCTGTGCTGCATGGTCTGCTGAGCCAGGACACTGTGGACCTTCAGTAAGGCAGAGGGGATGATGGGGCGCATGCATGGGCAGGCAGCAAGTGGGTGGCCCATCACCCTGTGGTCTAGGCACCTGTCCTCTAGAAGTAGAGGTGGGTGCTTGGGATGGAAGACAGACCTGGGAGGAGCTCCTTGGGGGGAATAATTAAGAACAAGTGTCCCTTGCCACCCTCCTTTCTAGGGTGGGGTAGAGTCCCCACTGCAGCTCCCAGATAGATATGTACCCCAATATTCCCAGCCCCCAGGATGTACTTGGTCAGTAGCCAGTGCCCCGCAGAGGAAGCAAGCCCTCCTCATTCCCAGCCTTTCCCCCACCGCAGCCCCTTCCCCAGTGGCCCAGGGCCCAGCGTGAGGGGACTGTGCTGGGAGAGGGCTGACCAGTTGGAATGTGCTACAGCCAGTGTAAACACTTCGTTTCTGTCTGCCTGGGGGGAGGGATGGGGATGGGGAGGGAGTTGTCTTGGGCTTTGTTATGTTCTGAAAAAAAAAAAGGCAAAAAATTTGGGTCACAAACCACAAACTGTTTTGCTTTCGGCATAACTGGCATAAACAGGCATTTTCTCTTTGGTTTCTGGCCGGCAGAGGCCTGGGCTGGCTGGGCTGGGAGCGGGAGAGGCTGGAGGCTTCGCTAATGAGGCCTGAGGCCGTGGCCGCTGGGCCAGGAGGGGGTTGGGCAGGACTGGAGCCATACAGAGCAGGTAGAGGCCAGGCTTGGGGTGCTGTCAGCCTGGGAACCCCACCCCAAGTCCAGCTGCCCATGGCCTGGCCACACCTGTGCAGAAGCAGCCACCAAGTTCTAGGTCTGGGCGGCCAAGAGTGGTGCAGACTGGCCAACAGGTGGACGTAGATTGCTTAAAAGTGAGGCCTGGTGACCAAGACCAAGTGAGTGCTCCCATAGGAGGCTGCGGAAGGCTGGAGTTTATCCTTGAGGGACAGAACACTAAATGTCCTTAGTCCTATGTGCTTTGGTATCTCTGTAGGTTGCAGAGTCTCAACAATCTTAGGGAGGTACTGAGGCCAGGCATCTTATGCCCATGGTTACTAGCATCTCTGGGGAACAGGACCAGTGGCTAAATGCAGACTGCTATTTACACAGGAGGCGGGCAGGGCTCAACAGAGAGCAGAGGGTCTGCAGGAGCTCCCAGGGTGAGGACAGGGCTGGGGGAGAAAGAGCAGCTGGTAAGGAGACAGCAGAGGGGCGATTGACAGGGCAAGGAGGAAGGCAGGACAGGGTGCCTTGGAGGAAGGAGGGAAAGCCTGGCCAGGGTCTGGGCTTTATCCAGTGGCCTGTGGAAGCCACAAAAGCCTCTGAGCACTAGGTAGGCCCCAAGCCCATCACTCTAGCCCATGTGAAGCACGGCCGGAGGGGCTGGTGGACTCCATCATAGTTTTGTCAACCGATTCAGAGCGGAGACATCTGTCATGTGTTACACCCATCCTAAACCCAAGATGGCCCTGTCTCCTAATTGCATCTGTGAAGACTCTTTCTCTAAATAAGATCACATTGGCAGGCCCCAGGGGTCAGCACTCAGACCTTTTTTTCTGAGGGCCAGCACTGAACTCACTTCAAGAACGGTCTGTGAATGTTTGTGAACAGCAGAGGCCTGCGTGGCTGGGGCTCTGATTTCATCGGTCCCCTCCTGCTGCTGCACCCCCTCCACCCTTGGAGTGTGGCTGAACCTCCCCAGTCCCACTCAGGTTACAGCCCCCTCGAGGGGGTGCTCCTCCCCTGCACCCCTCTCTCTTCACTCCCTGTGAAGCACCAACTTCTCCATGGGCCATCGCTAGCTTAAAAGAGCACCCAAACACCTCCTAATGCTTGGCCTTCCCAGCCCGGGATATGGTGCCCATGAGCAAGCAGTACCCAGCCATGTCCGGGGAGAGGCGGATGATAGATAGATAGATAGATAGATAGATAGATAGATAGATAGATAGATAGATAAGGGTGGGTGATGGGAGGCTGGCAGTATGTAGGTGAGGACGGGTGAACGGGTGGGTGGGTGAGTGGGTGGGTGGGTGAGTGGATGAATGGGGGATGTGTGGATGCATAGGTGAAGTGTCTAGGATAAACACCATTTCCAGTGCAGGGGAAAGGGAGAACGGAGGTTCTGGGGGGCTCTGGAACACTGCATTAAATGATGCTGTGCAGGTGGGAAGGAGGCAACCCTGAGAGAACTGCTGTAAGGTCGGGGCTAATCCAGAACTGGGCAAAGAAGCCATGTATACCCAAGACATCAGGCAGATCAGGGAAGCTCACAGGGGTCTTAGGGCATGTGTGCCAGTGGGGAGGGGGTATACAGCCAGACTACACTGAGAAAGGCTGGGGGGGGGCCCGGGGGAGGGACAGATGAAGGGGTGTCAGGTACAGAGAAGGCCAGGACTGAGGTAACTAACCTTGGGCAGGCAGGTCAGGAAGAGGTAGTGTGAGGGAAGGGGTCAGAGGCTGGAATCCAAAGATCCTGGGAAGATTTTGGGAAGCTGTACAGCTGAGGGGGCTGGGCAGAATTTCAGGGGACCTTCAGGGGGCTCTGGCAGCAAATACACTGCAGCTGCCACTGGGGTGGGCAGAGAGAAGCCTGAGGGTCTGAGGGTGGCTCCTGGGCATTCAGGCAATACCATGTGGCCCCTGCACCCTCTGTGCCCACCAAGCACCAATGTATAGCCCAGGCCTCCCTCCTGCCTCGCCTTTGTGCATCTGGGAATGCCCCCAGACGTACCCTCCACATCTCACTTGCTATTTTCTGACTCTCAGCCCTTCTCAACAAGCCCAAATCTTTCTCCCCCAGTCAGCCTGCTCTGATTACAGCTCTCCAAATTGCTCAAAGTAGTTCTTGGGGTACATGGGCAGCAAGCCTGCCCCGCGGATGTCACTTCAGACCCCAGAGGCCTGGGTCACAACCTAATCCCCCCACTGGGAAATGCTAAAGATTAGGGAACAGCAAATGCAAAGATTTGAAGATTCCGGGAAAGGGCGGAATTCCCAAAGCCAAAGGCCCTGAGAAAACAGAGGTCCTCCTCCCTTCCCCCCAGGACCCTTCCCACAATGGGGAGGGCAGAAGCAGATCTGCCCATGAGGGTGTTGGGGGCTGAAATGAGGTAGGGTCAGGGGACAGAGGGAAGAGGCCAATCCTCAAGCACCTGTGCACCCCCTCACCCTCCTCTTGTGCTCAGAGATCCCAAAAGTCAGAGACTAGCCCGGCTGAGCAGGGGGGCCCAGGGCCAGTAGCCCTCTTCTCTGTCTACAGCACCCGGTGGGGGCAGGAACACTTGGGAGGCATGAAGATGGGGGGCAGGGAGCCAGGAACACTTGGGAGGCATGAAGATGGGGGGCAGGGAGCCATCCCAGGCAACAGCCCAGAATCTCATGCTCAGCAACTGCTGTGGCTGCAGTGCCTCCCACAAGCAGCCCAGCCCCAGCCCAAAGTTCAGAGAGGTATATCCTGGGGCTGGCATCAAGGGTACTGGGCTCCTTCCTTGGAAACCACACCCCCACACCCTCCTCCCCTATGGCTCCCAATCTTCGCCTGAAATTGTCTCAGACCCACCCCCTGCCCTGCCCCCCACCCTCACATGGGAGCTCTTCTGAGATCTCAGGTCCCTGCACACAGTGTGAGGGGCCCAAAGGCCCCTACCTCCGAAGCCCCCTCCACCCGCCTCCTGCCCTGTTCTCCCAGGAGTCCAGCCTCCCTCCCCCAACCCCATCCCCCAAGTAAAGGAACAAAGAACTCAGAAAATAGTGATTTTTAAATGCTTTATTAAAATTGCGAGCATTAACAAGTTAAAGACAAAACCCACGCATTGAGTTTTGCCAGGAATATGAGCGTGTTAAAGGAGTTAAGTTGAGGAGGACACAGCTGCGGCAAGATGGACTGACACAGCAGCACAGGTGACAAATGGTGTCCAACGCGTGGGGGGTCTTCAGGTGATGGTAAAGGGGGGACCCATGAGGGGGGGTCCCGCTGAAGACAACATGGGAGTAGGGACGCGGGGAAGAGACAAGATGGAGGGCCACACTAGGGCGCGGGAGGCCAGACAGGTGCCAGACACAAGATGGTGGTGACCTTGGAGAGAGCGGCAAAACTGGGGGCACAGAGGGCCGTGACAAGCGCCCCAGGAGTACCCAGCCCAGTGAGGCAAAAAATACTGAGTGGGTGGGTATCCAGAAGAATGGGCAGGTAATTTGGGGTGCCTCAGAGTCTTTTGGATCTCATGCCAATTTGTCTATGTTCTCCAATTCTGACAATTTTGCTGTTTGGGTTTCTGCCCAATGTTCCGAATGGCCCATTCTCCAGGCACTTGTGAAGGGGCCCCTGTGCGGGGTTGGGCTGACATGTACCGCCCCCACGGTCATGCCAGCCCCGCCGCCAGGACCCAGAAGCCTCGGGCCTCTAAATTGCTAGTCAGACCTCATGCAGGGGGGCTGCACTGGGGGCAAAAAAGTGGGGGTGAGGTAGATGAACCACCCAGCCGCCCGGTTCCCTGCACAGTCCTAGGCACCATGATGTGGCTGCCATGGCATTGCCAGACCTGAAAGCCTCGGGGCCCAAGCGACCCCACTCAATGGCCAGCTCTCGGGCTCTGCCGGCTCAAAGCCTCCTGGCTTCCCCAACTCCCTGGTCTCATCCCGCTCTGCCCAAAGGAGGGTCTGCAGAGCTCCAGCTCTCCTGAGGACAGGGCGGGTGCTGAGGGGTGGACAAGGTGTCACCGAAGGGGGGGGAGGGTTCCTCAAGTGTGTGGAAGGCGACCACGTGCTCCTGCCCGATGGAGTCTCTCTGCTCACACATCCATAGCCCCTTCCCCCTCGACTGGCTGCAGACCAGCCGAGGGCCCCATCTTTGTGGCCTCCGAGCACCTTCCCAACACCTGGGGAGACACCACCCAGCCCCTCCTCCACCCCTCAGAACCTCTGGGGACTAAGCCACCATCCCCAGAAGCCAAACCAGGAAGCGGCCTTCTCAATTCCCCTGACATCTCCATGGGGCATTGTGGCCAATACCCTATGGAGGCCCCACTCTCAACTCAATCCAAGCGACAGGTACAGGTTAAAAATCAAAGGGTGATAAATGGCGGAGAGCAGGACATGATGATGAGTGACAATGATGGTTTTACACACATTACTTGGGTCACTGCTCCCCTGTTACATAGGGGATGGGGGTATAATTCAATTTTGAGCGCATAAAAAGCTAACTGTGATAAAAAAAAAAGAGAGAGAAAAAAAAAAAAAGGAAATATGCCCCAAGAAACAAAGGGGAAATGATCAATTGATGTAAAATTTGGCTCCTGATTTCTCTTCGTAATTCTGCAAATTGAGCCGTTTCTCCTCCTGATTCTTCCCTCCAAAATCTCCCCGGACCATTGTCTACCTCAGAGCTCCCCCCACCCAGCCCCCACTGCCCCCCACCCACCCCTCCAACCGCCAGACTTCCCACACTCCTCACTATCAGGGCAAAGATGAATCTTTGGTGCTCAGGGCGGGGAAGGGATCCCCAGATCTTTCTCCCAGGAGCACACTTGGGGGCATGCCTTGCTTGCTAACACCACCTCTCATCTGACCAAACTCATTCCTCACTCTGGGAGCGTGGTGGCACATGGGAACTCAGGCCATGAAAACAGTTGAGAGAATTTGGGATGGAACTCTGCCTCATCTACATGATGTTGGGCAGCAGTGAGGGTTGTCCTTTCTTTATTGCTTTCATCCAATTGTGTGTGTGTGTGTGTGTGTGTGTTCAGGTGTGTGTGTGTGCATGTGTCAGGTAGCTATGTGTATGCATGTGTGAAGGTGTGTGGGGCGGGTGCACACGTACATGTGGGCATGTGCTGTATGCATGTGAGTGTGTTTCTGTGGCTGAAGGGATGAATGTGTGCTTTCTAGGATAGGGACTAAGATCTAAGAATTTGGGGGGTGGGGGTTAACGCCAATTAAACTTTACTTTCAGGGGTATGTTCCCTTCTTTTGATGTCAATGGGTAAAAACTGCACCTAACAGCCTGGTGGCTCCCGTGACAGAAAGTGGGTGAGGAATGAGTATGGTGGCTGCTGTTCTTAGGCAGCCAGCACTGAAAGGGCTCAAAGGCAAGGAGGTGATGGTGCAGCAGCACTGACATGCCCGCCTGCAAACTTTTGGAGTCCCCCTTCCTTCCTCTTGCTGGTCTGACCTAGTTGACTCAAGGTCCTAGGAGGAAGAGGGAGGGGGAGGGTGTGCCAAATCCTTTACTTTCTCCACTGTTTCTAAGCCAATTCCTTTTTAGTATCTTTTCAGCCAACTAATTTGAGGGTTTTTTTTTAACGCTAATCAGTGTTTTGAAAAAGTCAGTTAGTTTTAAGGGGGCTTTTTCAATTGTTTCGATGTACACATTGAATTTGGGAGAGGCTGCATATGGGGGATGTGTCAATCTAATAGGCTTTGTCTTTGAAGATGTTGCTATGACTCCCTCAGCCCGGTGGAGTGGGGCCAGGGGAGCACCCTGATGTGGGGAGGCGGGGCACAGGGGCTGGGGTCAGGGAAACATACTGGGGTGGAAACAGAACAGAGAGATCTTAGAGGTGGGACGTGATGAAAATGTCCCTGCTCAAGAGAAGGTCACGAGCCCGATGGTACACATTGCAGAATTACAACAATTTGGCTCACTTCTGGTTGCTGGACTTCTCCGAAGAGGTATCATCGCCGTGGGCGGGGTCTTTGGAGGTCAGGACCGTCAGGGGATGATGACGCTTGGCCTCTCTGAATGCTTCAAGCTCCCTAGAGAGCATACGACCCCGGCGTGCACGCAGGAGGGCAGGCAGGCCTCGGCGCAGGCGCTGAGTAGACTGTCTCCAGGTGTCATATTGGAAAAACTTGCCCACGGGGTATCTGGGGAAATTGTCCTAAGAAAGAAGGAACAATCAACAGGTCAGCCTTATAGGCTCCACCCCCAAAGCCACCTTCCCGGACCTCAAAGTGACCTGACCTGGACACCCTTACACTTACAGCACAGCAGCACCTTCAATGGAGTCAGCATCCACAGGGAGGGGGGGCCACTGGCTGAGAGGACCTATGGGACTGCCCCCCATTGTACTTTAAGCTAGCGCTGGTTATGTCCTTCTTGGCTAAGGGGTCCCACCTGCTGGAGATACACCTAACATCCTGCCCCTCATTTTTAGGAAGAGCGGAAAGGTCCAAGGTCTCACCGGAAGCACGGCCAAAGAGGATGACACGTCCCTCTCGGACTTGGCGGGGGTGGCACAGTAAGTCTCCAGCAGGGCCAGGTCGCAGCTGCGGAAGCAGCACTCTTCAACGATGCCACGGCTGCGACGGCTCACACGGCTTGCGGGTCTGCCTGCAAATGCCAGGGGATAGAGTCACAGTCAGTGCCCATCGAAGCCACCCAGGGGAGGCTGCCCAGGCTAGGCCCTGGTCAGGCTGCAGGGCAGGCAGAGGAGCCCAGAAAGGACAGAGATGGAAGGGGCATGCTGCAGGACCAGCCCCTGGCCTCTGGTGCCTCCTGCCTGGGATGTGAATTCCCAGGGGGTGTGTTGGAGGTGTTCTGGAACATAGATGGGGTTCGTGAGCCCAGCAAGGAGCCTGGTCCCATAAGTGTGGCCCACAGCCTGCAGGGGTCCGTGTCCCCAAGCGTTGAGACAGGGAGGATTGGGCAGGAGAGAACAAGACGGGAGGGGAGGAGTGAGGAGTCGCATTAACCACTCCCTTCTCTTCTCCCGTCTTTCCCCTCTCCCCCACGGCACTCAGGTCTGAGGCTTGGCTGGGAGGACAGTCACTTTAGGCACCAAAGGGCTAGTGTCATCAGTGGGAGGAAGGACAGGGGTCCCCAGCTTGGGGGTCCCATTAGTGGGCTTGGCCCATTTCTCCTCTTAGGAAAGCCTAGGGGAGCGACTCCCTCAGCAAGGACCAATGGCACGGGGCCTGCAGTGCCACGTCCTGCCCCGCCAAGGAGACAGATGAGAGGGAGAACACAAGAGAGGCCAGGGCAGCAAGGGCTTCAGAGCATCCAGCAGCAGGAGTACTTGTCAGAGAGAAGTTGGAAATGTAGGTACATCTTGTGAGCCCATTTCACAGATGTGTAAGTAGAGGCTGCAGAGGAGGAGGTCATGTGGCGAATGCCAGGTGGAGAAGACAAGGAGGTACATAACAGCAAAAGAAGTCACTGTTCCTGATGCCCCTCCTCCTCCAATCCCACCTGGGCATGTCCCTCTAACTCCCCTCTTCTGGGAGCAGTGAGCCCCCATCCCCCCAGCTTCCCCCCCCTGCTGGAAGACCAAGAGAGAATTGTGAGAAACAGTCAAAGCAGGTTGGTACCCCACATTGCAGCCAGGACCCCAAACACATGGAGTTCTGATGGCAGGGGTCTATCTCCTCCCTCAGGGCTTTATTGATCTTAAGTGTATTAGATTTTAACCTGATCACCTGTGAACACATGGCCCTTGTTGAAATGTTCAGACGGTGCATTAAAGAAGGCAGAAGCCACAGTCCTGCCCAAGGGGCATGGTGTCTTGGCAGTGGGGACTTGGGCCCGCCCCACCAGGAACTCCCACCTCCCACCCCATAGAGACCCTGGGAGCCCACTGAGGCCTTGGGCCTCCTGCCAACTGCACATGCGTGCCAGGCACTGGGGGTGCTCAGTGAATCCTTGCTAGAGACCCTATCTTCTCCAAGTCTCAGAGGTGATGTGCACTTTAAATATCCCCTTGCCCAGTTCACAGCCACCACCCCAGAAGGTCTGACTGAGGGGTACCTGCTGCATACACTCTTCTCCCCGCCCATCCCCTCTGAGTTACTTACTGAAATAGAAGCCGCGGTCCCCACAGACAAACTGGAGGGTGTCCACCAGCTCCCCGCCGCACAGGGTCTCACTGGGGCGGTAAGCAGCAATGCAGCACGAGGCGAAGGCCAAGAAGGTGAGCAGCACCAACATCGACTTCCCCATTGAAATCCCCATTGGTATCTGCAAAAGACAGAGACAGCCCGACCTGAGTTGGGGCTCCACCCCGCCCCAGTCTCCAGGCACCTCCCCCCCCAGCTCAGATTCCCAATCACTCAACTGAAATTTAAAAGCCCAGCTTTCTTCTTAATTTTAATAAAAAAAAAAATAGTACACATGTTAATCGCTGAGACCAGGCCACAGGGCCACTGGAGAACAGAGACAGATTTGAGGGTCAGGCAAAGTGCTCCATAGCTTTAAACTGCAAGATAAGTTAGCAATTTTACATGTGGACCACCATTCCCTCATCAAGAGTACAGGAGCACAGTCACACCCACAGCCAAGGGGCCAGCGCTGGACACTGGAATGGTCTCCCTACTGTGACATCATGGGGGTGGGGCCAGACCAAGGGCACGGTTACTACTGTTGGGGCCTCCAAGCAACCGCCAAGATGGCAAATAGCTCCACCTATGTGGAGCATGTATGTCCAAGAGGACCAATCCCTGGCCTCCCTAACCCCAGCTGGGCAGGGAGGTCCAGGAGGACCACAGCTCTCCAAACAAGCAGGCAAACCCTGCTGGGCCAGCCTCTCCCCTTCAGCCTGTGTGCACAAAGCTAGGTAAAAGAGCCAATGGTTAGTACAACTGTGTAGCCCATAGTCCCAGGGGCCTTAGTCTCCAAAATCACCCAGCCCTCCCACTCCAGCCTGCCCTGGACACGCCAAAACTCACAGAAGCCCCCTTTTTCAGGCCTCAAACCACACGTCGCAGGGCCAGGGGCCTCAGAGTCCTTCCAGAACCACCACACCAACTCCCTACTGCCCCCAGGACCCCATGCACCTCAGGAGGAGCTGGAGAGACCAGGTCAGACCACCAGAGAGGCCAAGTACCAGGTCCCTCCAGGTTCTTGGCCTCCCTGGTACAGTCTGGAGAGGCTGCTCATTGTAGAACACACGGCTCCACAGCTGAGTGGCTAAAGGGCCAGCTGGGACAACAGTTAATCAGCTCATTTAGGTATGAGAGACGCAAACTACAAAGCAGGTTACCCTGACCCCTACTTCTGGGGTCCTCCAGGCTGGTGGCCTAGTCTTCCTTCCACGGGTCCATGCAATAAATCATGTGAGATGGAGCAGAGAATAAGAAAGATATGGTCTTACTTATTCCCTGCCAGCCAAGCCATTGCCACCTTCATGAAAAAAATCCAAAAACCACCTCTCCTACCTCTCCAACAGGACTAAGCCACCCCACCACCCCTCTGCTGCTTCTTCCAAACCCTGGGAGCAAGCAAACTCAGCCAGCTGGCCGCTCAGCAGCAGTCAGTGTGAGGGGCAGCTCCATCTGCTGCCCCCAAAGTCCCTTCCACAAATCCCACCACTCTAGCTCCAGGTTCAGCCCTGGGTGCCAGCAGAAAGCAGGGGACGGCCAGCAGGCATGTGGAGGTGGCAGACAGGTGAAGACCCAGGAGAAACCCTGAAGCTGCTGCTGAGGAAGGGAAAGGAGAAGGGAGGGAAAATAAGCAGGTGAAGGAGCCAGGGAACCAGGTGAAAACTGGCGGAGGCCCAGGGGAGAAGCAGGGCGCTGAGGCCGCAGGCCGGGCTGCAGGGGCGCAGGCCGGAGGCTCGGCCGTTGCCCTCAGCAACCAGGCAGGCCGAAGCAGGATGGCAGCTGGGTCCTTACTCCACAGCCCCGTTACCTCGGCTGGACAGGAGGTTCGCTGGGGCTGGAGGAGGAGGAGGAGAAGTAGGTGGAAGCTGGAGGTGTCTCTCACAGGAGAAGTTAATGTCCAGTTTGCAAGCTGGTCAGTGCCTCCGCTTTTATGTCTGAGTCGGCTCCTCCCAGCCCCGGCTCCACCCTACCCCCACCCCTTCGCCGCTGACCACTCCTCCCGCCCCCTTTGCACCCGCCCCCTCCCTCCTTCCAGCCAGTCTCTACTCTCCTGCACCCCCAACCGCTAGTACGGGACCATCCCTGAGCAAAGTACTATGGGGGGCTCATCTTGCACCCCCAGCCCATCTCTGGCAAGACAATAGGGGGCGGGGGGCTCCTTTCCATCCCCTTGTATGGAAACTTCCATTCTGCCAGGGGCAGAGCAGCTGCCCCCTCTCCAGGCCCTTCTGAGCCTCAAACTGGCCCCTCTCCCCAGATTCCTGGATAGAAATGTGGGGACAGGGGAGAGATTGGGTGTTGGAGAGAAATATATTGCAAATGTGGCGTCTGGCATTACCCTTTTGCCAACTCGGTCCCCCTCCTGGCCCCGCCCACCCCGTCTTCCTCTCTCAGTCTTGCTGGCACCAAGTCAACATACCAGGGTGGGCTTCCAAGACCGCCCCCCTCCTCATTACCCAACACCCTGAGGGGACTGCGCCCGCACCGCACAAATCTCACGTTTTCAGAACCACCGCTCCCCCCCCAACTCATACCCACCCACAAACCGACCAGGAAGTCGTCCGTGCCGACTGCACACACCTCCTCGGCGCTTCCCGACGCCCCCCGGCCCCCCTCCCACTGCACGGCGCGAGGGAGAGCCAGGGGTACCCTAGGGAACCCGACCCCAGCCCCCAGCCCTTGCCCGGCCCAGCCATCCAGTGCGAACCCCAGGCCCCAGCTGGGAGGGAGGGAGGAAGAGCCAGGCGTCCAGCGCGCCTGCCTGCCCTCCTCGCCCCGATGGTCCGCGCCGCTTACCTGGAAGCCGGCGACGCTGCCGCCCACCTCCCTGCTGCGTTATCGCAAACCGAACAGCGGGCGTTGGCCCTCCTGCCGGACACTCCTCTGCCAGCGCCGCTCTGGCCGGGTCGCAGGGGCCGAATGTGCGACGGGGCA
>PVLA01000948.1:223137-427440 GCA_004027455.1 Hydrochoerus hydrochaeris
GCTCTGGCCGGGTCGCAGGGGCCGAATGTGCGACGGGGCAGAACGGGGGGATGGCTTTTTTTGGGGGGGTGACTCTTCTGCTTCTTTAGGGAGGACGGGCTATCTTCGGGCTGGGGCGGGTCAGATGTTGTACTTTTAGGGGGGGAAAGGGTATCGGGAAATGAGGTCAGCTGTTGTACCAAGGATAGAGGGGGTCAGAGATAGTGAGAGAGACAGAGTGAACGTGAAATGGGGGGGGACAAAGAGTGGGCAAGAAGGAGAGAGGACAGCGAGAGGCGGGCAGGCTCACAGCGGGAGAGAACAGCACGGAGAGAAACAGAAAGCGTATAATTAATCCACTTTGGGAGGCGAAGGCAGGGGGAGGGCGTGAGGGGGGAGGGAGTCGGAGGCGAGGAGCTGGGGGGGCGGGAGGGAGCTCAGGGAAGGTGGCGCTGGAGAAGCGGGGCCGCGCGGACGCGGTGAGAGTAGCGGGGTGAGGAGAAGCCAAGGGAAGGACGCAACGTCGGGGACTGGGACCGGGGACGGTGTTGACCGGGACGGAGTGGAGGCGTCACCCGAGCCGCGGGCGCCCAGCTCGGTTTGGGCCGACGGAGCCCTCGGCCGTCGCAAGCCCGGGTCTCAGGGGGAGGGAAGGAGTGGCGGCGCCGCGGCCGCTCGGGACGCAGCTAGGAAGGGGGAGCGGCCGGGGTGCGCGCCGGGGAGGGCTGGGGGGAGCGCGGGGGATGACAACGCCGGCGGCCTGCAAGCCGGACTGCCTGCGGGGGGAACCGCCTCCTCTGGCGAAGCGGGGACCGGCGTTGAGGTAGATGAAGGAGGAGACGGCGGGGAATCCGCAGGCCCGACGGAGCGCGACCCCGCCGACGGCGCCCAGGACGGGAGTTAGCAGCGATCAGCGGACGACGTCGACGCGGGGCCGCCAGCCCGGGTGGAGGCGCTGGCGGGCCGAGCGCGGGCGGGCGTGGGCCAGGAGGCGGGGGCGGCCGGAAGGGGGGGCCGGGGGCCGGCTTGGCCTCACGCAGCTCCGCCGGAGAGCAGGCAAACTGCGGGCGCCAACGCCCGGCTCTTATAGCCGCGCCACCCCGCGGCTCGGCGCCCGCTCGGGCCCGCTGGCCGAGAGCCCGCGCCAATGGGCGCCCGCGGGGCTCTCGCCCCGCCCCGGGACCGCCCCCGCAACTCGAGCCACCGGAGGGAACGCGGGCTGGGGGCCCGTGGCCCCGGGGCAACCGCTGGGGGGGGCGGTGGGTGCAGGGACTAGAGGCTAGGGTGGGGGGCTGGGAGATGCCGAAGGTGAACGAAACCCCTTATCTCTATTCTAAATAATTCTGGGGGCCTCTAGGCTTCTGGGGTGCCAGGGCGCCCTACGCTCCAGCGCTGGGGACGTGGGGCCAGCAGGCGTAGGCATCGTCCCAGGCCTTAGCAGTAGTGAGAGTCCCTGCGCCCTGCCAGTAGGCTACCTGGCGGGAGTGTCCGGCCAGCTCAGGGGCGCAGGTGACTCGGCGCTGTGCCGCGGGTCCTCGCTGGTAGCTCCCAGCTGAGGAGAGATCCCCAAGCTTGGGTACAGTGCGAGGCGGCCACCTGCCCAAGTAGTCTGAGCGGGCTGCGAGGCACCTCGAGTCGCAGTCGGATCCCGAGCGCCCCCCGGTGCCGCGCGGCAGCCCGGAGCAGCCCCGGCAGCTTCCAGCCGCGGGGCTTGCTGTAGGCATGACTGGGTCCTGCTTAATCTGCCCCAGGCATGGAACCTGCCCGCAAAAGCTTTGCTCTCCGGAGGAGAAAAAAGCTCAACTCCTACCTGCATGACTGAGCTCACCGGGATGCGTCTAAGCAGCTCGCCTTTCAGGCCCACCCAAAATATCCGGATAATGGTTCCCCCGTCCTCAGTGCGTTGGACTTGCGTAGGCGCAGGTTCAGCCCCGGGGGCCACCACGATTATCTGGGGGGCTGGGGAAACCATCTCCTGGAGAGTTTGGACGATGTAAGAAGGCACTGTGATTTTTACCAAGTCAAAACCACTCACAATCCCCTGCGCCCCCGCCCCCGATCACCCCCAGCAGTCCCGGCCGCCTGCCTGCGCTTGGCTGGGAGGAAGGGGCCGCGGGCGGCGGAAACCCAAGCGCCGGCTGACCCCCTTGCTCCGCCATCAATCACTGCGCCCGCGCTGGCGCGCGCTTCCCCAAGCGCTAAGCTCGGCTGGCTGGAGGCGCCGCGCCGCTTAAACCCGGAGCGCCTCTCCGCGTCCCACCGACTCCGGATCCTGCCCGCACAGCCTCGGGGCAGCCAAGCCGCTCGGCCCACAAATGTGGTCTTTTGCTAAAAGTAAACGAAAGTGGCGTCGGTTTCGGAGCGCCAAATCGAAGGGAGTGCGGCCGACGAGCGGGTAACCCGCAGCCGGGTCCTGCGCTCCTCGCGGGCCTCTAGGGCGGCCGTTGGAAACTAGCTCCTTCCCACCCGTTTGATCAGAAAGGCAGCGGGTGCGGGCAGGAACCAGGCTGGGGCCGCAGAGGCGGCGGGACCCGGGCCGCTGGGGAGCTCACCGCGAAGTTGAAGGCAGCGTCTGCAGACGCAGGAAGAGCCGAGGCAGCGGGCGGGCGGGCGAGCGCTCTGTGGCGGACAGTGGACGCTGCTGAAGGTGAGCGAGACCCCGGGGGGGCAGTCCCCAGTGTCCGGGGGGAACGCCCAGTCCGTTGGAAGACTTAGGGACAATGCCCAAATTTGGGGGAACTGGGGGACAATGCCCAGTCGTTTTCCTGGTTAGGAGAGAAGTACTGCCCACGTCCTGGCGATCGCGCTGCGGTCAGGACTGTGTCTGGGGTACAGAAAGAAAAATTTCCAAAATCCGAGTTGCTCTGGGGACTCTGTAGGAGACGCTAAGAGGCCTGAATCCAGTGCCCGCGGTGCATGGGATTGAGGAAGCCTGGGGCAGTCAGCGGGCCGGGAACAATGCCCAAATTTCGGAATTACACGATGGATCTCTGATTTGCAGCCCAGAGAACGATTGTCCCGAAGTAGGGACGCCCAGGGGAGATTTAAACAAATGTGGGAACAATGATAAATGAATTTGAGACTTCAGAAAAATAGAGTCCACATTTGGGGGATGAAAGAAATTGTAACCATGAAATTGGGGGACACAGGACACAGATCTAAAGTGAGGGAAACCAGCATGTTGGTCTCAAGTTTGGGGGGGTCCCACAAAGTCACAGGCTAGTTTGTTTGGGGGTGAGGTTTCTTTTGTTGTTGTTGTTGAACCAAAGAAAATTCTCAACATGAAATTTGGGGAAACCTAAGGGACACAATGTTTAAAATCATGGCATGAAAACAAGGGATATATTTTAGGAATCTAAGCAAATTCTTCAAGTGAGGAGTGAGGTAGGGATTAATGTCCACATTTTAAGAATGCAGGTCACTAGCTGGAGACTTGTAGCACCCGGGAAAAGTAACCTCCATATTTACTGAGGTTCAGGCAAAATCTTGTGATCTTTAGATATTCCAGAAGCACTGTCTAAATTTTGTGGAACCAAAGTGTAAGCAGTACATTTGGGGAATGCAGACATCAATGTCCATTTTAATTTTAAAAACAGACTTCAGTTCATTTATTTTTGTTGAACAAGGGCCAAAAATCTTGTAGTTTTCCTGGACATGGTTGGCGTGTAAGGAACCCCAGTAAAATATAGTCTCAATTTTTGGGGTCCATGGAAATTACTAAATGGACTTAAAAATCTAAATTTCAGAAAGCCAAGTTAGAAGCTAGGAAACTAATAAGGCACAAATCTTTAAAACCTTTAGGATTTTGGGGACATTTTTCAGTGTGCTTCAGGGGACTCATGGAACATTGCCTAAGTTTAGGGAGACTCAAAGTAAGGGTCATATAAGTCAATAAAGTTCATTAAAGCTTAATAAAAGCTTAATTGTTCTGTGGAAGAAAAAAGTGTCAGTTTGTTTTGGTGTACTTCATTTTGGGGGCTTGGGGGAAATAATTTTTTAACTAAGGATTCAGGAAAGTTACTTGAGAGCCTTAGAGGACTTGGGGGTTCAGTACCTAAGTTTTAGGGAACAGAGAATTCCTAAGTTGTGTGATCTAGAAAATCAATGTGGGGATTATGCAGTATTTACAGAAAATATTGCTTTGTTGTGGAGGGTTCAGTGGGTATATAGGTTGCTTTCCAGCTTCACAGCTTCTTTTCTGCAACTTAATAATTGTGTATCTGGGGGCTGGAGGGCGTAGCCTAATATTTGAGGGAGTCTAGCTTGGGCAAACATGGAGGATCAGGAAAAGGATTTGGTGTAGTCCTGGGATTTGGGTGTTTGCACTTTAGAAAATCCAGATTCTTGTTAGTAAACTAAGAGGGCTCATGGAGCCTTTTAATAAATATTCAATATATCATGTTGCAGGGGGAAATGCTCAGAGTGGGAACTGAGAACATTCGATGAAGATTGTTACAACAAGAAATAGGCTCTGTCCAGGGGTTAGTTCTGTGTATGATGTGACCCAGAGACACATGACATTATTTGAAAGAATAAAGGTAGAAAACCTTCCCGGCACACTGGAATACATCTTGGGTAATTGCTCAGTGAACATTGGAGGCCTGGGTTACAAGTGGCTATGTCTTAAAGAACCTAATCAGTGGCCAGGGAGCCTGTAGGGTCTTGGAAATAAATGTCCCAAATCCTCATGACCGTGGAGGAAAATTGTGCATTGAATTTTGGGAATCATTAGTAAAAGCATTCTGTTAGTGTATGGAATAGAGAAAATCAGAGTATAGATCGTTTCAAGGTGCTGGGTGCAATACCTAACTTTGAGGGGAGGTATAGGGAACAAAGTTCAACACGGAGAGTTCCAGGAAAATTGCTCAGTGTGCTGGGGGGAGACCTGGTGTTCAGTGCATAAAATGTAGGGAACCCAGATTGGAGCTAAAGATTGTGAAACTCAGTGGACAGTGTTCCAAACTATGATGAATCAGAAAGGGCCAGATGTGGGGGAGGTCAGAAAAGGCATGATAAGTTTAGGATACCCTGGAGCTAATAGCTGACATTGTAGAAATACAGGGTAAATGTTCCACTTTAGGGACAGTATCTGAATACCAGGAAAACACTGCATACTTTGAGGAGCCAGGAGGGTCTGTCAGTATGATCACAGAACTCTTATGGGTCACTGTTTAAATTTTAAGAAACCCCGGGGGGTGTTCTGTAAATCTCTGGGAGCCAGAAGGAGGTATAGAAATCTGCTGAAAGCTTAGATGAAAACAAATTTGGAGACCTGCCACGTAGTGCAGATCTGGGGACACTAGCAGGGGCTTCACGCCTTTTTAAGTGTTTGGAAATTAATGCTCAAAAGAAAAATTATTGTGAGCTGTACAAATGCTGAACGCATTAGGACGATTTAAGGAGCAATGCTTAAATCTCGAGGATTCCATAAACAGTTACGCTGGAATTCAGGGGTTTCAAGGAAGTTGCTAGATGTAGTGGAACCCTGGAGAGCTGGGGCTGCATTTTAGGGCAAACAAGTGGTTGGAGGGGTACGCGCTGCGCGGGTCCACCGCACCTAGGGACCCCGGCGGAATAGTGGCGCCCTCCCCGGGAAATTCGAATGCGGACTGTGAGGCCGCGGCTCCGGAAAGGGCTAAGAGGGCAGCGGGGCAGGTAGCACCGGGCGCCCTGGCGCGCACGCCCAGATGAATTTAGCTTTTCATTCTGCAGCCTTCTCGCCACTGAGAGGGGTTCCCTGGTGGGAGCCGGTACAGAGCGGGCGCCTGCTTGGAAAAGAGACACAAGGGGGCCGTGAGGGAGCGGCCGGGGCGTTGTTCCCCGGGTCTTCCCAGGGCTCCGGGCTCCCAGCCTCGCCGCCGCGGAGGAGGCCTGCAGGCTCCCCGCCGCCACTGCGCCCCACGCGCTTCTGCGCTGCGAGCCTAGGCGAAGCCGCGGCCGGGCCGCCGCCGGGGGCAGGCTCCTCCCCGGCTCGTCTTAGGGGCTCGGAGCACCCCCGGCGGCCACCCCAGCCTGCCCCGGCCCTCTACGCGCACCGACCTGGCTGTAACCAACCCCCAAACGACGGTGAAACTCATTTGGTCTGGGCAGTGCAAAAGAGAAGAGGAAGTGGGAAAGCCAAGGAGAAATATGGGGGTCGGGCAGGACTGCAAGGTGGTTGGGTGCCAGGGGTCTCCTTTCGTTTTCTTGGAGAGAATTTTCACGACAAACCTACCCACTCTGACTGGGGGGGAATTCAGTTCCTTAAAGGCAAATATGGAACCCACATGCCGGCTCACCATACTGGGCTGCGCTGCGCTGGGAACAAGGCCACCCCCTTAGCACTGGGCAGTGTTAGGGGTGAGGGACAGTGACCGGTGGAGTGGGGGTGGGGCGCTGTGGAAGGAGATGCCAGAGAAGGAGCGCTGCTGGGGGGCAGCATTATGGTGGGAACCCTGGGATCAGTACAGTGAGGGTTGCTTGTCCCTCTGTCACCCATTAAGACAGTGCAGATTGGGGCGGAGGGAGCATCTCAAAGCCTGACACTCTGGAAAGGCAGGGATTAATGGCATTGGACAGGTGTGTGGGGATCCAGGCAGGGCAGAAGCATCTCCTTTACATTAGCTTGGCAAGACCTGGACGACCCTCCCCCAACTCTTCATGAAAAGCAGCCCATTTTTCCACCCAGAGCGTGAGGCACGTGGGGAATGTTCCCCCCTTCAAATTCCACTCTGCATCAATCACCGTGTCCCATTCCAAGAACATCTGGCCTGTCTCCCCCCCACCCATCACTGCCCCCCCTTCCCCTTCCACGAGCCTCCTGCAGCCTCTGTGCTGGCGTTCAGGCCTGCCTGGTGGGGTGTGTGCCTGTAGACAGGAGGGAGCCTCCAGCCGAGGGGGCTCTGGTCTGCTGAGGTTGTTTCCCACTCCAGGGAGACTTGTAAATTTGGGGGTGAGAAACGTTTTTAAAAGTGCCTGTCTGCACCCCAACTCCCTGTGAGACCACAGTCATTTCAAGTCCTTGCTGAGGGTCTCCGTTAAAGAAAGACAAACCCATGACTCCCTGTGGTCCAGCTCCAAGCTCTGCACCTCTTCTCCAGGCCTGGGCCCATCTGAGGGTGACAGGCCTTTCGCAGAGTCTGGGCCTTCCTCCTCCTCCTCCTCCTCCTCTGGGATGCCAGGAGGGCAATCATAGCAGTGGCCCATCTAGGGGCCCACTTTCTGCTTTCTGCTCCACAGAAGTGGACAGCTACATGGAGGAGCCATTCTCAGGGATGCAGGTCTGGATGTTGTAAGGTAGGAAGAAGACGGAGGTCACCTTGGGTGGCCACTGTGGAACCACCAGGGTGCAGGGAACCATGCCAGTGTGGGCAGGGACAGGGCACCTGTTCTTCATCCCCCTTGGGGCTGCCTGCAGAGCCCTCACCGGGTCTTCTCTAATCAAAAGTGGGCTGAAGGGGCGGGCAGGAAGGAAGTTGGAGCAGATCTGGGTCACCCTGGATCAATAAATGGGCCAGCCATGTCCCCAGCTAGCACCAGTGTTGGGTTCTCCCCCTCCTTCACCCCCCTCTACTTCCCTCTTCTTTCTGCACCCCTATGGTAGGAAGGATCCAGCCAGCAGCCTGAGGGTGTGGGGCTGGGGTGTCCACCTGTAGGAGCTTGAGTGGCAGGAACTTCTGCTCCCAAGTACCCACCTCTCACCCCACCCATGTCCTGGCACTGTGGCAACAGGTCCCCTCTTTGGACCAGAAACTCCAAATGTTAAAATGAATAAACACCTGCTCAAAAATTCAGACTCATTCCCACTGAGCCTGGCCCACGGCCCTGGCCTGTGGCTCTGATGCCTCCCCTCACCCTCAGCAAGCCCTCCCTAGCACCCCACACTGATTGAGCCCCCCAGGTCATGTTCTGAGGTACCCATTCTCCAGTCCCTGGGACTCAGCCCAGGATTCACAAACCCAGCTCTGTCCCCTTGTTGGGGAGGGGGTCCTCCTCTCTCACACCCAGCAGGTTGCTTGCTGCCAAGGTGGACAAGGAAGAGCTGTCCCCTAGACTGAAGACACACAGCTCAGTGTCATCCTGAAAAGCCGGGGACCTACTTCCTGAACCAGAACCCCTCATGTGACAACCGGTGGCACAAACTACCTCCTGCTGAAGTTGTAAGTACTAGGGATGTAGGGGTCAGTGTGGAGTTCACCTGGGGAGGGGGAGCAGGGGGTACACTTGGGAACTATGCTACTCACTGTGTTATTATTTTATTTAGTATCTGAATTTTAAAAGTTCTTAGCTTCTCTGTGGGACGGACGAAGTGGTATGGAAGGGATCGCCCATGGGGCCCCTCCTGGAAGAGGTGTGTGACACCTGCTGTCAGGCATAAACAGGCCAGGCCCCACCTCCCACGCTTCCCAGGAGGACCGGGGAGCCCCTCTCTCCCTGACCTCGGTGCCTGACTGTGGTGTGGCTGACCACTGGGTTGCTCCCAACTTGCACTGAAGTTGTCTGGACAGACTCAGAAGCTGCTCTGGCCTGGTCCTTCCTAGCTGCCTCTCACCCCCGCCCCACCCCCACATACAGGAAGCCCCACTGACCTCCCAAAGACAATGGAATGGTGATACCATCACTTGGGGCACTCAGAGTGCCTCTTTGGTCATTATCTCCTAATGGTCACAGTTCAGTCAGGATACCTGAGACTGTCACCCACTTTGGCACATGAAGAGACACAGAAAGCTCAAGCCCCCTTGTGTCCCCATGCTGGGATGAACTCACCTGTGCTTAAGTCACCCGCTTCCACCCACACGATGATGCTTCACCCTTCTTCCTCCTTCGGTTGGTCCTTTTCTCCTGCATCAAGTCCTGACCTCACCAGGTGCCCCTGCCTTCCGCTGGGTGCTATGGCTCTCTCCCTCTACCCTCTGCCCACCTTTGCGCTTCTTCCTCTCCCAGGAATTCCCTCTAAGCACCTCCACGCTACAGAGACTGCAAGGACCCTTCTCTGCCCACACCTGAGCTCCAGGGAGAGAATCACCTGGAGCCACCACCTGAATTCCAGATCACAACTGTGCCACTGAACATACCCCCGAGTCTTGGCTGGCTCCTCGTAAAACGGGAAGGTGTACCTTGTCGGCGGTGTCTGAATCTGTGATGGGGCCCAGGTTGCAAAAAGAAACGCATCAGGGCTCCTCTCTGTCCTGTCTAGATGCTGGAACACTCACCTTCCTGGGGCCTGGGCGGGCTGCTGGCCTCAGTTCTAGATGCTTGGTGATCACCTGGTCCACGGACCACCTTCTTGAGGCTGGACAGCTCTTTGGCAGCGCTGGTCTGCTGAAGCTCAGGCTGGGGGGCAGGCTGGGCCAGAGTCTGAGCCAAAGGAGATGCCAGGTCCTGAAACTTGGGGACTGGGCTCCGTTTCCTTTCTTAAGAGCTCAGCAGTGACTCTTCAGTCCCTAGGGAATAGCAGAGATGTTCTTGAAATTATGTGGGGTTTTTTTTTGTTTGTTTGTTTGTTTGTTTTAAGATGAAGTCTTATTCCAGCTAGAGCCCTGGTACACCCTCCTCCCCTTGCTGCTGGGTGGGAGGCTTATGTGTGACCGTGCCAGGACATGGAACCGTCTCCTCCTCTTACTCCTTCAGCTGCCTCGCTGCCCCTGGATCCAAGTTAGAGAGAAACTCGTGTCTGACAGTTGCGGATAGAGAAGCAGGAGGCTGTTTTATTGCAGGGCTTCGCCCTTCCTAGTTAGTGGCTTCTGCCTGGGTGCTGGGTGGGGGTGCTGCACACAAAGTACCTCATGTGAGGGTCACAGCACAACCTGAAAGTCTCTCCCTCCACTCCCAACTCACATGGAAGCAAAGAAGACTAGGGGCAAAACTCCAAGGACCCAGGGAGTTTAAGAGAAGCCCAGGGAGGAGGTGGTCAGGCTTCACAGGGTAAAGGGCCACGAACCCCTAGTCTATAAACTCCACAGTGGGCTGACAGGGTTCCATAGTGCAGGGGAGAAACACACGCACAAATGAATGTACCCCTAGGGAAACTGCCGTTGCCCGGCATTGGGTGTTGTGGTCAGAAGAGGCTGAGGGTGGCAGGGACACTTGGGCACACAGTCGGCGAGAAAGCAGCTTTCGGTTGTAAAACACTGCTGGGAGATCACAAGAGGCATCATCTTGTCCCTGAGCTTCACCCACTCATTTCTTGATGGTGGCTGGGAGGTACAGGGCGTATGCAAAGAGGGCAGCTTTACTTCTTAAACGGTATAAATAGGCACACGCATACGCATGAGCCCGTGCGTAGCTTTAGGATCTCAGCTCCTGCGTCCTCCCTCCAGTTTGTCCCGTTTGGCTTTGAGACTGAGGGGAGGGAAAAGGGGCGAGGGGTGCTCAGGGAGAGGGTGGAAAGGATGAAGCCGGAAGGAAGTTCTCATGAAGAAAACTCTCCCTTTTACATTTGCAGAAACAGCTGTCCACTCCTGCTGGGAAGAGCAGCCCTGCCCTCATCCCCTGCCCCTGCCCCTGCCATCTTGCCTGGCAGATTAGTAAAAGAAAATCTGTTTACTTACAAAGGCTCTGTGGCTTTGTGTAACCCTATAGAGGCGAGTCCTCTCCCTGGCTGTCCTTCCTGTCCTTTGGAATCTGTCTCACTGGGCCCTCTGACTACAGAGCATCTTCCCCTCATCAGAGGCCAGGCCCCTTGATGCCCCAAGCACCCCCCCCCTTCAGTTACAGCCTTCCCAACACACCGGGGGTGCAGCGCCTGGGGGCCAGCCTGGCCAACTGTACTCTGGTTAATGTGTTGTCCCTAAAGCTCCTGGCTGCTGGTTAAGGAGGACTGTGGAGTCAATGGTACCCAAGCCTCTCTGCTGAAACTAGCTGGGCCAATGTTAGCAGTCTCCCCCAAAGCAGGAGGTCCTCTGGTCAGGGTGCCCAGACCCTCCAGCAGGATCAAGAGAGGTAGAGGGAGACAAAGTCGAGGATGGAGAGGTGATGGGCATTTTTAGAGTGAGCATAATGGGGCCCCTGGGGGTGGGCTACCCTGCCCCTCACTGAGCACGGCACTTGCTCCAGTGCCAGTTTGCCCCTCACCACCATGTCTCCTCCACATCATTCCCCAGGTCCCTTCAAATTTGGGAGGCTTCATGGCAGTTCTACTGCTGGGGACGCTAGGGCCTTGGCTATGGCACTTTCCCACACTGGGGCACAGGGGGGATTTAAGGGGGGAGCTTCAGCTGTCCCTGACCCCACAGGAGCACCTCTGCATGTGAGCACCAGCTGGGAGCACTGCTTAGCTAGTAGGTGGGGAGTGCATGTAGGTGGTGGTAGGGGTTGGGGCTTCACTAAAGTGACACTTGGAGGTCACCTGACCCCCCCCGGAGTGTCTGGGGGCTTGGCACTGGTAAAATGGGGACAGGGTTCGAGAATGAGCAAAATAACATTTGCTTCTGAAGTGCTCCCAGCTCAGGTATAACTCGATCCAGCCACGTCTCTTCACACTCCATGGGCATATGGCTCCCATGGGGATTTCCTCCTTCATCCGCCATCTGACCTGAGCCCCTGCACTCTCTGTACGGTGCCAGGCATGAAGCCTGTGGGTGCCAGTGGCATGCAGAAGGCAACGAGCAGTCACAGGCCCTTCTGGGCAGGAGACTGGCGGGGTTCACAGGGGCTTTAGCACCTAGTTGAAACTGCCACTGAAGCACAGACTTAGCACTAAAAGCAGCTAGGGAGGACTCAGAAGTAATACCTGTTTGGACTGGATTTCACTGGAAATCTGAAGTCTCTGTCCACAGCCTTGAGGGAGAGCAGGGAGCAAAGCAAATTTTCTCAGAAGGCAAAGACATATATATAATCCCCCAAAACCACCAGCCCCCAGCCTCCCTCTACGCTGGCACGCCCACCACCCATTCTGTTCGTGTTTATTTTACCCAATTTACCAGCTCATGTTAGGATTTAATTCCCTCTTCTCCTATTTTCTCTCAAGTCCTCATTTGAACTCCTTTCCTTATTTTTTTTTTTAAACAAGGGAATTCTGAGACAGGGTTTTGCTTGTTGTTCAGGCTGTCCTTAAACTATTTAGTCCAGGCTGGCCTTGAACTCACAACAATCAACCTCAGCCTCCAGAGAACTGGGATGACAGGCACGTGTCACCACGCCCAGCGAACCCCCTAGCAGGAAGGATAAGGCATATGGGGGCTCTCAGCAGGGAAGATGGGGACTCAACTACAGTGAGGGTCCCAGATGGATGCAGAAGCCCCCGAGCCACACTCCCCTGTGGGGGAAGCCACACTCACCAGGATTCTGGATGGAGAGGGATGCGAGAATGCTAGTGACCTCAAGTCAGTTCCGGGGTGCAGAGATGGGATCTAGCAGTCAGCCTGCACACTTCTCAGGGTCAAGCAGTCTAGCTCCACTTGGGTTTAAGAGCTCTGAGGCCAATAGCTCTGTGGTATGTGCTGCCCCCTAGTGTCTTTGGCAAGAAGTCTGGCTATCAAAAGGAGCTATGGCCAGCGCCCCTGGGACTCCCCAAACCAAGGGTGGGGTAAGAAGAGTGAGGGGCTCCTCAGCCTAAGGAGGGCACCTTCAGACTGAGGAGGGGGGGCAGCTAAGGAGCTGTAAGGGAAATCAGCCCACACGCCATGGATCAAAATCCTGGCAACATGCAGTTTTCCACCTCTCAGATGCATTGAAACTCTGCCTTGGGGGTAGATTCCCATCTCCCGCGAAGCCCAGGGCTATTTTATCCCATCAGAATCTCGGGGCCCAGCTTATTTAAGCAAGGGGAGGGTGCAGGGAGAGGGAGCAAGAGTGGGGGCCTATCAGAGAGCTGCTAAGGCACCGTGCCCCCAAAGCAGGACGAGAAACACTGAGCATTAGCGAAGTGAGATGTGAGGGCTGTGACCCTCACATTATGTTCCGTATGTTCTCCACAGAGGGACACATGACCTATACTGGGCCCTGATGCAAGGGACCCTAAAAAAAACAAAAAAAATGGGGTGCAGGGGTGACGGACACAACACAGCACAAGCCTACTTAATCCTCTCACTTGTAGGCAGGGAGAGAGTCAGTACACGTTGAGAGTCTAATTGGACCCTCATTTACCCAGAAGAGGACTGAGGTATTCTAGAAACTCCCGGTTTTCTCCACTTGGCCTCTTAAATGGCCTCATGCTGCCACCTGGTGGTTATTTCTGGAATTTCAGCGGCATAACCCCAAATTTATATGCTGAAATTTATAGCAAAGTTAATACCCTCTCCCTGCCGGGAGACCGACCCCCTAACACACACCCATCCCGCAGCTTCAAGGTACTGGTGGATTCTGCGACATTGTTCTTGAATGTGAGGCTCTTCCGCTGCTATCCTGCCATTACTGAATGTAGGATTGGGAATTCCTCTCTTTGGGCATCCCCTGTCCCAGGGGCTTGTGGCATGGTAGGTACCCAAAGCCATAGATCAAACCCAGACCACCTTCCTGAAGCATCCATTTTGTCCTCAGAAGGGGAATTGTATCATACTTGTATCAAAATACAATTTGATATAATATAAAGTGGAACTGGGGGGCCGGGCATTTAGCTCAGCGGCATAAGCGCCTGTCTGACAAGCACGAGGTCTTGAGTTCGATCCCTGGTACAAAAACAAAACACAAAGAACTGGGGATTTAGATCAGCGGTATAATCGCCTGCCTGGCAAGTACAAGATCATGAGTTTGATCCCAGTACCAAAAAAAATTTTTTTTAAAAAAGTGGAACTGCGGCTGAATGTTGGGACACACACACATACACCCCTGCCCAATTCAAGGTCAGAGTCCCTGGGAGGATGGAGGGCGGGCTTCTGTCCTCAGTTTCCTTTCACAGTTCTGCCCTGCTCCACCTGGGAAGTGGGAAATCTCCGAATCTGGCCCAAACCTGCCCCCTCGTGGTCATTTGAGAAATTGCAGCCACAGCTTCAGAAAGCATCTTGCTTTCTCCAAAATGCGTGCTTCTCTCGGTAACCTTGGAGACTGAAAAAACCTCACAAACCGCATCCTGCATGCATCCACTTTGTCCTGAGTACCCTGACTCTTTGGGGGTAATGGACATTCAGTAGCCCCTGTTGAGAGTCTGGCAAGGGAAATCTTGCTTCTTCAAAGGCTAGGGCCGCAGCTGAGGACCTGGGGAGCCCTGTCCTGGGTCCCCAGAGAAAGGGACTGTTCTCTGAAGGTGACAACCCTGTGCAGTTAGACGGGAGAAGAACAGACAGGCAGGGGTGGTTGACCTGGTTGAGATCCCTGGTCTGCCGATGAACCTTGGTCCTGGTCCCTATTTCCCTTCTTGCCTGTGCATCCAGGTTCAGTGTGAGGGCGGAGAAGTGGTAGCAGGTTGTCTGGATAATAAACACCATGTTCCCACGTGTCCCAATTGCTGGCAACAGGACACTGGTTTCTAGGACCACATAGAAATGTAGCTTAGATGACAGGCAGTTGTGGAGCACCAGGAGACTGGCCACTACGGCTCCTCCACCCGCTCAGGTAAAACCTGCAGCCCAAGAGGACACGGACCTTTCAGAGGGAAACAGACCAGGTCAGGGGAGACCCCAGGGCACAGAGCTCATAAGGAGGCCTGGGAGCTGGGTCCCGGCCTCAGGGTCCAGGCCAGTAGGCTGAGGGTTCAGAGCTACAAAGATCCCTCCCCATGGACCTGACTTGTACCTCATTTGTACCTTGTCACCCTGGTCCCTTCTGCATACCCATAGGGCAATTCCTACACAGATATGCCTGCCTCATCTTCCCTCTTGAGCCCAAACCAAATTGCATGTGTGGTCCCCATGGAAACAAAGGCCCAGGGTGGGAAAGTAACTAGACAGACACTCAGGCAAGAGATGGAGTCTGCATGGGTGGCCCAGAGCCTGGGCGCCCCTACCCTCCCTCCGCAATTCATCACACACCTGGAGCCTCCCAACCCACCCTGGGGTAGCCTGGCCCCCCGCAACAGAGAGTCATATGACCTTGGTTCTAGAGGACACCTCCATCCTGGTGACCTCCTGGTCTGAGACATGGTGGGTAGGCCAGTGGGGGTGGAGGGGACAAGACGGAGGAGACTCATTTTCTAGCACATGGAGCCCAGAGTGGGAAACAATCAGGCCCTGGGGACACCTTGTGGCCTCATCCTTGTCCCTGCCTCTGGTTGTGGAGGAAAAAGGCAGAAAGTTGGATTTGGAAGATACCTTGCCCCATGGAGGAAGAAGCCAAGGCTACAGGGCGAGTCCCTGCAGGACACCATGACATAGGCTTGCCACGGGCTCCGGCAGCCCACGGGCAGCCCCACACTTGACTGTCAGGGTAGCTATGGTCTCCTTTAGCTCCCTTCTAATGGATCAGGAAACCGAGGCCCAGAGATGTCAAGCGACTTTCCCAAAGGCACACAGCCACACATGGCAGAACCAGAACCTAAGGCCCAGCCTGCCTAACCCACTGGTGCCCGTGCTCCGGCCCTGCAGTGGCCCTAGGGGACACTCCATCGTCCCATGGAAGCTGAGGGCGTAGTAGAAGGAGGTGAGTGTCTGTCGCTTACAGTGTCCACAGGACACAATGGCCCAGTGTAGATCATCAGACCACAGCCACCTTCCTTTCCTGCTGGGCCCAGGCCATGCCTAGCCCCAGGGAAGAGCCAGGGGCCAGCTCCACATGCTCCCAGCCACAGGGCCTCTATCCCTGGTGTGGTGTGGGGGGGACCCCACAGGGACCCTTCAGGGCCACAGCGCCTGCAGTTGAGGAAGCCCCTGGAAGCTGCCTGCATCTGAGTTCTGCTTGTGCCACTGGGGCTGGCCTGGGGCGCCTGCCCACCCTCACTCCCATTTCTCAGTAGCCCTCTGTCCCCCCCTCCCAGAGCTGGGCCCAGGTGGAGCACCTCCCCTCCAGCCCCTGCAGGAGAACCTGCCTTCCACGGCTCCCATCTCAGAAGTCAGGCTCAGGGGGCCGCACTATGGCCAGAGCATGGTCTACCCAAGTCCTTGGGACCACTTTCTCCCAGCCCCATATAAACTGTCACTGGGCCCCCCACATGTGGCTGACCCATGCTAAGGCCCCAGGGCCCAGAGAGGGTAGCGGAATTTTCCAAGGTCCCTCAGCAGCACTTCTGCAGTGGGTCTTGGGGTGGGAGGGGGCTGGGGGCCAGGCTGGAATGGGACCGAGTTCTGCATGAGGGTGGACTTTGAAGAACAGAGGGGTGCGCTGGAGTCAGCGTGAGCAGCCTCACACTGGCAGGGCTGCTGGGCTAAGACTCTGTTTTCCACAAACACAGATGGGCTGGGGAGGGTCAGAGGGAGGCCCCGGGTGGAATGTGGGTCAGCGCTGGCCGCCAGCTTCTGAGGACTCGCACTGGGCCGCACAGGCGGGGCCTTCAGCAAACCAGGGTGTCTGTAACCCCCAAGCTGGGCAGCCTCAGGGCCGACCTGTGCCTCCAGGGAGAGGGAGTGCAGGGGTGCAGGATGGGGTGCCAGGTGTGAAGATGGGGCTTTGGCTCAGCCCCAGAGCCTGTGGCCTTGGCCCTGGGTCTAGATGAACAGGATATCTCCAGGCGAGGGGAGCAGGGGCCCCACGGCCAGGTGGACCCTGAGTTGGAGGCTCTCTAGTAGTCATGGCTCACAGAGACACCAAGACCCCTTCTTACCCCCCTGCCTTGGACAGTAGGCTGTGGGGCCCTTTGGCTCAGCCCCAGGCCTGACTTCCAGGGGAGGCTGCAGGGCTCTGCGGGTCAGGGCCAGGGCTCCCAATGGCCACAGACGGGCAGGAAGTGGGGGGTGCTCTGAGTGGGCTGGGCCCCTGAGAGTGGCGAGAGAGCTGAGGACACCGAGGGAGGTGGGAGAACCTGCAGGGCGCCCGGCGCCAGCACAGCGTGACTGGGCCACGTAGGGACCGTGGGGAGGCCACCTCCAGCAGGCCCCACTTTCGAAGGAATCTGCCATGCTGTTCCTGTGGCCAGGCCAGAAACAATAGAGGGTGGGGCTGGGGTGGACATCACAGCCCAGCTCAGCTCTGCTGTTCCCGACTCCCGTCTACCACCCACCCCACACATCTCCCCCCGGAACCAAACTTCTCTCAGCATCGGGCGCAGGATGAACTAACTCTAGCCCCGCTGAACCTCACTCAAAGCCACCTATACCCCAGGGTTGCCCCCGTATCATGAGGACATGGACTTAGCCTGTGAGCTTGAATGGCCAGTGGCTCTAAATAGAGTAAGGGACACTGCTGACAAAGTGACACACAGTTCTCTGCCTCCAGCCTCAGTTTCCCTCAGGGCCGTGAGGACAACAAAGTTTCCTAGCTGGGAACTCACAGACTGCCTGGGACCCTAGTGTATACTGAGTCATGACACGGGGCTCAGATGGAGTCGACCCTCAAGCCTCCTCTGTGGGGATTCCCTAAAGTTTCTATTTCCGGGGGAAGGAGAGGGGGTGAGGTGTCTCCTTCTGACTAGAGATGTTCTCAAAATATTCTGGACCGTACTTTTGCCTGGCTGTTCCTTCTGCATCTGGGAAGCCTAGGTCACTGAAAATCTGGCCTGGGGCTGACCCAGGCTGGATATTGTACCCCAGAAACTTCCTCTCCTCCCTACACTTCACATTCCCAGTCCAGGGCAGAATGTTCTGCCAGAAGGTCCAGCAGGCCACAGGCTGGACATACAGACCCACAGCGCCTCAAAAGTGAGGCTTTAGCGCCCTCTGTTGGTCATTCCTTGAATGGCCACTCCTGGCCATGCTGTGTCCAGTTCACATTGTTAGGGATCCCCATCAAGTCAGCAGGCGGCTCCCCTAGAGGGGGATCTCCTTTCCCTCACAGCTTGGCTGGAGACTCAATCAGAGCACTGCCCAGGGCCACCTTGTCTGGGGATTAGACATAAAGGGCCACTGGGACCTGGGCTGGTTCCCCTTCTCTAGGCTAAAGCCCCGCGTGGCACCAGCCCCTCCAGGCCAGGGGTCGACCCTGGCATCACTGCATCCACTCTTGTGGCCCTCAGAACTGGAAAGCAGTGAGGACAGCAAATATTTACCACTGACCAGAGAAGGCAAATACTGCCCCGGGCCAGGCCGAGGTACCAGTGTGTCCGTGCCAGGAGCAAACGCAATCTAGGGAATCACCTGGAGACAGCTGTCCTGGTAGAATGTCCTAGGTGGGTCAGGGCATGTGCCATGCTGTGTGCACAAGAGGACCAGCCGCACCACCTTTGGGACTTGGTGTCCCCTCGTGTAGCACCAGTACCAGAGTTCCTGCCAGGTGAAATGAAGTCAGACTGGGCAGTGACACCTTGACTCTGCGTACACCTGGAAGAGGGGCCCAGGGCCACCAGGGCAACTGCTTACCCACCAAACTGTCCCAGCTGGGGAGTGCTCAGCTGGCCCCATCCCCCAAGGCCCAGGCGACAGGCACATCTGGTTACTGCCGACTGCCACCTGAAGTGGCGGTAGCAAGTATGGTCCAGGTTCCAAGGGCAGGCCGGGTCTCAGGAGGTGGGGGACTGTCCAGATTCCCAGAAGGGGCGGAGCAGGGGCGAGGCCTGCGAGGATTGCAGGGCTAGTTCTGTGGGCCAGGCCTCTGTGGGTGACCTGGATGCTCCAGGGAGCGTCCATACTCCCCAGTCGAACAACTGGAGGTCAGTAACCAGGGTAGTGCAGCCAGGAGACCAGCCTTGAGGCACCTCTGCCACTGCACACAGCGGCCGCTTCTCTCAGTGGCTCGGACCCTGCCCACTCATGGTCTCTGGCTTGCTGCCCCCATCTCTTCAAGAACACGGTGGCGGGAGCCAAGGCCAGGGTGGAAACGGTTTGGGGACAGAAGTCCTTTGTTTTGGAGGTAGGGTGGGTTTCTAAAAGGGAGAGGGTAGCCATGCACCATGACAAAGTCACTTTGGGCTGAGCAGCAGCCTCCATTTCCTGTAGGCCTCAGGTCAGAGGTTCCCCCAGGAAAAATTTCAGAAAATTTGTCCCCCCCGCCAGATACTCCCGAATTCCCCAGTACCATGCAGAACCAGCCACGAAACAGACATCCACAAACCTGGGCTGACTCTAAGACCCCAATTGACTCCAAGTCCCTCTACCCCCAAACCATACCCCAAAAGGACTTTGTGGGCACCTTGGGACACGCATCTACCTGTCACCCCTAGGCAGTCCTGCCTGGTGGTACCTAGGCTAGGCCTCCAAAGATTTTCTGTGCCCAAGTGGAACCTGTTGCCCACTGCTTGATCCCAGCTCTGGCCATCCTCCCAGCAGTGAGCCCTCATACCTCTATTCCAGCAGGGCGCCCCTGCTCTAGCCGTGCGAACAGGTCAGTGGGGTGTTCCCATGGACAGGTCCCAGCCTCCTCCTCCCTTTCCTCTTCCGGGTCCAGTGTCTGGCTGTCCATCCGCCTGCCCTGTCCTGGCCCCCTTACTAGGGGCGTGGCTTGCTGGGGGCCTGCCACATCTCTAGGTGGGGGTGTAGATGGGGCACGGAGAAAGAGACCTGGGAGGGGTCCTCAGGGCAATGGTAGGGAAGCTGCCCAAGTGGCCAGGCCCCAGCGGGAAAGTCTTATCCAGCTCTAGTCCTGAGTGCCCCGCAGCCCCTGGCCTCAGGCCCAGCCCCAGCCCTGGCCACCCCAGCCCCGGCCAGGTGGCACTTTCACAGGAGGCACAGAATGGTTTGGCCTAGGTGGCAGGCAGCCTGGCCAGATCTCAGGGTAGCCAGGGTTGCCCGATGACCTTGTGGGCCATGGCCAGCCCTGGGAGCCTCTGGGCTCCTGTCTTCCCAGCAGGTGGTACCTAGGCTAGGCCTCCAAAGATTTTCTGTGCTCAGCACAGTGGGAGAGGGTCTAGACTCAATGTGACCTCATCCTCGGGACCTGGGGGCATTTTTGGAGGCAACAACCAGTTCTCAGATAAAGGAACCTGATGAACAGCCCTGCCTGACAGGAGGGAGAGGCTGGAGAATGGTGGGGAGACCCTGGTCCCTGGGCTGTGGGCTTTGGCTCCCCACGAGCAGGTGAGGAACCTGTGAAGGGTAGGGTTCCTGGGCCTCACCCACTGCTTCCAAGTCCTTCAGTCTATGTCCTGCTCATGAGGCGGTCTAGTCTGGCCTTCCTTTTGGGGGTCCTGGTGGGCCCCCAAGGTCTCTGATTGGGTCCAGGTTGCAGGCTAAGGCTACCGCTAGCCCACTGGGAGGCAGACAGCACCAAGGGTGGCCATTCCTCTGCAGCCCCCTAGCCTTCCTCAGTGCCCATCCCATCAGGACCCCCAGCCCCAGCCCAGCTTCTTCCCTCCATGGAGACTCCGTTCAACATATGTTGCAAATAGCCTAGGAAGACCAGGGCGGGGCAATTGCTGGAATGTTCTGGCCCTCCTGCCTCCTGCCTCTGGACCACAAGCTCTTTGATTGCCTTGAGGGCCCAGGATTTTGAAGCTGCCCATCACTCCCACCTACCAGAGACCCATAGCCCCTCTCTCTGTCCCTCTGGAAGCAGTACAATGGGGAATGAGGTCTTCCCAGCACCCCAGGTTGGAGACACTTGTCAGCTGGGGGAAGGTATCACCCGGGCGCTGGCCCAGGGCCAGTGTGGATGCCTGTGTGTGCCCGAAAAGCAAGGAAGATGCTCAGGGGTGAGTTAGGGGTGCACAGCACAGAGAGGGGGTCTTGGAAGGGACCTGCCTGGTGGGCTGGAGTGCATGTGTCCCCTTGAGTCAGCCCCTCCCCCTCCATGACACACAGACCATTCAACAGGGCTCGTTCAAGGGGTTTATTGGTTACCAAGGGACCAGGCCCGAGGCAGGTGTCTAGTTGCAGTAGCTCCGCAGCTGGGAGACTGTGCAGATGCTGTAACAGCACTGATCCACAATGCCACGTTTCTGTAGCACCATCTCCAGGTGCAAGGGCTGTAGTTCACCTGCTCCCGGGCCCATGCCCAGCTCTGCCTGTCCCACTGCAGGATGATGGAGCCGGAACACAGGAGCAGCAGCAGTGGGGAGAGATGGGGAGATGCTGTCAGGAGCAGCAGAAGGCCTATCCGCTGGCCCCACACCGCCACCCTCTCACTGCCTCCTCCAGTGAGGTGGCCCAGGTGAGCACAGAGCGCTGGAGACCCGCACCTCCCGCACCAGCCCCCGTGGTCATGTGTTCATTTGTCTGTGGCAGAGCTTGGAGCTCCACAGAGCCAGTTTGTCCAGAGGCAGGCAGGAGGGAGGGATGGGGCACCCCATGAATGGCCCCCAGGCTACCCTGATGCAATCTGCGTATTAAGATCGGTGCCCAGGAGCTTCTGCTGCCATGGGGCCAGGGCAGATACTTGAAGGCAAGTGTAGCTCGAGGGTGCAGCCTGCACACCCCCTCACCCCCAGATTCTCCAAGTGGCTATAGAAAGCCGTTCTCTTTAGCAAATGACCAAGAATTTCACCTCCCTTTTCAACAAACCCATCGACTCTCCTGGGAAGTAGCTTCTTGCTTACTTATGCCCCTGCCAGGCTGGGGGCACTGGGCACGGGAAACAGCAAGGGCTGGCAGGTAGGGGCTCACCCTGTGGGTCCTCCAGCTCCCGACGGTCCTTGGGTACATAGAAGAAGCCTTTATCCCCACACGCCGAATACAGCGCGTCCACTAAGTGTGAGCCGCACAGATGCCGATTGATAAAGGCCTGACCAGTGTTGGGCCCCCAGAGGGCCAACAGGGCCAGCACAGTGAGGAAACGCATCCACAGAGCCATGGTGGAAGGACGATGACCTGATGGAGAGACAGAGTAGAAGCCAAAACCCCCAGTCCAAGGAAGGACCCCATGTCCTGTCCCAGTGACCCAGCCGTGCAGCCCCGATCTAGCATGGAGGACACAGACCTGTTTGCTGATCACCTCAGAATACAGCTGGCCCAGCAGCACTGGGGACTCTTAGGTCCTTGCGGACTTTATAGCCCTGAGCTCATCTTCCCAAACCCCGTCACCAGGCCCATTAGGGACTCAGGGGTGGTGGTATCGGCAGATGGCCAGGGGGCTGAGGTTGCAATTTCTGGATCATTTCCCTGGTGCTGGGTCTGCAGGAAGAGCTCCTTGGGCGTCAGCACCTCTGCTTGGGCCCCGGGGTCATTAGTCTTAATGAGGGACCCGAGGGCGGGAGCTCGCAGCTGGGGGCCAAGGTCTCCAGGAGAGCAGAGCCCACCCCAGGCTTGGGTGAGCATTTTCTGCATTAATCAGGGAGAGCCGGGAGCTGTGTGTGTGTGGGCGGGTGTCTGTGTGTCTCTGTTCTGGGGCCCACATAGACGGCCAGGGTCATGGGGGTGAAAGAGGGATGTGTCCTGCCTTGCTGCCTGCTCACTCCTCACCCCACCCCGGGACTTCACCCCAGACAAGACTCCCCCAGTTTGCTCTGGGAGCTAAAGAAAGCCAGGGAGAAGCAGTGGTTTGACCCCAAGAGGCACCTCGGTTTCCTACTTTCCCCAGGTCCAGGCCACACCTCTTCTCGTCTCCCTCCCTTCTTCCTGGAGCCCCTGCCCCTCTCCCCCTTCAGGCCAGGGGGTCATCTGGCTGAGGCCCTGTGGTACACTGCATCCTCCCCACACCCAGCCCTCCAGGACAGGTACCTGGAGGCCCAGTTCAATGCCCTGCAGGATGCATGGGCTCTGAAGCCCTCTGCCCCCACCCCTTCTTAGTGGTGGGTGGAACAAGGCAACATCAGCCATGGGACCCTCACACTCTACTAGGAGGGCTTGGAAGGGCTGGAGCATCCTGTGCCCAGCTTCTGTCCCTCCCTGCCACCCTAGCTTGGAACTCATAGATCTCCCACCCACTGAAGACCCTCTGCCCTGCTCAGGTTTCTTCTTTCTCTTTCTTTCTCTCTCTCTCTCTCTCTCTCTCTCTCTCTCTTTCTCTCTCCTTCCTTCCTTCCTTCCTTCCTTCCTTCCTTCCTTCCTTCCTTCCTTCCTTCCTTCCTTCTTTTGTCTTTTTGAGACAGAGTCTCACTATGCAGTTCGGGCTGGCCTTAAACTCACACTTTGTAGCTCAGAGTGTCCTTAAACTCTCAGTGGCCTTGCTGCCTCAGCCTCCCGAGTGCTGGGAGTACAGGCGTGCACCACCATACTCAGCTAGCCTTGGGCTTCTTTTGAGAATTCCGCGTGGGGGCCTTGCCTGCCTCCCCTCGGCAGTGTCACAGCGGCTCAGGCCTCGGCCACCCCAGGACTCTGCAGTGCTCAGCGGGCTTGGGGCAGCTGGGGAGAGGACTGGAGGACCTGGATGGGAACGTGCCAGGGGCCAGCAAGGCCTCAGGGAGTGGGGAGGGACGGGAGTCCTTGGCCAGGATCTCAATCTTCCTGAGGGTCTCAGTGAAGGCCGTGACCTCGCCCAGGGTCTGCAAATCCTCTCCTAGGGATTCAGTGACACAGAGGGACCACACCCATAGTGTCCCAGGGCTCTAAAGCCCTTATAAGATCTCAGCAGGGTTTAAAACCTCCTCCCCAAAGGAAATGTCTAAAAAGGGAAGGCAGTGGCCGTTGTTAATCTATTATCATGATTTGAAACCCACATTATTGTCATTGTTCTGTTTAGTTTGGTTTTATTCTGTCTGGGTTTGTCTAATTTTATTATCTTTGATGGCACTGACAGCTATTTCAAAGATAACAAAATATATTATGGTACCCATTTTTGATTTCCTATTAGTCTGTTTTGAAGCCCTGTATTGCTTTCTTAGTTTTGCTTTGACTGATTTTATTCTATTTTTGTTTTGTTTGATTGCATCATGTCAGATGGTACAGGCAACTACTTTGAAGATAAGAAGATGAGTTATTTACACACTGTGGTTTTACTATAATCTTGTTTTGAAGCCCTGTATTGTTTCCATTGTTTTGTTTTTATTGGTTTTCTTCTGTATTATTTTGTTTGATTTTATTATGGGTAATTCTTGTGAAGATAACAAGAAGTATTATGGTAGCCAAAAAAAAAAACCAAACAGACGAAACAAAACCCCTCCTCCCCAGGGTCTCAAAAGAGATGGTAGCCTAATTCATCTCTTAGGGAAGCAGGTAAGAACCAGCCACTGTGACTTTAATCTTCAGAAGCACCTCCAGTCAGTCCTGATGGATTCTCCTCCAGGGCCCAGCCCTATCTGACCTCTTACTATTTTCTACCTAACTTAGCAGTCTGTAATAATTTGGAGGTGTTCTCGAGTAGCTCTCTGCAAGATGGCCACTATGCATTTCTGAAAAAAAAAATCTTTGAAATAGATTAATTATACAGGGAAGAAAACGATGAAAAACTGCCAGAGTGGAGACCAGCGCCATAAGTGGGCCCCTGCTGGAGTGGGGACAGCCAGACCCAAGCCTCCCTCTGTGAGTCAGTGTCATTCATGGACTGCAGAGGGAGAGAACCAGGCCTCACCAGGAAGCGATTTCCACAGGGAAACCATGTCATTTCCATTGTTTTGTTGGGTTGGGTTTTATTCTCTTTTGTTTTGTTCGATTATGTTAAATCCAAGGGCATGAGCAGCCATTTAAAAGATAACACAATATATTATGGCAGCCATGTTGGATTTACTATTGGCTTCATTGTTTTGTTTTTATTGTTTCTATTCTGTTCTGTTTTGTTCAATTTTTGCTGTGTCTGAAGGTATCCGCAGCTATTTTGAAGACAACAAAAGCTAACTATTGTTGATTTCATAAGGTTTTGAAGTCCTATATTACTTATACTGGTTTATTTTGATTGGTTTTATTCTGTTTTATTATCCTTGGTTTTATCTCTTAAAATAATAAAAAAAAGAGAGATGACAGCCCAATCTTGTGTTTGGAGAGGGCTCCCAATGTCACCCCAGATTGATGATTGATTGAGTGCCTGATTTTTGGCATTGCTGGAGTTTGAACCTAGGCCTTCACACTGAACTACATCACTTGACCTTTTTTATTCTTCTTTCTTTTTTCTTCTTCCTTCCCTTCCTTTCTTCTTTCCTTTTTCATTCCTCCCCTTTCTTCCTGTTCCTTCATTCATCTTTCTTTTCTGCTTTGTTTTGTTTTGCTTTGACAGGGTCTCACTATATAGTTCAGGCCTTGAACTCATTATTTAGTCCATGCTGACCTCAAACTAACTGCTATCCTCCTGCCTCAGCCTCCCCAGTGCTGGGATTACAGGCATGACACCACTCCCAGTCATCAGTTCCTTCAGGTTCTGTCTCTCTGTCTCTCTATGCTCTCTGTCTCTCTGTCTCTCTTACTCTCTTCTCTCCTCCTCCTTACCTTCCTTTCTTTCTAACAGGCATTTGCTAAATTGCTATTATGGCTTGTGTCTAGATGTCCCCCAAAGCCTCATGGGGTCATAGGAGGGTTTTTCAGAAGTGGCTGGACCTAGGATGTTTGATGCTGGGATTAAGGGTGTCCCACCCTGGGTGTGGATGGCACCCCCCAAAGAGCGGGTGGCCTGGGTGAAATACAAAGGCAGGCCTGCTTACTGCTGCTGATCTGCTGCTCTGCTGCCTTCTGCCTGCCATGAACTTTTTCTTCTCTGAGATTCCCCTGTGTCAGGCCACCATACTTGGAAGCCAGCCAACTATGGACCAAAACTTCTACAGACTGTGAGCCACAATAAACCTTTCCTCCTTTCAGTTGGGTTGTTGGATATTTTGTCTCAGCAATGAGAAAACTAAGACAGTTGCCCTGGCTGGGTTCAAACCTGTGCTTTTCCTGACAGGGCTCCCAGAGTGCCAGGATTACAGGTGTGTACCACCATGCCCAGCTTACTCCAAGATTTAAAGAGACTCACACCACACTCCAGGGTCTCACTGGGGCTCAGGACTGTTTCATAGGTCTCGGGGTGTGTGTGGGGGGGAGCTCCCTACCTATCTTGGGGTCTTCTGCAAAGTCTCAGAGAACCTGTGACCCTGCCTCGGACATTAATGGGGCTCAAGGCCTTCCTTAGGGTCTCCTATGGCTCAGGGGTTTCCCTCTGGGTCTCACTTGTGGTCTGATCCTTCCTCCAGGTTTCAACAAGGGTCATGGCCTTGTTGAATGTCTCAGTGTGGACTTAACATCTTTTCCAAGATCTCCATGACACTCAAGGGTTTTCCTAGTGTCCCAAGAGGGTTAAGCAGAAGTCAAGGGTCTCCAGGGGGCCCAGGGCCTCCCCCATGGTCACAATGGGGTCACAGTCTATTACGGACTCTTGATGGGACTCATGTCCTCCCCCAGGTCTCCCTGGGGCTGATGGCCTCCATGCTCCTGATGTGTCTCTCAGCCCTCCAGAAACAGCTCCTGGGGTGGAGGGACATGGGCACTGGGAGATGATCAGGGCACTGTTGATGGAAGGACAGAGGCCAAGAAGGCCTGAGGACCTTGCCCAGAACTGGAGGGAGGAGCAGGGCTTTCCCAGCATTCTGCGCAGAGCTTAGAGTCAGGGATCCTGCAGGTCTAGTGGGGTACCTGGAGCAGGACCGGCTGTTGTACCACCCACCACAGGAAGCACGGAGCAGGCAGCCCCCAGGAAGCCTGGCCTGAGCTCTGCAAGGCCAGAAGCAGGTTGGGTAGGGCCTGGAAAAGGCTGGGGTCCAGCTCAGGGCAAAATCCAGGCCCCTTTAGGGAGCTGGGGTGGGGGATCCCACCCTCCAGTGCCCTATTTGCTTTCTTAGAGACAGAGGCCTGGAAGGCTTGCCTGGGACCTCATTCAGCTGAGCTCTTTCCATCAGCACAGGAGCTCGTGGAGGCCCCTCTCAGTTCTGGGACTCTGCTCTGGGTGGGGTGGGGTGGGGTGAGGGGGACTGAGTAGCTGGGTCTTTCTCCCTTCCTCCACCCCTGGATGGCAGCGTATGCTGGGGCTTATCTCCTAGTTAGTGCAGAGTCACCCTGCTCCCCACAAGGGCCTGAGGGGGTCCCCCTCCTACTCCCGTCCCCACCATGGTACTGCCACTCCATGGAGAAAAGTTTCAACCAGAGACTTCTCTAATCCTCTGGGGCTACAGGGGGCTCAGAGTTGGAAGAGGCCTTTAGGTGGCAGGGAAATGAGGCTGGGGGCTCCGCCTGCAAGGAGGAGGAAGGGGACCTTCAAGCAAGGCTGAGGCAGGTGCAAGGGTCAGGGCCAGACCCTGCAGCATAATGCGGAAGCCGTACAAACACTCAGAGATCTTTCTTTCTTTTATTGAGTCAATGAACAGAGTGGCAGAGAGCATGGGGTAAGGCAAGCAGCACAGGGCCAGCCCACGGTCTTGGGGCTCAGGCAGCAGCAGGACAGGACCTTAGAGGTACACACACCAGCTGTGGTGCTGGGAGCAGCAGAGAAGCTCAGCAGGGGCCCAGGGGGAAGAGGGCGAAAGGTCACTTGGTCATCCACAGACCTAGGGGTGCCCATGACCCAGCCTTTACGTGGGCCTGAGCTCTGGGGAAAGACAAGAGCCAAGCAGGTTGGGGAAGGGGCAGGAGGGGGCAGGCTGCTGGGGCCTGCAGGGTCACATCCGTTGCACCTAGCTGATGGCACCCAGCGCATGGACCAGGGTGTGCAGTTCATCCTGGACACCCTCCAGGGACCGCCGGATGGTGTGGGGATTGTCCAGCACATCGATGGCCAATGTGTAGGGGTCAAACTTCACAGAGAAAGGGCGCTGGATTCGAGAGGCGTAGCTCCTAGGATAGAAGCCAGTGTTGACCCTCAGTCACCCCCGCTACCAGTGGGAACATGGTAGCAGGAAGGCCAGCATCTGGAAGCAGGGTCTGCAGCCTCCAAGACGGCCAAAGGTAGGGGTTGGGTGAATTTTCTGGGCTCCCAAAGCTCATCTGTCCAGGCCTCCTCTAGGGACCTTTCCCAAGCAGACCTTTGCTGGGTGCTCCCTCCTCAAGAGGCCCGCGCGCTCCCTGACCTCCCTGAGCATGTGCTCTGAGGTTCCTAAGCTTGTGCATGGGCTCCAGCCCTCCCTTCATGCCAGGCAAAGCCCTGACCTCAATTTTCCCTGTGAGAAAAGTGCTGGAAGGAGAGGGAGACCTTCACCAGGATGAGCTCTGCTGCCCACTCTGAGACCCCACCAACCACTGTGGCCCCAGCCCTGGGAAGTCCCAGCTCCCTCCACGGCCCACTCTTTCTCCTCTTGTCCCCCACCCTCACCCCGACCTGTCACCATCCCACCTGAGGCACAGGCTGCTTGGGGGCAGGTGCCCGGGAAGGGCCCGCTTGTCCTAAGCAGCTCAGGCTCTGCCAAACAGTCTTGGTCTAGCCCTGACCCAGTGTTGCCCTGGCCATGTAGTGGCCCCGGCCCCACAGCCTTGCTCTTCTGGGACTTTCTGCGGCCTTCTCTGGGGAGCTGCTGTGAAGGTGCTGTATAACTCAGGGTGTTTTATTTGCTGTCACATGGGCTCCTTGGCCAAGCTCAGGTGGGGTAAAGGGCTGACTCACACAGCTGGCGGACACAGCACCGTCTCATCCCCACCTGAGCTTATCCTTGGCGTCACTGAAGCTCTCTGACACAAAGTAGACGGGCTGGTAGGTCTGGTCTTGGTAGGGCTGGACAGCAGCAGCATCTGGGTCGAAGGCCCGGATCTCAGGTTCCTCAGACAGGGAGTGCTGACAGGAGGTCACCAGTGTCACTGAGCCACCACCCCCCAGGGCCCAAAAGCATGGGGTCCTGTGGCTCCCGACTCCACACTGGCTCTGCGTGAGGACCACCCCTACCTCCCCTGAAGGTTCACACAAGGCCTTGGGACAGCATGGAGTGGGGATCAGCAGACCAGATTCATCAAGGAGAGCCCAGATCTAGGAGGCTGGGCCAAGGGGTCCCCCTACTTAGGACTCTGGTGCCCTCCGCCCAGCCCTCCTCAGTGGGAGTCTCACCAGGAGCTCCCCATAGGAGGACAGCAACCCAGCGCCATAGGCCTTCAACTCTCCATTCTGTTTGCACAGCCCGAATTCCACCGTGAACCAGTACAGCTGTCAGGATAGTGGGGCAGGTAGGTGAGAGGGCTGCCACTCCGGCAGCCCCCACTGGCTGATTAGGGCACCATCCCATGGCCAGCCAGGCCCTGGTAGGACTGGGACAGAAGGGGGGCTCTGGGCAGATCTGGGGCCCTGACCACTCCCTCCTCTGGCCACTGCAGGGGTAGAAACCCACCGTGGACAACTTCTCAATTTCCTCATCTGAGGCCCCCAGGGATGCAAGGCCGATGTCCTGTAGAGGGAATAGGAGGCTGAAAGGCAAACTCAGCCCACCATTGGGCTCAAGGTGAGAGTTTTGTGGGGGTCAACTGCTCCTCCAGGGGTCCCCTCACTCTGCCTGGGATGTGCAGACCCCTACCACAGCCAAGGTTAGGAGCGTGCTGTTCTCAGATAACCCAGCAGATGGTGGTACAGGCATGGGCACCTCTGCCAGGAGATGGGTCTCCAAAACAGGCTGGGACTTCCCTCTGTCTGTGGATGGGGTGCACCAGGGGATGCCATCACCTGCAAGTCTCAGGGGCTGTGAGGACACTTTCCATTCTGGGGCAAGCTCCGCGGTGGGCAGAGTGGGTTGCCAGCTTGCTGGTCCTAGCAGCCCCTGGCCAGCAAAGCCCCTCAGTGATTCTGCTCCTGGCCTGAAGCCCAGACCCACCTGGGAAAACTGGGCAAACGTGCGGTCAGCCAGCATGGGCACATGCCCCAGCAGCTCGTGGCAGCAATCCCTGTGAGGGGCAGAAAGAGGAAAAGGCCTGGGGGACACGGACCCGCCCTGCCCTCCCCACATCCTCCCCTGGGTGCCTCTGTGCGTATGGCTGCTCCGGATTGCACAGCCACCCTACCACACGGACACTCACGGCTCGGGCGAGTGCATGGGCGAGGAGGCGTGGCGGATGTACTGGGTGCACTGGAACACGCGGAAGGCCAGGCTGGCCAGGAAGTCCCGTGCGGACAGCAGACCAGCCACGGGCCGCAGCTGGAAGCCGGTCCGCTCTGCAAGGGGCCCCAGGGTCAGCGTGTGGGGAGGTGCCAGGGAAGCCCACAGGCTGATGCCCTCCCTGTCCCTCCCTGCCCGGACCCTCTCCTCTTTTCCCGCACCCTTGAGGAACCGCGACACATCCTCCAGCTGTGGGATGCTGTCCTCACGGTAGCCACAGAAGCGCTCCAGCAGTTGGAAGGCCTCCAGGTGCTCCCGGCAGGCGTGAGTGGCATAGAGGCCCTTCAGCGTGGTGTAGACCTCCTTCCTGCAGGCCAAGGCTTCAGGGCCTGCCAGACTGCCCCTGCCCTCCCCATCTGCTCCCACTGACCCTGGCACCATTCGCTGCCATTGGAGGGGAGGTGCTTGCTGGTGGCTCTGGGGGACTGCAAGGGGCAGCAGGGACATCCCTGGGGGTGTCTGGGCCTCCGGAAGCCCCCTCCCACCTGGCTGCACAGTGCCCCGGAGGGCTGCTCCTGTACAGTGAGTCTCCTGCCCAGCCCCACCCTGCCCAGCTGGCTGTCATGGGTCTCACCAGGTGGCAGTCTCTTCAGCTGTGTACTCCACCAGCGGAATCGGCTCGCCGCTGAGAAGGGGTCAGTGGTCAGTCATGGCCCCCACCCCCGGGAGCAGAGAGCAAGAAAAGAGGGAGCCCCACTAGCTTAGAGCCTCCCCAGCCAGAATTGAGGCCTTTGGGGCGGAGAATAAGTGGTGCTCTGGGCTTGCTGTGCCGAGGGCTGACTGGGTGGCCTTAGCAGGTTGCTTAGCCTCTCTGTGCCTCAGTAGCCTAAGCTGTGACTTGGGGGAAATGCCAGTGCCTGCCTCTAGGCTTTGATATATGCAAACCACAGGGCAGAGCTGCTGGAAGGAGGCCGCGCCTCAAGCGGGCAGTAGCAGCAGTGAGGTGAAGATGTGGGTGAAAAGCCTCTCCCCTCCCATCCTCCTTTCCTGTCCCACCCCGGCCAGTGCGAAGCCGTAGAACAGGGTCCGTGGGGAGATGACCCTTACTGCTTGTACTGGAAGGCGATCTCAGCAATCAGCTTCCTGCGCTGGCGGTACACCTGGTCTGAGAAACCCTGATGGCAGAGGGGACAGGCGCCCACTTAGGAGACTGCCTGCCCTCTCCTGCCCAGCTGAGCTGACCAGGGTGACTTGGAGAGGCGTCAGGTAGGGATGCTGGCTCACCGGATGGTCCAGGTCCAGGTCAGGTTCAAACTTGGTGACCAGGTGGTGACACTTGTCCAGCTCTGACACCTTTTGTGGGAACCAGGGGACTTTACAGAGGACAGAGCAAGAGGGCCCAGTGAGTGTGGTCACTACTCCATTGCTGCTTCCCTTGGACACCTCCCCCTTCCCAGAGGCCACCAGGGCTATTATGAGGGTGGAGGGTGGTAGAGGTGGCTCAGGCCCAGATGAGGCCATAGAGCGGAACCAGAGAGGCAGGGCCAGCACAGGCAGAGACCAGTGCCATGAGGTCACTTGAGAGTTTCCTCTTCAGGAGCCTCTGCTGCCCATGCCCTGGGTTATCAGGTGGCTCCTCACACACAGGGTTGCACTTGGAGACAGAATGCAGGGCTCACCTTTGTCCTCCTTGGGACTGCGCACGTCATCTGACACCCGACGCACAGAGCTAAGCAGGGCAGCCAGGTCCCCACGGGGCACCTCAAAGCGCACAAAGTATTCCAGGCCAGGGCCACCTGCTTGTGGCCTTGGGGCCGGACGGGTCTCCAGGTGGTGGATTTTAGCTTCAAATGTCTTTGGGAGGAAAAAAGCAAGAAGAGAGAGAAAAAATGAAGAGAGAGATGGAGAAACGGGGAGAAGGGAAGGAGGAAGCACTCCTCAGCCTTCCCAGCTCTGCCCTTGACTTCTGCAGCTGAAACAAGCACCACCATCTCTCAGAGTCACAGCAAGCTCCTGTCCTTAGGTCACAGTTGGCCTCTGGAAAACCTGGTTTTGCCTCATATGGCCACCAGGGGGCTGTGCCTTTGTTCCCCTTTCTTGGCAGCCCCATCTGCAAATCCTAAAGCTGTGTCTATGCAGCCCGACTCCCGGTCCTCCCTAATGGCCTCATCTGGGCCCGCTGGCCACACCAGGGCTGGTGGGTTGACCTGGACCCCACTGTGTCCAGAGCACAGGGCTCAAGTCCCCTCATAGCAACTGCTGAGCATCGGGACTGGTGGGCAGGGTTCATCCCACCACCTCTTCCCGTTGCTCAGCAACAGGTCCACCTGGCCACTCTGGGAACTCACAAAGACTATGGCTCTAATGGCACTTGAGAGTTTCTTCCAGGAGCCAGGTCACTCACCGAGGCAGTAACGTAATCAGACGTCACCTTAGCTGCTGCCCATCAGCAGTGGGGGGCGGCCCCCTCCCACTTCCAGGTTGCATGTGCCCCCTCCTCTGCCCCAGGTGTGTAGCTGTTGATGTAGGCGAGCTGGGGTGGGCACCCAAGGATTCACAGGGCCTGGATCTCACCCTGGCTCTGGGACCCTCACCTCCAGTGGTCTTGGGTAGCAACATTTCTGCCCTGGAGTGGTCGGGGCCCCATGTGTGGTGAAAGCGCACTTGCCCCAGGGCCCCGAGGCAGCCCCTGTGCTCACCTCAAACACCTTGACCGCCCGGGACAGCAGAGAGGGCTTGGAGCCCCGAAGGGAGAAGAGCAGGTTCAGCACGGCTCTCCCCTCCTTTTCCTCAAAGACCACCGCCTCCAGGGGGTCCCCAGGCTCCGAGGAGGCCACTGCAGCTGCCGCGGCGGCCGCAGCTGCCTCCCGCTCCTTGCGAGCATCCTCAATGAGGCTCTGCCGACGCCCGATGAACCGGGGGGACTGTGGGGACAGGGGGGTCAGGGATTCGATGCAGTTTCCTTGGGGTCCAGGCAGGCTGCTCAGCGGTTCCCAGGGCAGGAGATGGGCACACTGCTGAGCCCAGCCTGAGGCACTGAGTGCAGGTCCTGACGGAAGGGGCGGGGCCGGCCTGACAGGAAGTCGCTGGAAGCCATGGCAGATGTGCTGTGTCACCTCTCCCCAGGCCTGGCCTTAACTGAATCAGGGATGGGGAGCTACCTCTCTGTGCCTACAGATGGACAGATGGTCAGCAGCTAGAGCCCCTGGAAGGCCAAAGCACAGGAGGTCTCTGTAGAGCAGTGTGGGCCGTATAGAAAGGAGGGAGGCAGTGTCCCTCCTTTGGGGACCTCCTGGCCTCCTTATGGAGGTACAGGGGCAAGGCCTTTCCTTATGTAATCCATCAGAATTCTGGGCACATGGTGCCTCTGTGCGGCCACTGCTTGGCCCTCTGTCTCTCCCGTGAGCATGTGTGTCCCATACCCCAATACCCAGAGCCTGCCCAGGCTCAGAGCAAGGAGGCATCTAGGTTCAGCCTTGGAGCTGAGCTTCCAAGCAGGTCCTGGATGCCTGGTCCCTTAGTAAAAGAGAACAAGTCCCTCTCAGAGTTCTGGGCTCCTGGAAGCAGAAGGAGGAGCAGAGCACCCCAGAACCCCTCCTGATGGTGAGTGGACAATTGCCCTGGTCCAGGAGAACTCTATGGGGTGGGGGCCAGGGTCTCCCTAAGGGAGAAATCTGATTTGGGATTGAGAAGATGGAGCCCTCCTGACTGCACGTTGTCCCTGAAAAGTGACTAGAAATTAAGCTTCTGTAAGCTACACCTCTTCCATTGAGGTCTACAAACACCAGCTCTTCCTGGTTGTGGGGAGGGGGCATTGCTCTGAACCCTAAGGCAGAACTAAGCTTCCTTGAGTTGTCCCATCCAGCTGAGGGGTCAGCTCAGTGTCCTGCCCCATACATTGCCTGCATTTGGGGCTCAGGGAGAGGACAGGAAGGGACAGAAGTCACCACAGAGCCAGATCACCCTTGGCACAACAGAACCTGGGCCTGCTTCTGTTTTCTGGACCCCATCACAAGCTGCCAGTGGACCAGGAAGGTTGGGGTGGCTCCTCCCAAGCAAGTAACTGATAAAGCATCTGGGCACAGGAGGCAGGTGAGGTGGACAAGAGGGGCAGGGTAGAGCCCTTGCATGTTCCCAGTGCCCTTGGCTGACTGTGACCAGTCTTTATCACAGAGCTCCCTTCCAGGACCCCCAAGGGGAGTTTTTTCCTGATGCATGAAGCAGCACACACAGCAACACACTCAAACCCCAGAGGTTGGCTGGGGGCGGGGGGGGGGACAGGCACCATCTCCCAGAGCCCTGCAGAGCACAAGCAACACCCGCCAGGCCCCAGGGGCTGCCCTCGGGGCCTGACACACACCAACCCCACAGACTCAGTGGGCTCCTCAGCAGCCCGTAGACCCCTGGGCATCTGGTGCACTGTGGCCCATGGGTGCCAGCAAGCCCCTTACCATGATGGCTTCGGCTTGCCTGGCGTCCAGCTCGGAGACGGCCCTTCGGAAACCCTTAGGCGGCGGCGCGGTGGTGCTGGGAGTGGGCATGGTGCCGCACAGTGGTCCGGGGCTCCGTCTCCACAGCCCTTGACAGACGGCTTCTTAAAGGCCAAGCTGACGTCAAAGCCCCTCCGGGTCCTCCACCTCCCATCTCCCGTGGATCCCTCCCTCTCCTGCCTGCTGCGCCTGAGGGAGGTGGGGTGGGCGTGGAGCTGCAGAGAAAGGGCTCCGTCCCATTAGATCTAATTGTATTCTTGTCGCAGGCACCGGCCTCTGAATCATCCGCAGCCCACGGCCTATAGACCACGGGCCAGCTCACATTCTACTGGGGAAGGGGGCAGCTGGGCGCCCATGGGCACACACTCCACCAACCCTGTCCCTCCATGGCTGATGCCCTGGAACTGCGAGAGGAATGCAGCGTCGAGCCCTCTGCCTTGGGAGCCCCTTGCTTTAAGTTCCCAGAGGACTCCTCAGATCTCCCCACTGGGTCTGGGTCTCATCTTGGTAGTGACACCCATCAGGCGTGGCATCTGCACTGCCCTAGCCCTGCATCTGCTGGCCTTGGTGCTGGACCTGCATGTGGGTCCTTGGGGCACAGAATGTTCCAGAAGGGCCAATCCCTCCTGTGTGTCTCTGAGAGTCTCACTTACCATCCAGAGGCCCTGGTCTTCCTCAAGGACTGCAGCCTCCTTCCAGAGTGACCAGGACAGCACCCAGAAAACAGGGCCAGCTGCCCCGCACAGCTGCCCCATCTCCTCATCTCTGGACCACTCCCCCACTGGGGAGCACACCCCACTCTCAGTGCTGAAGGTTCTGGGCTCTGCTTCTCTCCCCAGAGAGCACCCAGCCAGCCACCACCCCCTTCTTCAGCTGATCCTGGGCCACAGTGCTCTCTGGAGACGAGCTATCTTGGTGCCTGGGACCCTCACTCTTGTCTTCCCAGCTATTGTTCCCCATGGATACCTTCCTCTCAGGACCAGGGGTTCACTCAGGATCTCCAAGGGGTCCAGGAAGGGCCGGAGAGGACCCCTCCTCAGTGGTGGGCTTGGGTCCACTCAGCCTAAACCCCTCCCTGGTGTTATTCTTCGCCTTCGGTGACGGTTTGAGCAGCAGTACAGGGACAGCATGGCGTAGCTTCCCAGACCTGCCCATAAGACCCCATATAAAGGCAAGCTTGGCTCCCCTAGGCCTAGGGCTTGTGCCTTAGCCCTGATGGCTCCAGGAGAGCTGGCCTCTGCCTGGCCCCCAGGCCTACCAAAGCTTTTGCTCCCCTGCAGACCTCCAAAGTCTCAACTGCCCCTCAGGATTCCCCCTGTAGGTGGGGCCAGGCCCATTGTCTCATGCCCTGCCCACCCTGGCCAGGCCAGTTCGCTCAGGTGGCATGGGACAGGAGGGGCAGCATATCTAACAAACACCAGGGCTCGGGCCGCACTGCCGGATGTGGATTTAACCTTTCAGCAAATGTCTTTCACTGACACAAATATTGCTTTTTAATTCGTTTTCCTGCCTGGGCTGCTTGCACTGCCGGGGGCTATGTGGGGAGCGATGTGGGGGCTGCACTCTCTAGACCCTTTCCTGGGCCCAGGTACCCCCAAGAAGCACCCAGAGCATGCACCAAGGGCCCGGAGACCCTGGGTGTCCCCAGAAGGTGAGCGCTTCCAGCCCCACAGGCTCTCAGGGTGTCTCTGCCAGCCCATCACTCCTGGGAAGCTGTCTCTACACACCTGCCCTGCAGGCCTAGCTGGTCCTACCCCAGCCCGGGCCTCATCCTGGACCTGCTTTGTGTCATGGCCCTCTTGTACCTGCAATGGTGACGGTCCCCTGGAACCCCTACTTCTGTTCCTGCCCTACCCTCCTTCCCAGCTCCTGCTGCACCCCTCGGCAGGTGCTCCATCTCCTCCTACTTCTGCCCCTCCCCAAAGGCCAGGCAGGCTCTGCTTAGCCACCACCATACTTCGGTGACAGGCCAGGAGGGCATGAGGTCAGCCCCTGGCTTCTGAGAGCCCAGCACCAGCAACCCCAGCAGTGACATGTCCTGTCTTCAGACAAATGCGTGCTGCGTACAGGACGCCTGAGGCCCTGAGACAGGATGATCTCTCTGGGTCACAACCGGTCTCCAGTCCAAGTCTCCTACCCCAGGACTTTAGTCTTCAAGGATCTTGTGGCAGCTACTCCCAGGGGCGTGGGCTGATACTGGGACTCTAGAGGGAAGACTAGGACTAGAAAGGGACTCCCCCAAAACCAAGGTCAGTCCTCAAGAGAGCCTTAGGGCCAGCCAGGTTTTAGGGAGGCGGGACTGGGAACTGAGCCCATGAGGGTGAGCTCCAGGGTGAGGAGGAGGAGGAAGAGGAAGAGGCACTAGGTAAAAGAGGGATCCTGTAAGGCTCATGGCCAGGGCAGCGAGAGGCCCGTGGGGGCTGGGTAGTTGCCACAGCCACCCAGCTCTGGAGATAGGCTCTGGGTCATGAAGCCCTCTGGGTCCCCACCCAGGGCCTGCTCCTCACAGTCATCCTGAGCAATTACAGATGCCTGTCACCATGGCAATTAGGGCACGGAGCCGGCTCCAGTAAGTAGAGCATCTTCTCTCGACAGCTTCTCTCGGCACAGAGGCTTAATAGCCCATAATGACAGTGCCGCTTCTGGGTGGCCATGCCACCTCCTGCATAGGGAGGGCAGCACATGGACTCAGCCCTGGCTTCCGGCCTATCCCCCAACATGCCACAGTCTGGCCCACTCGGGTTTCCCCAAACCTGGCCCACTCAGATGGTCCAGGGAGGAGCTGCAGAAGGTGGAATCTGGGAAGGGTGCTGCTCTTGTTCCTCGCTGACAGCCTTCAGACAGTCCTTGTCCTGTGGTTCTGCAGGCCCCAGCTGTGGCCTGACAGGGGTGAACATGAGGGGCCTCCTCTTTCCCTGCCCTGTCCTGGCTGCAGAAAAACTTGTGCCCCAGCCTCAGTCCAGGAGCCAGTTCACGGTGGGCCCAGCCACACTGACTGTCTCCCCACCTGGAACTCCCCAGCTCTGGGCTTCACTGTGGGAAATGATGTGCAAACAGTTTTGGGGAACACACCCAGAAATCCAGGTCAAAGAGTACCTCCCATTGACTGGAGAATTAAGGCACTGTCAGCCAGTAGTCAGTGTCCCTGCTGGAACCTGGACAAATGCACACAGTTGTGTGACATTCGCAAACACAGAGATGCACACATAAAACCCGGACACACATGCACACACAGACACACGGACATATGCAGACACGCCCACATGGATACACACCCAAGCCAACAGACACATGGATACACACCTAGTCTTACACACGCATGCACAAACATGCACACTTTGAGCAGGCCCAACCTGAGCTCTCTTTATAGCCCCTCAGGACCCAAGCACCAAGATCACCCAAGAATCCCCTCTCCAGATGGGGGACCTGGAGCCAGCGCCTGACACATGCTGGGGTCCTTTCTGGGTTTGTTAACGCTCAGGACACAATGCTTTCCTTGGTTTTCCTTGGTGCTGCTAAAGAATGAGCCCAAAAGGGGGAAGTGAGGCTGCGGCCCCTCTTCTTACCCAGCTGACTGGGGTAACCCAGCAGAAGCCCTGCCGGGCAGCTCTTCCTGGGGGCTTCAGTGTCTCATCCCTAAGTCTGAGGTGCCCCCGCCACCCCAAGCTGGAAGGGGAGCCATGGCACCGTGGCACATGGCAGGATCTGGCTGTCCTCATCCCCAGCAGACCCAAATGCCAGAGCAATTAGCCCTAACGAGGCCATCAGATGGAGCAGGAGCTGCAGGGCCGGCAGGCGCAGAGTATCAACGAGATGGCCAGGGCCAGCCGCTTGGGTCGATCAGATGCACTTAGGAGTAATTGGGTGTTTAGGAGTCAGACCAAGGCGAGAGCCGCGGGCAGAGCTTCCTCTAGGCCTTACCTCCGGCTTGGGGTGGGGGCTGCAGTACCACTTCAGCTCTCCCTGTAGCTATGGGCCCCCCCCCACACACACACACCCTGTCTGCACCCAAGGTGCACACTGCAGCCAGCAGGTCCTTTCCCCTGTCAAACTCTGCCAGGCCTTCAGGCCTGGGCCTCTTCTCCGTGTGACCCCAGCCTCCATCCCGGCCTCCTCTCTGAGCCCTTCCACCCTGGGCTAATGGGACCATTCCTGTGTTCTGGTCCTCATCATGAGGGGTCTTCCTGGGTCCAGAGACTCATGTCTGTGGGCCAGAGGGGGACCCTAGTCAGCTCCCTGCAACCCTGGTTGGTTTCCCAATCCATAGGGGAGCAGATCTCATGAAGAGTTCTCTGCCCCTTCCAAAGGGTCTGGAGTTTACAGAATGACAGGTGTTTCCTTTGCTGTCATGGGCTTCTCTTAAATTTCATGTCTGTGGGCTTCCCTGAGGCCAAGGGGACTCTTGCTCCTTCTAGGTGAGGGGCCAATAGCCAGAGGCCATGGGACCAAGACAGGGAAGGAAGAAGACATGGAGGGAGCAGGTCACAGAATAAAGATAGGCCAGTGATAGGCTACCACAACCCCTGATGCTCAAGCCTCCTCTTCCTGCCGGCAGAGTTCAAGTCTGGGGGCCAGATGGCTTCACCTCACCCAAGTCTCCTGCAGGCCCATGCTTCAGCCAGGAGTCGGGGCGGCGGAGGGGCCAAGATGCCCAGAGTGCCTGCAGCTGGGGCTGTGCAGCCAGGTCCCAGAGCCCATGCTGAGGAACTCATCTGGCCTGTGCATTGAGTGTGCGTGTGAGGGTATATTACATGTGTGTGCACACCTGTGTGGTCATATGCCTGTGAGCGAGTGTGCAGATGGGTGCACATGCCTTGCAAGTGTGTTTGTATATAAAGGAGTATATTGTGTGTCTGTGAATGTGTCCACATACAGCTACACGTGTGCTCATAAAGTGTATGTCCTCATGCATGTGTGTACATTTGTGTACACACTACGGCTTAAGAGTGACCACCCACAGGTATGTGGTAAGGTGGTGACCCTGGATCCTGTGCCCCTCCATCAGAACCTCACATAGTGACATAGCCTAGGCCCCTGGTGGCCCTGGGTTCCTGCCAGGCATTCTGGGTCCCTTTCTATCCTTTTCCAAGACCCCTGGTTTTGCCACTGCACCGGTGACTCAGACCATTGCTGCCACCACACACATACACCCGCCCTGTTCCCCCCACCCCACGGCTCCTGACAGTGTCTGACAAATTAGCTGGGTGAAAAGCAATAAAAGCGACATTCAGTTCCCATTAGTCACTCTCAGAGACTGCAGCTGTGTTTCGACAGCAATCACATCTAATTGCAAGACCACTGCCCACCCCCAGGGCCCCCCCGCAATGATGGAGTCACTCGCTTGGGTCCTCGTGGCAGGGAAGAGATGTGGTTCTGGGCTCTGAGCTGGAGCAGGTTTCCGCTGGGGCTCACAGTGGGAGGGGCTTCGGGATCTTCGTCTTGTCTGTACCATAGCTCCTTTCTCAGGACCTTGGTGAGGACAGAGGCCCCACGTAGGGACAACACCTGCCAGTTCCATTCTGTCCCCTTACCGTGAGACTCTATAGCCCTGGGCTGTATTAGCAGAGATGTAGCGGCCAGGACATGGTTGGGGACAGTTCCACTCTGTTCCGTACAGGTCAGACCACAGCAGCTAATCCCCTCAGGGCCCCTAATGGCAGCTTGTTCCCAGGAAGAGAGCCCTGTGGGAATGGATAAGGAACGGGGAGGGACAAGGGATAAGGAAGGGGCACAGTGGGGGGCATTCCACAGGAGCATAGCTCTGGGAGGCAGGAGGGGTCACCTCTCTGGGGCTGTCAGGAGAAGGCACCACCTTGCTATGCAGGTTCAGTGGGGTAGGGCCGGGAGCAGCTGAGTGGGACAAGGAGGAGGGGCCAGTGTGTCATGCCGTAGCCAGGGAAACTGACCAGAGAGGACTCTGTGCCACCCTGGGGCCAGGCTAGCAGTAGCCCAAATTCTTCCCAGCCAAGCAGTCCACCAGGCCAGTGTCCACATGGTGTCTTGTGCCTTCCATCCTGGGGCAGCTGGACGCTCGCTGGATGTGGGAGTTTCCTGAGACAGGGGTGCCCTTCCTGGTGTCCTGTCCCTGAATCCTGACCTTCCCCCCAGGGCCTGCCTGGACCCTCCCACCCCAGGAGTTCATGGTTTACACTAACACTGGAGGGTGAAACGACGGAGGTCCCACTCTGGGAGAAATCGAGCCACTGTTATAGCTCTATCATCCCCCAAGGGATTCAGAATAAGCTGGACACCAGCAGAGCCTGGGAACATCTTTATTTCCCCCACCAGTTCTCAGGTGATGCCCAGAGCTGGAGACCAGGACTGGAGTGGAAAAACTGAGGCATTCAGAGGCACTGGCCTGCCCGGGATTCCTGCTCTCCACATCTCTACTCTGATGGCTGCCACTGGGACCACTTTGCCCTGGAGCCAGCCCAGATAGCACTATGTCCACCAAAGAGCCTGTCATCCCACGCAGAGCAGGTGGCTGCCTCGCTTATACAAGTGGGAAACTGAGGTTCGAAGGGAAAACAGGTGTGGGTGTCTCTCTGTGAATGAGGTGGGGGTCTGGATGGTAGGCTGCCAGAGGGGCCCCACTGGTTCCTCTAGATAGAACCAGCCCACCCAGTCAGATCTGATTTGGACAGTCTTTCCATGGGGCCTCCCACTCCCCAACCTGGGCTCCTGGATATGTGTCCACCCACTGTGGCCACACGCTGTCACCTCTGCTCAGCCTGGCCTCCCCCATGTCCTTCTCATGGGACCCACAGGGCTGAATGCTGGTCTCCAAGTCGGCCAGTCTGGTAGCCATGGTTCTTGAGTCTCTCCTGGCTGCCTGGGTGGCCCAGACCAGGTTTGGTGTAGCAGAAGGAGGGAGGGGGAAGGCACAATATTTCGGATGCCGGGACTAATCCGGGGCTCCGAGGAGCCCCCCTGCACTCCCCCCAGGCTGACATTTCTGGGCTGCCGCCCTCACTGAGGGCCCGACTCTTCGTGATATTTAGACAGGGCTTATTTGCCATGTGATTACTTTGGGGCTTGGGATGAACTCTGCTGACACCCAAGCTGCCCGCTTTGATCCGAAGCTTGCTTTTAATAAACCCATCCCCATTTAGCCAGCGCCCAGCCAGCTGCCCGCTCCAGGTCCCACCTGGCAAGACAGAGAACTGAGAGACAGTGGATGGGCTTCAGCTCCACACAGGGGTCTGATCCCACCAGGCTGATGGCCTCCACCCAGCCCCCAGGTAAATAAACCCATGCATTCACTTGGAAGTTCCTCTTTTCTCCCCTCCTTTCCTTCCTCCCCCCAGCAAGCCTCTCGTGTGCTCCCGGGAAGCGACAGGTTCCAGCCTTGGAGGCTCTCACAGTCTGGCAAGTGCAGACCCACAGACAAGGCCTCCCAACCCACGTAAGAGGGACCATTTCAGTGGACCAAACCCCACCGAAAGCTACCAGAACAGAGCCAGGCTAAGTCCTAACTAGAATGGGAGGCACATCTGCCCTCTGCTCTCACACTGGCATGGTGTGTGGGGGCCAAGGGGCCCATAAGTCTCTGAGGATCAGCAAGTGTTCAGAACGGCTGGACAGTGGTATTGGGAGGAAGCAGAGACACAGACCAGGCTTGCTTTCCCCTCCAGGAGGGGACCCCAGATCCTTGAAGGCTGCTTGATTTCTGGGCCTGAGGAGCCTGCTGGGTCCTTCTGGGCCTTTGTTCTCCACAAAGGAAGAAAAACAGCCAGAAACAAGGCAGCTGGCATACTTTGCCGGTAGAACTAAGGGAACTAAGACCCCACGAGGCTTCTGAGCCCATCACAGCTGGCAGAAGCCGAGCCTGAGGCCACACCAACTGTAGGATCCAGGAAAAAATGGGTTGGCCCCATGGGATGAAGAACAGAGCATGATGGGAGTCAGAGCAGGCATATATGCATGCAGGCCTCATTTTGTCGGGGGCCACGTTTGGGAGGTTTCCTTACTATCTGCACTGAGGCCAGGTCACAGTAGCCTCCGGTCCCTCCCTCGTTCCCTCAGCTCTTCTGCACATGGGGTGACTGATCTGGGTCAGGTGGCCCCTAATGGGGAGACTGTCCTGCAGCTCAGCATCTAATGGGGAACTGACGGGCAAGGGGCTGAGGCGGATTGTACAGGGCAGGGGCTGGGAAGGTCGCATGGTCTCGGGGTCTCCCAGCTGAGGGCATGGCTGGGCAGAAGCCTGGAGACAGGAATGCGGTAGAAGATGAGAGTGGTGCCCTCCCACCCACATCCTTGGCAGGGCTGCCTGGCTCCCTGCACAATTGGATGCCCCAGGGACTGTGCCAGCCATATAGAGGTGCTTGCTGCCATTGTGACTTTCTGTTCACCCACACAGCTGCCTGTGTCCACCAGCACCAGGCGGGACGCCCCCCCCCATACCCACATAATGCAGGAGCAGTGAGAGTAGGTGGCAGCTAGGCTCAGAGACAGAAAGATGGGGTGGGATGCGGGTCCCCACTGAGCCTATGTCTGCCCTGGCCAGGCCAAGGTGAGTCTCTTCCAGCATGGACCAGGGGACTGGTGGTGCAGGGAGGTCCCCTTGCCTGTTGTAACCTGAGTCCTTCCCTCTGCCCTCCCAGCTAGGGTATTCACTGGGTCTCTGAGGGCTCTGACATGACTTGGGCCTGGTCTGCCTCTCTTACACACTCCTTCAATCCAGCAGCTCTTTGCAGTGTTGGAGTAGAAAAATAAAAGAAATAGTCATTGCTTTATAGTGATAAAATATAGGTAAAAATAACATTTACTATCTTAGCATTGACAAGTGCACAGTTCGGGGGCATCGGGCACATTCACAGTTATTTCGAGTCATCGCTACCATCCTCTGCACAAGTTTCCTGTCTTCCCAAGCTACAATCTGCCCTCACTGAACCCTGATCCCCACCCCTATTCTCTGCCCCAACCCTACTTCCTGTCTCTCTGGATCTGACCACTCTAGGGATGTCCCGTGAGTGAACTCTACAGTAAATGTCCTTTATGCCTTTCTGATCTCATTTAGCAGTGTGTCTTCAAGGTCTGTCACTGTTGTACCCTCTGTTGGGATTTCCTTCCTTTTTGAAGGCTGAATAGCATTCCACTGCATACATGGACCCACATCTTTGTCCATTTATCAAACCACGGACTTGTGGGTGGGTTCTAGTTTTGGGGTTTTGTGAACAATGCTGCTGTGAACAGGTGTGCATAAAACATCTCTTTGAGATCCTGGTTTTAGTTTTGTTTTTGTTATAGACCCAGGAATGTGAATACTGGGTCATATGATAATTCTAGTTTTAGTGAGAGAGTCTTACTATCTAAATCAGACTGATCATGAACTCACTAATACAGCCCAGGTTCACCTCCCCATCCTCTTGCCTCAGCCTCCCAGCTACTGGGATTACAGGCATGTGCCACCACATCCAACTTCTGGAAATTCTATTTTTTACTTTCTGAGGGACACATTTCTTATTCTTTTCCATAACAGCTGTAATATCTTACAATCCCACCTACAATGCTTGACATTCCCATTCTTCCTTGTCTATTTTCTTAAATTGAATCATATGAACAGCAGATTCCTCTTTGAACACACACACACGCACGCATACACACCTGGCATGTTTGCAGTGTGAGAAGTGTACAAAGGAAGCCAGCTGACTTCGGATCAGCCCCTCTGGCTCACGCAGCCTCCTGATGGCAGTGGTCCCCTCTGCCTTTTCCCTTGTGCTCCCCGCATTGTTCTGTGTTTCATGTGTAGGTGTAGGTTGCTTTATGTGTGCTGGGTATGAATCCTTTTTGCCAGCAGTTTGTCCTGGTCCCTGGCCTATGCCTTACTGTGTTAAAGGAACCTTTGGCCTCCGAGAAGTGTTTCACTCTTGTGTGACCTTGGGGCCACCAGGCTTGTGAACCTCTTTTCTGTGGTGTTTCTTTAAGAACTCCACCCCAAATAGAGCAGTGTCCCACTCTCTCATCCCCAAAATCACCGGATGCTCTCTCGAAGTTTAGGTAACAATGAACAACAAACAATAGGCCATCAGTTCTCTTTTGTACGCTGCAGCTGGGGAGACCAAGAGTCTCTTCCCAGATCAGAGTGAGCACATCTGTGTGTCCAGTGTGGTGGGCTTAGCCATGAAGGGGCACGACCTCCTGGACAGAAGCTGAGGTTTGGACATTCATCAAAAGATGGAGAGCAAAGGGCAGAGAGAAGTTGTCAGGCCTCAGAATTAGATATACCAGGCAGGGATGGGGTTAGTCCTTGGACCCTCCTACCAGGGGACAGGGCAGTCATCCTGCTACCTGGCAATGTGAGAATTTGGCCTCTCTCCAGGCCCCTCAGGACTGTTGCCTCCATGCATGAATGGTTCCCAGTAGGGGACCCTCTGAAATCAAACTGAGAGCGTTTGGAGGATCAAGGCCTGCCTGGGGTTGGGCTGGAGGCTGATATGCTTTCTGCTTCCCTGTACAGAGAAGGGGACCATAGAGATGACAGCCACCCCACAGCCACCTGGGAAGTGGAGTTAAGACACAGCAGAGGCAGGAGCACAGCACCAGGCAAGGGCCCATGATGGGCATGCAGGATGGGAGCTCAGGGTCAGAAGAAGGGTCTCTTATGCCGCTTCCCTGGAAAGAACTCTGCTTCCTGCTCCAGCCCTCAGCCCCATATTAGCCAAGGTATGGAGCAGTCAGGCTCCAGGGAACCTGTTACCCCACAACTGGGGCTTGCTCCCCTTCTGTGGTCATCTTGCAAGAATAGCTTCCTGGTTCCCACTATCTGATCCCCTCTCTGTTACCTAGTAGAAATCCCTGGAGTTATGACTCCCCTCTCCTTCTCCCATCTGATCTCAGTACCATGACACTGATCTCCAGTTACAGAGTGTCTCTTCTCTCCCATGAGACCCCTCCATGGATAAGGACCCCAAAATGTCTCATGACTTCTTGGGCCAACATTTTCCAACTTTGGCACCTCAGTGGCTTCACCAAATATATGCTTCCTTGGTCTCTCTCTCTCTCTGAAGCACCTTTCATGGCTCCCACTGTCTGTAAATGACAGCACAGCCTTATGGGTTGCCAAGGCAGAGCCCTGGTAGCCTGACCCAGTCTTTTCAGCACCACATCCCCTGCTCCCCTCTGCCTGCACCCTCTATATTCTCCATCCTCAGAGCTCATAGGAAAGGGCTCCCTTAACCTTGTAAGCAAGATTTCCAGACATCTGTGGGCATTGGTATGCTTGAATATTGACTCCACCCTGTTTTGGATGCACCAGAGAAACTTGTTTTCTAAACAACCTCAGCACGAAGGTGTTCCTCAAGTGATGGCACTGTCAGAGCATCCATAGGGCCACTTAGAAGCAAGCATCATGCAATATTTATCCAAATCCTATGTATGCATGCCCAGAACCTACAGTCACACCCAGATCCATCCTCTGCACAAAGTCCCTACATCACTGGCTGGAAAGGTGAAGGGTTACATCCCCATGGAGCTCTTCTGAGGGGGACACAGGGACAGGCAGCTGCATTGCACTGGCAGCAGGAAGACAGGAGGGTTGGGGGGGGGGCTTTACAGAGCAATGGCTGGAGATGGGACCCAGACCAGACTGTGAAAGGTGATGCTCTCATGAGGACCAACTGAAAACACAAACATCACAGAATTGATACATATGCACACATATGGCACATACCACACATGTGTGCACATGGACATACATGTGTGCACACCACACATGATCATGCACATACAAACCATAAACATGTGTGCATACCATGCATAGGAGCACACTTACACATGTGTGGACATGCCAGATAGATAGATAGATATACATACAGATGTTTATATGCACATACAACACAAGCACACATTCACATGCACATAGCACAAACACTCATCAACATACCACAGACACACACACACACACCGACACACACACTTGCCTATTCCCACTACATAGACTCTGGGAGGGGAGGTAAGAACCCAGCAAAATTCTGCTCTCAGGATGGACAGCATCTTTTTTTCTAAATTTTAAGGGGAATAAAACCAAACAAAATAGAATAGAGCCAATCAAAACAAAATATGAATACAATACAAGACTTCAGAACAAGATAATAGGAAATCAACAGTGGCTACCATAATGCCTCTTGCTATCTTCAAAGTAGTTGCCTACACCAAAAGACATAATAAAATCAAACAAAACAAAACAGTATAAAATCAATCAAAACAAAGCAATGAAAATGATACAGGGCTTCAAAACAAGATAATAGGAAATCACTAACAGCTACCTTAATATATCGTTATAAGGCTGGGAATTTAGCCCAGCAGCGTAAGTGCCTGCCTGCCAAGTATGAGGTTGTGAGTTCAATCCCCAGTACCAAAAAAAAAAAAAAAATTTAAATTTGAACTCATATGCCAGAATAAAACATCCTAGAGAGACCCAGACAGAGGGAGATGGATCGTCGACACAGGAAGAAATTAAAACGTAAAAAATCTCATCAAACACACAGTCTTGGGGCTATAATTGAAACAGCTAAAATTATTGGAGACAGCGTTTTCACTGCGACCCGCCAAGTTTGCACCAGTCTGAATTCTCAAATTTGCACTGGCCAACAGAGCCGCCCAAACTCATTCTCTCCGCCACTCACAAGAGCCACAGCTGCGATGAAGTCGGGGGCTTGGTTAGCCCAAAAGAGAGCGGAGCCAGTGAAGGGAACTTCATTAATCCACAGTCAGTGCTGGGAATGAGACCCCCCCCCCCACCGCAGGAAGGGCTCAACCAAATGGGTGACATGTTGGAATCTGGCAGGAGGAGCCTGAACTGGGAGCAACAGTGACTTCAGTTGGTTGCTTCCTCCCCAGAGCAGATTCGTGGGATTTGGTTGGACTGGGTCATGCTCCTGGCCAGAACCCAACGAGCCATTCCAAGTCGATTCCTTGTGCCTAGCATGCACTAACCTGGTGAAGGCCCCTTAAGTTTGGCTGGCCTAGTGGGGAGGGGCCCGATATGCAGCTGCTGCTTACACCTCAGTGACAAAAGCAGGCAGGAGAGAGAGGGCAAAGTTCCCTTGCCAGCATGCTTCGGAGGAACCATGGCTGACAGGGAAAGGGGCTGGGCCCTCCACTGTACATCGGGAGGAAGCTGGGGCCATGACAGGAGAGAGAGGCAAGAGGAGGTCCCCAGCCCAGAACTCTGAGAGCACTGATCCAGGAGAGGGAAAAACAAGGGAGACTGAGGGTGGCAAACATACAACATCAGACATGGCTTCAATAGACATTAAGAGATATCTTCGGGACATTGTAGACAAGCTCAAAACTGAAATATTAAATCAGGTAAAGCAAGATATCAGTAGAGTAATAAAAGAAATGCTAAGCATCTCTCAGGAAAACGTAGACAGAAGAAGGGAGGAACACAAAAAAAGGAGAGAAACATTTGATAAAGAATATAAAGAAAATGTAGAATACATGAAGCAGATTCAAAGAGATTACCAGGAAATTAAAAACTCCATTGAAAGCTGGCAAAACTCCTTAAAAGAAACTAAGGATAGACTATCAAAACTTGAAGACAAGTTTGCAATGTGTGATCATGAAAGGAAAGATCTCTTAAAAATAACAAGGAAACAGGCAGTAACAATACAAAGGCTAAAATATGACAAGAGAATCTATAATTTAAGAATAAGAAATGTGAACAAAGAAGCAGGAATACATAGGCAAATTACAGAGGCTATTCAGGAAAACTTCCCAAGCATGGGAAAAGAAAATGACATTCAGTTATGTGAGGCATACAGAACTCCAACCACCTACAACCAAAACAGAGCTGCACCCTGACATATAATAATCAAGATACTAGAAATTCAATATAAAAATAGAATATTAAAAGCTGTCAGAGAAAAGAAACAGATTACCTTACCTATAAAGGTAAGCCCATCAGAATCACAGCTGACTTCTCGACACAGACCATCAGATCAAGAAGAGCTTGGAGTGAAGTATTCCAAGCCCTGAAAGAAAATAACCTCCAGCCCAGATTGATGTACCCTGAAAAACTGTCACTAGAAATTAATGGAGAAACAAGATGCTTCCATGACAAAGAGGAACTGGGGAAGTTTGTGACCACCAATCTAACCCTACAGAGACTACTGAAGGACATTCTAGAGAGAGAGAAAAAAAAATACCAGGATTTTAGGAACAGTGGCAGAAAGGCCTCAGTGAGTGAGGCAGGCAGCAGAATGAAGGAGAAAACTAGACAAACAAAGGCAGAAAAATAGCATAGCAGAAATGAGGCAGAGAAGGATAACTAGAATCTCTAACATAGATGGCCTTGATACACTATATTGTTAATAATTTAGCAGGATTTAAAACCCACATTACTCACATCACTCTGCTTAGATATATTATATTCTGTTCCAGTCATTCTACCAGTACTAGATTTGAGGGCACAGACAGTTATCCCAAAAATAACAGGATATAGTATAGTAATCATCCTTAATTTCCTATTAACTTAATCTTAAGCTCTGTATAACCTACACTGTTTTACCATGACTGATTGTAATCTAATCTGGTTTGTTAGATTGGTGTTTTTTATTGATAGATTTTATTCAAAGCTGTTATGATTGATAGAATCAAGTCTGAGAGCAACTGCACTTAAGATGACAAAATTCACTAGAATATCCACTATGGTTTGATTGTTACCTGCCTTTGAAGTTTTATACCATCTACAATGTTTTTTTACTAATATTATTATGTACTGCTATATTCAATTATACTGCTATATTCAATTATGCCTGATGATATAGACAATTCTATTGAAGAAAATAAGAAACAACACAGTAATCACTGTAGGTCACCTTGTACTGTGATTTTATACAACTTTTTGGTTTCATGTTTTTATAGGAATTTGTTTTGTTTTTGTCTTGCTAGGTTTTGTTTTTCCCTCTAATACAGAGGGGATAGAAATACATGTATAGACTCATGAATGCATAGCTGTTTACAGTCTCACTGTTTGAATACCTACTTTGTATGCTTTAATTTTGTAACTTGAACAACTATTTGTAAGAGGACAATATGCAATTTATCAACTAGTGATTTCTTATTGTTTAGCTTTTTTTGAAATTCTGTATTATCTCTACCCTTTACATGCTTTTTTTCCTCTTTAAATAAAAAAATTAAAAATATATATCTCATCACCTTTGAAATAGCTGTCCATACCATCAGATGCAATAAAATGAAACAAAACAAAACAATAAAACCAAACAAGTCAAAACAAAAGTGAAAATGATACAGGGCTTCAAAACAAGATAACAGGAAATTAACAATGGTTACTACCTTCTCTTTTTAGATGTTTCTTCCCCTTTCACTTTCACAATATCTATTGTACATTTTGGATCCCACTAACTCTTTCAGTTTCTTATACTAGGGAGACAACACAATGTTCATCCATGTGAGTCTGAATCATTTCACCCATGAGCAGTCTCTAGTCACATCTATTTACCTGCAAGAGCCTTGTGATTATCCTTCTTTATAGCTGAGTAACTTTCCATTACATAAAAATGCCATATCTTTCTTATCTATTCTGCAGTTGGGCTTGATGGGCAAGCTACTCCTACTTTTTTCTGGTTCCCCATCACATGGAGAATTATTTTCTCTCCTGTGACTTTCAGTCTATGAATTTCCTCTCAAGTTAAATGCGTTTCTTGTATAAAGCCTATTGATAGATCTTGTCTCCCACTTCTCTCTGCCTGTTTCTTTTTATTGAATTGAGGCCACCTACATTAATGGTTATGGCCAACATGCACCGGCTCCTCTCTGCCTCTCTATTTTCCTGTCATTGGCTCCCTATTTTTCCCCTTTGTTCAAATGCTGTCCCCTCAGCAATCTCCCCCTGCTGCTGGTCCTAGGGTTGTGGTTATTTTTATCTTTCTCTAGAATATCCTTCAGTACTCTTTGTAGGGTTGGTTTGGTGGTCATGAATTCTTTCAGTTGTTGTCATAGAAATGTCTTTTCTCTATTAATTTTGAAAGATAGTTTTGCAGGGTATTGGAAGTTGGATTGAAAGTTGTTTTTCAGGACTTGAAATACTTCATTCCATGGTTTCTGTTTTCTACTTTTTGAATGGGATGGTTTGTGTTATGAAGTCTGTCATGATTCAGATGGGTTTTCCTTTATAGGTTATCTGTTTCTTTTCTCTAACAGCTTTTAATAGTTTGCTCTTGTGCTGAATTTCTGTGATCTTGATTATTTTATATCTGAGTGTAGATTTATTTTGCTTATGACTAATTGGAGTTCTATTAGTCAGTTCTTTTTCCCATGCTTGGGAAGTTTTCTGATATTACTTCTGTAAATAGTTTTTTATGTCATTTGTGTTGATCCCTGTTTTTTCACTGACACCTATCAGTATTAAATTATTTTTTCTTTGCATCATCTTGCAGCTGTTTAATTGTTATTTATTGGTTCCTTGCTAATTTTAAGAGATTTTTTTTTATTGGTAACAGAGATCAAACTCATGACCGCCTGCTTGCAAGGAAGGTGCTTATGCCACTGAGCTAAATCCCCAGCTCCAAGATTTTTCTTTTCATGATCGCTAGCTTCAATCCTGCCTTCAAGGTCTGAGAGTCTACCTTCAGTGTCTTTCAAGTAGTTTTGCCAACTTTCTTTCAATAGTGTTTAATTTTTTGAATATCTTTTTGAGTCTGTTCCATGCATTCCAATTCTTCCCTATATTGCTCATTCAAGGTTTTCTTCATTTTCCTATGCTCCTCTTTTTTAGATATTCTCAGCAACTCTTTCATTATGTTTGTCATTTCTTCTTTTATCTGAAATATTATTTCTGATCTGATTTCTTTTACAGCCTCATGAAGTAGTTTCTTTACTTTGGTTATCATCATCCCAGAAATTTCAGGTATGTGATTTCCAAGTTCTTCCATGTCTATTTCTTCTGGGCTTGTTCTGTGTGAGCTGGAGGCCAGAGCTTGCCTTTTGCTCTTTCATTTTGACATTTTCCTGGTTTCCTCTGGATGAGACAGCTGTTGGGTCCTAGGTGCTTCCCATGTTGGCTACATGTCCACAGTGTAGGGAAACAGGTCAGACACCTAGGTTCCTCCTGACCTAAGTTCCTGAGTAGTGGTGGGGCACTGGGTGGGCTTCTGTAGACATGTACATGACTTCTCAAAGGTGTGGCTGGCTGATTCTCCTGGTCCACAATGGCTACAGGTCCCTGATGGTGACCATTGGGCTCATGGGGGTGGGGTTAGCTGCTGCTTCTCTCAATTTGAGCTGGCTACCCACAAGAGAGTCCTGCTGGCAGCCTATATGTGTGTGAGGGTGGGGCTGGCTGCTTCTTCAGGGATGGGCAACATTTTATGTGGCAATATCCCATTAAAAAGTTGAAAAACAGAAAGTCCAGAAATAAACTCCCACATACATAGTCAAATGATTCTTGACAAGGGTGTCAAGGACATTCAATGGGAAAATACAGTCTCTTCATCATATGGTGCCTGGAAAACTGGATATTCACATACAAAAGAATGAAGCAGGATGCTCACTGATATTACTTACAAAATTTAACTCAAACTGGATCAAAGACCTAAATATAGGACCTAGAAGTATAAAACTCCTAGCTTTAGGTCATTGGATTTGTCAGTGATTTCTTGGCTATGACACCAATGGCATAGGTAACAAGAGAAAAAATAGGCCAATTAGACCATGAAAATTATAAACCATGCATACCCATGTGTCTTGGTTACTTTTCTCTCATCACTGGGACAAAATACCCAACACTCAAAATGAAGGAAGGAAAGGTTTATTTAGCTCACAATTTTTTAAGGTTTCAACCTACACTTGTCTGGCTCCAAGGCAGAGTGGCACATGGCAGAGGGCAACAGTTCATGATGGCAGAAAACAGCAAAATACAGCAAGAGCAAAAAGGGAGAAGCATGAAGAGAAGACTCTTTCTTTTCCTTATATTGTAAGGAATACTTGGGTGTAGCACTCACACCCATAATCCCAGCATTGGACATGAATCATTCACAAACTCTAGAAGCCTGCCCCCATGATCAGATGAAGCTTTGGAGAAGCATCCAGACATAAACCATAACACCATGCTTATAGCAGCACAATTCATAATAGCAAATCTTAGAAGTGGCCTATATGTCAATAGATCAATTGGTGAGGAAACTATGGTATTTGTATATAATGAAGTACTATTGTATCATAAAGAAGGATACACTTGAATCATTAGTAGGAAAATGGATGTACTTTGAGACTATAATGTTAAGTGAAATAAGTCAAACACACAAGTTTAAATATCATATGATTTCTATTATATGAGAAACCCAAATTATAAATAAAGAGAAAAATAAAAGAAATAAAGAGCAAAATAAAATAAGGAGATAGGGTGGCCTCCCAAGCCATGGCCAGCCACCCCAGGGCAAGAATCATATCAGAGTTTCCTGAGATCTGTGCCATGTTGGAACTTGGGGTGCTAGAAAAACAGGCAGCCAGCATGCTGCTCTGGTAAGTGGCTGTGGCCTCCCAAGCCGTGGCCACCCCAGGGTGAGAACCATATCAGCGTTTCCTGAGATCCACACCATGTTGGAACTTGGTGCGCTGGGAAAACAGGCAGCCAGCTCACCGCTCTGGTGGGCAGCTGTGAGCCTTCCCATGTGTGGGCTAAGAATAAAGCATCCATCTCACTCCCCTCTCCCCCCACTAGCAAGTGAGAGCCAGAGATCTGAGCATCTCTTGCAAGTTTGACTATATGCAATATAGCAAATAAGGGGGATTTTCTTCTACCATCTCTTTGAAGGCAAATATTTTTATCTCTTTTTTGCTCTGTTCTGATCAATTGTATTGCTCTATTCAATATTCTGTTTTTAAAATTTCGGTATTTCCTTTGATATTGCTTTACCTGACTGAAGGAACAACTATTGTGAAGAAAACAAGATATACTATTGTACCTATTGCTGGTATCCCAGTAACCTGCTGTGAGGTTCTGTATCAGTTTTACTGCACTGCCTCAATTGGCTTTGTCCTGTCTTGTTCTGCTGTACCCTACTACCTTCAAAATAAATAAATAAATAATAAGAAAAATTTTTAAAAAGTAAATAACGACAACAAAACAGATCAGTAAGGTACTGAGCAACCTGAAACATGATATAACTAAACAGATAATGGACTTAAAAAGCAAAAGGAGGAAAAGAAAGTGCTCTAAAGTATATAATTTCATGTATATTTAAGTGTGTAGGATTGATAACCATGTTGCTAAGTTTTTGTTGGATCGGTGAGCAGAACTGTTTGCAGCCTCACTATTTGAATGTCTACTTTGTATGCTTTAATATTGTAACTTGAACAACTATATCCAAGAAGACAATATGTAATGTATCAACTAGTGATTTCTTACTGTTTTTTTTTGAAATTCCGTATTGTTTCTACTCTTTTTTTCTGTTTTGTTTTTCCCCCTCTTTGAATAAAATTTTTAAAAATTAAAAGAATAAATAAATAAATCTTTCATTTTTAATTTTGGCCATTGGGTATTTTGTGTTAGCAATGAGAGAAAACTAACTAAGACATGCATCAAAAGACATTTTTGACAGAGTGGAAAGACACCCACAGGATGGGAGAAAATGTTTTAAAATCACATATCTGACAGGAGATCAACATCTAAATACATAAAGAACTCTTAAAACTCAACAACAAAAACTCCACTAAAATCAAACAACTCAATTCAAAAATAGGCAAAGGAGTGGAGTAGACATTGCTCCAAAGGAAAGACGCTAACAGGACAAGAAGCACATGGAAAGATGTTCAGTGTCACTAATCATCAGAGAAATGCAAACCAACAGTAGGGAGAGACCAACTCACACCACCAGATACTACTGTCCAGGAAACAGAAAATCACAAGTGCCCGGGGAGAAACAGTGGCAATGGCAAATAATGTTACCATTTTGGAAAGCAGCTTGCCAGGTCCTTGGATGTCAAACATGGATCTGCCACATGATGTGACAACTCCACTCTGAGAACCTACCCCAAGGTAAAGAAAATCTGTGTCCACATCAACATTGTGCATGAGCGGTTGTAATATTTTGTTACTCACTAGAGTCAAAACATGGAAAAAAGCTCAGAGTTCTACTATTATGGTTTGGATCTTGGAGTATCCCCCAAAGGCTCCTGTGTTGAAGGTTCAGCCCCCAATACAGTAATGCTCAGAGGGGCTTTGATACAGTGTTTGGATCATGAGGGCTCTGACTTCAATAGTAATCCACTGATGGATTCATACTTGAAGACACAGTTGAGTGATGGTGGAAACTAGGGTGTGGAGCCTCGTTGGAGGAAGGAGGCCACCAGCAGCCTGTACTGGAAGGGTAGACCTTGATTCTGGCTCCATCCTTTGTCTCTGTCTGCCTCCTACCTGCCATGAAGTGAATCGCTGTGCTCTGCTGAACCCTTTTGCCATTATCCTGGACCTCCCCACAGGCCCAGAACAACAGAGCCAGATGGCCATGGACTAAAACCTCTGAACCTGTGTGCCAGAATAGATCTTTCCTCCTTTACATTGATTTATGTCAGGTATTTTGTGACAGAGATGGAAACTGACTAACGTGTCTACCAAAATGAAGGGAAAACAAAAATGCAGCCCACCCACTTGGTGGAATATCCATTTAAAAAGGAAGGAAATCTTGACATGTCACACAACCTGGTGGACCTTGAGGACCCTCTACTGAGTGACATAATCCAGGCAGAAAAGGACAAATTCTGCATGATTCCACTTCAGTGAGATCCCTCGAGGCATCCAATCCACAAAGGCAGAAAGCAGAAGGGAAGTGCCGGGGGCTGGGCGGGGGATGAGGAGTGGGTATTTAATGGGGACAGAGCCTGAATTTGGGGAGATGAGGAAGTTGTGGAGGTGGACAGTGGTGCTAGCTGCACAACAGTGTAAATGGGCTTCATGCTCTGGACGGTGCCCTTAAACGTGGCTGTGATGGGAAGTTTATATTATGTGTATTTGATAACAAAAAATGAGATAAAATATAATACAATAGACAGAAAAAAAGAATATTTAAGAGGAGAGTGACCTCCTGCAGACTACGGGGTTGCTCACCTTTTATTATCCTCTGGCATTTTCACATGAACTCAACTTTCCCAGTGTCAGGCAGAGGAAGGCCCACTCAGGGTCAAGGCTGACTCTTGGCTCCATGGAGTGAAGTGAGTGGCCCTCTTTTCAGGAGGCCAGAGATCAGTGGACACACAAGCCCACCAGTGGGCTGGCCAGCAGCTGGGCCCACCATGACACTCGCCCTTGGGCACTACCCTCCTTCACTCTGGTCACGGAGATGAGGAGTGCCAAGCCCGGGGCAGCATGGCGGGGAGCCCTGGCCTCCTTGCACACTGGGCAATGTCACTGTGGGTCTGCAGAGCCCAGCAGCAGCACCATAGGTTTACCAGGGCTGCCCCAGGTCACCAGCCCCACCCACAACAGCACTACAGCTCTATGCTCCCCTCACGGACAGTGGGGAGGCTGGGGACTGGCCACTTGTCCCAAAGTCTTCCATTACACAGCTTTGGCCAGTGACCTAGGGATGGGGCATCAGCATCCACCCTGCCCGCCTCTCAGGGACCCCATCTTGGACACAGTGAGGGAAGCCTCACTGTACTAGAAGCAGGATGCCCACTCTGCATGGCTGCCCGGCCTCTAGAGATGGCATGGACATGGGACGCAAGACCCGATTAGGGCACCAGACCTCGCCAGCTTGGGCACAGCCTGGGGCTTGATGGCCATGGCAGGAGGTGCTGACTCCTCTGATTGGTCAAGCTCAGATTCTATTTACTCTTTTTCCATTAAAAAGCCTCAGGACTATTTATTGATTTTTTATTAAGACGTGTTATCTCCCATTACACAGCAAAGTGATCAAAACCGTACCAAACAGAGGGACAGGATGCATGTCCATGAAGCCACCCCGCCTGTGTGGCCCCGAGGGCTCTGAGCAAGTCCTTCCCTGGATGTTACTGGTTTAATTGTGACTGCAGAGGAGACACAGTGTCTGCGCCAGCTGCACGTTGGAACCCTTTTCCACTGCAGAAGGCCTTTGCCGGGGCTTTTTCTAAGAAGAAACAGAGGGGCAGAGGTCCGCAGGTGCTGCAGAGCAGGGTGGGTGCTGACAGCCTGGAGCTGCTGGGAAGGTCTGGAAGACACCCATGGGTCTAATTGTGCACTGATCTGCTATCTGTGGAAACAGCAGCTCATTAATGCTCAGGGTAAACCGATACTGAGTTCCCTATCTGTCCATATCGACCCAGCTGCAAGCTGGAGCACACTGACTTTTTGCACGCACACAGGGGCTAATTGCAGGCACGTGAAATCTGGGGCCCACGTGATGCCTGTGCTGAGCCAGCTCTGAGCACCTGCCCTGGCTACCAGTGCCTCAGGGACCCCTGGCCTGAGCAGCCCAGCTCTGCACGAAGGGGTGGATTGTGAGTACGTGGGGAAAGGGGAGGAGGGCAGGGCAGCAGCCTTTGCCTTCTGCACGTCTGTCTCTAACCTGCTGGAGGCTGTCTCTCTGTCTGTGGCCTGGGGTCATAGCGGAAAAGGGACCTGGCAGCCTGTGTTCCTTTGTCTATTGACTTTGTCACCAGGCACACAGTGACCTTTTGAAGTCAGGTGGATGGAAATGCTTGCTATTGAAGATTACAGTATTTTTAGCTGAAAAAAAAAATCTGATTATAAAAGTAATCCATGCTCATTGGAAAAATGTTAATGTCGAAGGAAACAGTTCCCTGAGCCTCCTAGAACAAACACAAGGATGGTACTAATCTCCCCCCACAAGGAACCTGGATGAATGGGGTACTTGTGTGGGAGCCCCAAATAGAAGGTGCAGACTGTGTCAGAGGGAGGATTCATGCCAGGCTCTTCTTCAAGGAGGGAGGCACTGTGGGGCCGAGGTATGGGGCTCGACTCCAGCAGTCATGATAATGTGCCTGTCGCAGTAACTGAGATAACAGGACAGTAAAGGTCCTCCCACCCTGGGACACCATGGTGGGGACCGTGTGTGGTGGGCTTCTCAGGACGAACCCCAGATGCAGCCCCATGGGCTACCCCCAGTCTAGACCCCACTCCATTCCTTTCTGTCCTGTGCTCCACACCGGAAGCAAGCCCTGCACATCTCAGGAGGAGGGGCCTCATGGCCAGGGCATCGGCTAGCCATGCACAGTTGTGTGGGTATTGGACCACATGGAGAGCCATCCAGCCTACTCCCTGTGAGGCTGCTGCCCCTACTTTGTGGCAGAGAGGGCTTCCCTCTGCTAATGGCAGGCCTGTCCTCCCTCACCTCAACCAGGGACTCCCTGGAAGGAGAAGGGTTTTAGGAGAGCTAAGGCTGGGAGGCCCACATGCCCGAGTGAGTGGGACCAGAGCTGGCTTCTTGGGAGGGGCAGCCTGTGGGCCTCAGAAGGCAGAGCCCAGAGTCTTCTGACACTGCAAAGGAGTGTGTAGGTGCTGACTGAACCCCTGCCCTTCCTGCTGTGTCTAGGGAATGTGACTATGGCCCCTGCCCACCGAGGAACAAGCACAGTCCCAGGCTCCGTGGTGGGCACAGGGTCCAAGGGAGCAGAAGAAATCAGGCTCGGGCTGGCAGAACTGCAGGCAGTTCAGAGGCATGGATGGGGCTGGCCCTGCTCCTTGTTGCCCAGTGGCCCTGAAAGGGTGGCACCAGCAGGGAGAAAGGGTCCAGCTTTAGCGCCCCTTCCTGATGGGCCCATGTCTCTACCTGTCTGCCAGACGTCCTGATGCTGATGTGGCTGACAGGTGGGATAACAGGCCTTGCAGGGCCTAGTGGGTGCCAGTCCCAGGCTGTCCTATGTGGTGGGCACATAGCGTCCTCCCAGATGCCCTTCTAGACCTTGCCTGAGGGCTCTGAAGGGCAGCTCTGCTTCTCAGCCTCTCCTGCCACAGAAGCCCTGGTCTATGTCATTCTGACAGGTGGCCTTAGTGCTCCACCAGGGGACAGGCAGGGCTTGAGGCAAGGTAGAGACACAGGCAAGCACGACTGGATGGCTCTCTGGCTGCCTTGAGAGTTCAGGGTGCAGGCTGGTCAGTACCTGGTCCAAGAGGGTCCAGGAAGAGTCTGGGTGGGCACGTCTTGAGCAAAGGTGAGGGAAGGAAGGGTCAGAGCAGGGCAGCTTGGGGTGCTCAGGGAAAGGGCAGGGACACAGAGTGTGGGCAGGAAGTGGGTAGCACCCAGCATGCCAGCCCACCTGGTCCTCCAAGGTGCTTTACACCAGGCCCCCGATAGACTGATTCACCATCCAGTGTCTCCAGCTGAAAGCAATAGGCTGACCCGGGGAAGGAAGGAGCCCTGCGCGACCCCACAGGGTGTCCTGTATTGCCAGAGCAGCGGCACACACCCCAGGCCTAGAGCGGGCCATGCTGCCCCCACCCTCAGGCTCTGCCCTCTCCTCTGCCTTCCTGTTTTGCGCTTCCTGTGAGGCCACCTCTTCCCAGACCGCGGCCCTGAGCAACCAGCGTATTCCAGGCAAGTCCTGTGAGTTGGCGCCCCCGTGTGGTTTACTGAAGCATAACCTCACTTCCAGCCCGCTGGCTCAGGAAGAAAGTTTCAATGCCGGAGAGAGGTGCCCAGCAGGCTGCTTTTGCCAGGCAAACCGTGCAGAGTTGTCTGTGGATGGCTGTCAGGGCCTCTTGGAGACCCGGGGCACACTGATATTGGCTAAACTGAGGTGGATGCCCACGGCCCCAGTTTCTATCACACCAGGGCTCGTAGAGAACTGGCAGATCTCTGTCCTTGGAGGCCCTAACTTTCTTGGGCCAGCAGGTGAGGTTTGCTGGGCATGTACAGGAAACTTCAAAGCAGCTCCTAGACAGTGGGCAGAACAAGGACTTCCTCAGGTCTTTGGAGGCCATGAGGGCCCCGAAGCTCCCCAATGAGGGCTGTTTTGGGTCTGCCTCAGCCCACCCACATGGACTGTCAAGCAGGGACACTTTGGTGTCCTGGTCACGAGTTTGCCCACAGAGGCCATGTGGCCATCGAGGCTCCAGACTCAGACTTCAGCCCTCAACAACGCCACTCCACTGTCCCCACCCTGAGCCACCCTGGCAGCCTGATGGCAATGAAAACAGGCCCAGAACAGAGTGGGACCCCTGCAGGGCGTGGCCACCTCTGCCCCTTGGGAAGGGACACTTGGGGGAGGAGGAGAGATGGAGGGGTGTGCCTCACCCTGCCTGCAAGCAGGTAGCAGAGCCTGTTGGGAAAGGCACGCAGGGCATCGGCTCTCCTGGCCTCGGTGGGGCAGGGCCAGGTGGGGCCTGGGCTGGTCTGGGGTCTCCGTGTCTCTGCCACAGCCCAGCAGCTCTGGAGTCTACCACTATGGTCCTCGCCATGGTCCCACAGACACCTTGGGGCCGAGGTTTGAGTGGAACAAGAAGGACTGACATGAGCTGATCCCGAACTATGACACCTGTGAGGACCTCAGGGCAGCAATCTCCCTCTCTGCCTCAATGCTTTCTCTGTCTGTCCCGTCTCTCATTTTTCTCCTTCTCTGTTTCTCAGTATCTCTTTCTATCTTTCCTGTCTGTCTGTATCTCCTTTATCTTTCTGTTTCTAGCTCTCGCTCTCTCTCTCTCTCTCTCTCTCTTTCTCTGTCTCGTCTCCGGCCCCATCTGTGTCTCTGTCTTCTCTATCACTATCTCGCTGCCTCTGTATCTCTCTGTGCCTCCATCTCTCTTTCTCTGTCACTGTCTCTCTGTCTTCCTGTCTGTCTCTATTTCTCTGTGTCTCTGCTTCTCACACTTAGGAAGGAGGAGGACGCAGTCCAGACGCATCTGCCCTGCTGTGTGGCCACATGGCCACACAGTGGAGCCCATGCCCCAGTTTCTGAGAGCAGTGCCATGGCAGAGGGATGTTGGCTCCCCAAGGGGAAGGGAGAGAAGGGGCAAGGAAGGAGCTGTGGAGGACACAAAGTCTCCAGCAAGCTACTCCGGGTAGCCCGGTCTGGCCTGAGGTAGACACAGGGCCTTGGGAGGTCCTGCGACTCTCACAGGAATGGGGGAGGCCTGGGGCAGGCAGTGGTCTCAAGGTACAGATGCTTCGAGATTGGGCCAATACACTCCCACCCCAGAAAGCCCAATTTGGGGTCCATGGGGTGTGACTGGGGTACGTGTCTCCAGATCTTTCCTGCAGTTTCATCTCAGGGTCTGGCCGTGGGGCTGGAGCAGAGGTACTGACCACATAAAGCCTGGGTGCTTGGGGCTCCAGATACATGCACACACACCCGCCACACACACACACACACACACACACACACACACGCACACACACTCTCACAAATGCATGCATGTGTAAGCCACATGTGAAATCCTTGGACTCAGTGCCCCAGCTATGACACACACAGCCACAAACACACAACTTCTGGTGCACACGCAGGTGAGCCTACCACAGCACCCACGCTCCCATGGGGCCACATCGTCATGGAGGGACACCTCCCATGAGGCTACAGCTACATCTGCACACTTTCCCCTCCCTCCATGGAGGAAGAGTGGACCGGAGCCTGACGCAGTGATGGATGCTGCCTGCGTACAGCTCCTCAGCACTGGGCTCAGGGCTCTGGTTCTCCAGGGCCAGCTCGGATGTCACTGTCACACAAACCCCTCATCCCTCACCTACCTCACACAGCCCCACTCAGGCACCTCTCCTTTTCCTTTCTCCCAAGGCAAAACCTAGCTCGGCAGGAACCCCATGGCCACTATTGCTGGGCTTGGCCTGCATATCTGGGGGAGAGCAGCGTGAGTTTTCTATTGGCTTGGCTTCAAGTCCAAGGGGACCCAGAGGGCAGAAGGGGCAGCTCCCTGGGGGCCATCTGGAAGCCAGAGCTGGCCAGAGTCCTCACCAGGGACATGGAGGATCCTCTTGGAGCCTACCCCATGCACAGGGGGTCCTGTCCTCCCTCCTTACACTACTCTGGAAGAGGTCATGGCTCTGCTTCATGGCAGTAAAAGGGGTCTGTCACGAAGTCACTCAGCTCAGCCCCCAGCGCTTTCCCAGCCAAGAGAGTGAGGGGACACTGCACAGAGTCCCCACAGCCTGTCACTCCTTACCAGTCACGCCAGGAGCCTGGGTACAGTGGCAGGAAGGATGGGATGGAGCAGTCAGCAGATCCCAGGGCAGAGAGGCCTCATGGGACAGGTAAGTCTTGGTCCACTGGTCCAGCACAGCTTGGCCCATAGTGGTCCCTCTTCCCACAGATACTTAGGGGCCCCTTCACCCCACATCTGGGATTCCCAACGTCAGGTCATCTGCCCCGCCTCTGCTCAATCCTTCCTGTGGCAGCCATGCTGTTGGTAGAGCCTCTGGCCTGCTGGGTAACCTGTAACCATTAGGGACTTAGAGGGCTGAGCATGGAGGCAATCCTGCCTGGGCTGAGGTGGACCACTGGAAAGGACCTCCAGGCCACCAGGCTGGTGGACTCCATGGGTGTCACTGGCACAGACTTGCTGTCAGGCTACTCTTACAGGCATTCATTGAGCACCTACTGTATGCTGCCCCGCTCCAAGTTTCAGATGTGTGAGATCAATGTACCATAAGTGTCTAGCCTGAGTGGACTGTGTACTCCTCTGTCCACTCCAGGATGGCCAGCCAGAGTGGTTCTTCAGTCTCCGCTGTCCCCAAGTACCTGATCCTGCCCAGCAACATCCCCTCCTGAGCATAGTGGGATCCAGGCTCCCCTGAGAGGCCCAGGATTCCCATCCCTAAGGCAAGCCAGCCCCCCATCAGCTCTTCTCAGCCTAGCCCTGCCCTGCCCAGCCTATACCCTGCCCTGGCACCTTCTTGGCACAGAGTGTGCAGCAAGGTGACTGTCCTGCCTGGAGAAAATGTCACCTGTGCTAAGCAGCATGGAGTCTGAAGGCAGGGTGCAGGCAGCTGGTCCTGGTGAAGGGCTTAGCAACTGCCTCTGGCTACACCTTCCTGTGGTCTCTGCCATGCACTCTGGCATCTCTTCTGACAAGGACCCCAATCCTGGGCCACCGAGGTCCACCACAAGCCCTCACCTTGACCTTGACAACACTCCCCACACTATGCCATCTCCACTGCACCCCACACTTGTCCAATCAGCTGTTTCCTTACCTCACCCCAGAGGGAGCAGGGTGCAAGTCCCTGAGGCCAGGAAATGGCCACAGAGTGAGCTTACCCTGTATCCTGTCCTAGACGATGACCACACACTCCCCCGACACAGCTCCCTGGCCAGCCCAGGTGCTCCACACCTGCCCGTTCCTCTTTCCATCCTTAAGCATAAATATCACCTATAGGATGGAGCCACAAAAGAGCAAAACAAAAGGGAACTATCAAAAATTAATCCTCCGTGAAAGTGAGAAATATTTCTGAAGCAACTAAATTAGTAAGCGTTCAACTGCCTGAGAATGCTTCTCTGCAGTACGCCTCTTACAGGCTAGACGTGTGCACTCACACCCCAGCGGTTCAGAAGCTAAGAAAGAAGCTGTGGTTTGAGTCCTGTCCATATGCTCAGTACAAGTGGTCAGATCGAGTGGCTACAGGGATGGAGAGATAGCTAAATGTATCAAGAGGTCAGGTGGAGATGGAGGCTTAGGGAAATAAATACATGCATTCACAGTTTGATCAATGGATGCATTGAGATGTAGAGATGGATGAATGGATGGATGAATGGATGGGGGAGTAAATGAATGAGTGATGGACAAGCGACAGATGGATGAGTAAGTGGTGCACAGCAAGCCCTTAAAGGGGGCTCTCAGGCCCCCATCTGGAGGATGTGTGGAACAGTTTAGTATTCATGTCTTCTTATCTCTTTTAGGCCAAACTGAAAAGTTACCCCCCTCAACCGCTATCAGGAAATGTCCCCTAAAGTGGAGGGGCTCCCCTGCCCTCTGCTCCCCACCCCCTCAGGATAATTAAAACCTGTGAGTTTTCTGTCCCACCATCCTCTATCACATGGTCTGTCTTGTGTGCCCACCAGGCTCTAAAAATATGTCACCTGCACAGAGGAGAGGAGACCAGACTATCCGTCCACTGGGGGCTGCACCCCACCTGGTGATCCTGCTCTCCTGGTGGGGTTCAAGGCTTGTGGAGGGAGCATTCCTAGGCATTGTGGACAGTGAGGGTATAAACCTACTAGACCTGGGAGCTTACAGGAGCCACACAGCCAGGCCAGGCCATGCCCAACTCAGCAAGGGTCTGGGGACAAGTGCCCTGGTTTCTAGGGCCCAGGCCACACTAGGGTAAGTGTTGGAGTCTCTCTCAAAGCCCTGGCCCAAGGACTGACTCCCTCAGAGCAGGTCTTTAACTCTGAGCCTGTGGGTCCAGTTTGGATAGGATGGCCTGCCCAAGGCTGGAGGAGTGGGCTCAGGCTTGGCAGAGAAGAGGTGAAGAATGCAGGAACTGTCCACATGCCCGAAGTCACACTTCAGGCCTGAAGCCCCAGGCATGGGCAGCAGAGCTTGGCAGTAGGAGCTTGGGGACATGTTTGTACCTGGACCATGCAGGGAGGTCTGTGATCACAGCGCATACTCACAGCACTGGCGGTAGGTTCAGACACGTGTCAGCACTGAGTGTGCCCCGTGTGCAAGCGCCCTGATCTGTGTGGGTGTGTGCAGGGGTCTCTGGTGAAGCCCAGCCTTCAAGAGTGACCGCCTGGCTGTGAGGCACCAGGGGTCCCACACCATAACCACCATGGACTGGAGCCCTCTGGGAGTCTTGGACAATGAAGGAGGAGCTACCTGAGGCGGGGGGCTCCAGCCAGACCTGCAGTCTCTTCTCTCGACTCAGCTTGCAAGTGCTCACCCAGGGCAAGGGCAGTCACATCGCTAGAGTCCTGTCCTCTTTGTAGATCGGCCTCCTGCAAGGAGTCTATGGTCCCAGCAGGAGGCCTTTTGTAGCCCAAAGATGTAGCCCTCAGGTTACTGCTCTGCTGAGGCCACTCCTGGTGCCATCAGTTTGGACAGGGTCCAAAGCATGGGGTCGGCCTCACCCTGTCCTGGAAAGCCCTCGTGTAGAGTTCTTCACACCCTCCTGGTGGCGCTGGAGTCCAAGAGGGCGTCCAAGCCCAGAGCCCAAGCAATTGCCTTGGGAGGGCCCCCTCCAACCGCCCACACAGAGGCTGGGGCTCTGTGGCTAGGTGGGCAGAGGGGCTCCTGCAGGGTCGAACTGGCATGGAAATATCTAACCCTGAGCCATAAAGAGGCCACCTGCCTTTTTGATTCTGTGATTTTATAGCAAAATGAAGAGATAAGTCAGCTTTGATTCTGGCTCAGTTTTATTAGCTTATGTTTTTATTTCCTCTCTTGTTCGGGGGAACAAAGGGATTTATGGCTGTCTCCCCATCTCTTTGTCAGCTACAGGCGGGGTGGCAGGCGGCAGCTCTGATAAGGGCGCCGTCCCAGCTTCCTGCACCCACTAGGGGTCTCGTGCACAAGTGAGCTGGGGCGACTGCAGGCCTAGGGATAGGTGTTGGCTGGCGGGGACAGTCACTGGGGGACACTGGTCCTTCAAGTGGGCTGAGCTCTGGTTTCTTCACACACCCCCACTGGTCCTGGACCCGAATGGTCCTCTGACAGAGGCTCTTTCTTGTGCCTCAGATTCCTCCCCTAAGACCAGCGTACCAATGGAGTCAGTGAGACTGCGACAGGTCACAGGAGTCGGCATCACCAGCTGCACCGTTGCTCCGCAAGTATCATAAATGGGCCCACTGATGCTGCTAGTCCCCTGCCCTCTTAACTGGAGTGACATCCCCACACACCTACAGATGAGAACACTGAGGCTCAGGGAGGGAAGATGCTTGTTCATAGGCCTCTTCCTCTGGCTAGTCCCAAGGGCTGCAGGCTGACAGGACTCCAGGAGGCCTGGCAGACCCCAGCGTGGATGCTAGTTCACGTCAGCTATAAGGGGCTACAGGACTGTGCCCGGCTTCAAAGGCACACCCGCCCGCAGGTCGGGGACATCAAAGTGCCCCACCCAGAGTGGCAGGCAGCAGAGACAGGCATGGATCCGCCCAGGGCTCCAACCCAGGGAGTGGCAGGAGGGCCAGCCCCACCCGCACAAGGCGGAGGTCCCCGCCAGGTCTGAGGTACTTCCTAGAGCTTCTGCCCTTGGGCCTCTTAGGGACAGAATGGATTGCCTCCTTGGTGGGCCAAGGAGGGTAGCACCTGAAGCAAGGGCAGAGAAGGCAGGGTCACTCCGGGGCCAGGACACACCCTTCTTTAGGACTACCAGTTGCGACTAAGACCAAAAGTCTTGTGAGAGGCCCCAGGGAGGAAGTGAACATAGCCAAAATCCCAGCCATGCTACCCTACCCTTCCCGGTCTTACCTTCTGGATAGTGTCCCTGCCCTTTCAGCCCACAAGGCCCCAACTTTGCCTCCTGAAGAATAACAGCAGAAATGAGGTGACTGGCAGGCTTCCCCCTGGCCTGACCTCACACTGGACAGATGACAGACAGATCGGGACTCTGGGCCATCTGCCTGGCCTGACTTGCTCTGGCTGGCACAGGATGAGGGTACCTGGTAGCTGCCCAGGGGTCCAGGCCCCATGCCTGCCATGCAGAGTTCTGCTGTATGGACAGGCCCTTGAGTACCCCTACTGATGTCCAGCACCAGGTGTGATCCATTACAGGGGTCACTGCCCTGCACAGCCCCACCTGATTATTAAGGGTGATGAACCCACGGGGTTCTCACTGGGGAGGCCAGGGTGTACTCCACAACACCCTGCCGCCAGCCGACACTGTGCGAAGGAAACTCCAGCTTCAATTCCCTCCCTGGGCCAAGGAGGCCAAGGCCTCCTGGACTCCATTCCTAGTGTATCTGATGGAACCCACTGGGGTGGGGCCTACAGCTCCAAGGACTCCAGGGATTCCATGACAAGGTCAGCTGGCCAGGAGGCAGGTCCAGATGTGGGGGCCTCCCTGGTAGTGAAAATATAGGAAGGAGAGGCCTCTCTGGAATCTAACCGGGAGCAGGGTTCCCTCTGGCAGCCTGATTTTCCAGGGCAGGGGGTGACAAATCACTAATTGGCGTCTTTGGCAATGCTGTACCTGACCCGAGCTGGCCCCAGGGGCCAGTGATTCATCAAGAAGCCCACGCCCTGCTGGCTCAGTTTCCCAACCTCCCTGCCTCCCCACTTCCCAGCTTCCTGCCTCTCCCACAGCTGGCACCATCCCTAGAAGCTACCAGTCTCCACATTCAGACACATTCTGCCACCCTTCCCTGTCCTGAAATCAGGGCTGGACTGAGTGAACCCGCCCGCAGTACAGGTAGTTTGGGGACAACCATGATGTCAGTCCTCAGGGCTGCATGACAGAAAGGTAGTGGAAGGCTCTCGGTCCCTCCCTGGCACCCCTTTTGCAGCCAGGGAGACTGAGGCAGGGGCTGCCCAGGCTTTGCCAGAGCCTCCTGAGCCCCATAGGCATGAGAGGTCAGGATCTCCTCCAGAAATGTCTCCCAAGGCCACAGCGCCAGGCAGGAGGGGAGCATGTTGGGAACCCCAGGAGCAGGGCTCACTCTGGGCACAGATAATTAATTTAGCTAAGATACTCTTGGTTCACTTGCTGTGTTGGAAGCCGGGTTTCACCTTATGTTGCCCTTGTCTGAGGCCCCAGTGGAACTGGGCCACCCATCCTGGAGATGACCCCTCCACATCCCAGCCCCAAGCCTCCAAGGACCATCTGGGAAAGGGTGATGAGTCTAAGTTGTATCTGAAGACTACTGCTGGCACCTGCCGGTGACAGCCAACAGGAAAACCAGGCAACACCCAGAGTGGGGGTCAGCCAGGGAGATCCCTTCTCTAGGGCATGCAGCACTGTCCAGTCCTGTCCTGGGCTTTAGTAGCTCTGAACAAAAGGAAATCAAAGAGGCGGATGCTGATGTGGGGATAGTGGCCAAGTTATTTCCTTCTTAAATGTGCAAAAAGTAATACATGAAAGTCTGGCATTCGGTCTTTCCGAACACTTCCAATAAGCATGAAAGAAACTCTGAGCCATAAGAAAGCCCTGGCTCATTGATTAATTTGTTCCTTTTCTCTCATCAGGACAATAACATCGTGATAGAAATGCGAAAGTCTTGGGCTTGATGAAATGTGGTGAGCCTCTTGTGAGCATCCCACATCCCACAACTTACACATCTCGCGCTGCTCACAGCTGCCCTCTGAGGCAGGTCCACCTCGCCTGCCCCAGCTCCACCTCATGCCTGTGTATAGAGGGCTTCCCCATGCAAGCCTGGAAGTTTCCTGGTACTCTTCCCACCAAAGTCAGAAGTGCTGACTTGCGAGTGGCGGGGGTTGGGACTCTCTGAATGTCAGCTCCATGGCTGGAGGAGCATGCGCACTCTTTTCTAATAATATTACCTGCCACTGGCATGAAGTCATGATGTCACTATATGCCTGTCACTCAATGCCTATGGAGGCCAAGCCCCTGTGGCATCACTGAAGCCCCCCTGCTCACCCGCAGAAGCCCAAGCAGTGCAGGCACACAGCCCCCATCATTGGGAAGGATGGGTTCTCTGTCCCCCTAGAGCATGAGTAGGGCTAGGTAGCCTCCCAGTGGGTACCTAGCACCTATATCCAGTGCCAGGCCTGGTCCTGAGGGGTGTAACTATGAGCCAGGATGGTCCTCACAAAGCCACCATACGATGGAGGGAGCCCAATAACTACCAAGTAAATATTTCTCATACAGAGAAGACAGGGTTGGCACTCAGGGAATGCTTAGCAGAGACTGAGGAAAATGCCTGGCTTGGTGATCCCCATGGGATGCTCTCCTTGGATCCTGGTGTGCACCTGGCACCTCCCTGCAACAGGAGCAGCAATCCAGAGGCCCTAGAGCGGGAGTGTACTTGTGGTTGGTGGGGAGAAGGATAGAGGCACAGGTCAGTAGGATTCAGCTGGGCCAGAGGTGGAGCTAGGAGGCCCGCCCACCCCCAGGTCAGTTCTTTGCTCCCACAGACCCAAAGGAATATCAGGATGGTACATGAGTTCAAGCACCCCTGGAGGCTCTAGGAAGTACTTGAGATCTTTCAAAATGCAGATTCTCATGGTCTGTGACCAGGCCTAGGGACATGTATTTTCCCTTCCCAGAAGTGCCAGAGCAGGGTAAACCATGACCTGGACCTCAGAAGGTCCAGGAACAGCCATGAGATAGTGGAGGAGGGATGGAAGGCTGTGCAGGGGCCTCTTAGCCCAGTGGACATAGGGCCTCACAGTCCAGCCTCCCTAGTTCTCCTGGCCATGGTGGCAGTGTTCAGAAAGGTCTCAAATTCCCGGAGACAGAGCTGGACTCTGCATGGAAGAATCAGCCTGCACAGCGAGTGGGTTACAAACAGAAAGCAAGTATCTCAATCCAATAAAAGCCATTTATGACAAATATATTGCCAACATCACATTAAATGGGGAAAAAAACTGAAAATTTTACTTGTAAAATCAAGAACAAGACAAAGATGTTCACTATCACCACTCATGTTTAACAGTCCTCAAAACACTAACAAGAGTAATCAGGCAAGAAAAACAAATAAAAAGGGATATGTATAGGAAAAGAAGAAGTAAAATTATCATTATTTTCCAGTGACATGATTCTCTGCATATAAGATCTAAAAACATCCACCAAAAGACTCTTGGAATTGACAATCAAAGGCAGTCATGCAGCAGGATACAATACCAGCCCATGAAAATCAATAGGATTTCTGTATACTAATGAACCACCTGAGGAAAGAAATTAGAAAAAAATACTCAGGAATTAACCTAATCAAGGAAATGAAACACCTCTACAGAAAAACTACAGTACTCTGAAAAAAGGAAGTCAAAGTGAACATCAAAAATTAGCAAGATATCCCCTGGTCCTGGATAGGTAGAACCAGTGTAGTCAAAATGACTATACTTCCAAAACATAACCAGAATTAATGCAATCCTAATCAAAATACTAAAAGCATTCTTCATAGAATTGGAGAAAATGATCCTAAGATTTATGTGGACAAAGCAGCCCTGGGTAATAAGAGGAAAAAGGGAGACATAAGAATCCCAGACTTGAAGTTATATTACAAAGCTACTGTGATAAAAACAACATGGTACTGACTCAAAAACAGACATGAGACTCAATGGTACAGAATCAAGGATGCAGAAACAACCCCAGGCACATTCAACTATTTGATCTTTGATAAAAGGGCCAAAAACATGCACTGGACAAAAGATAACCACTTTAATAAATGGTGCTAGGAAAACTGGCTATCCACATGAGGAAGACTGAATCTAACCTCATATATCTCACCATTTACTAAACTAAAATCAAAATGGCTCAAATAGCTAAATGTTTGAAAAACCTGAAAGATAAAATAGGTAAAATTCTTGAAGTCAAGGGCCTAGGCAAGGACTTTCTGAACAAAACCCATGTTGTGCAGAAATTAGTTCTGAGAATCAACAAACAGGATCAGATCAAATTAAAAAAACTTCACAGCAAAAGAAACAATCAACAGAGTGAAAAGACAACCTACAGATGTTGGAACTTAGGGTGCTCAGAAGCCAAGCAGCCAGCTCACCACCCTGGTAAGTGGCTGTGGCCCAGCAAGCTGTGGCCACCCCAGGGTGAGAACTATCAGCGTCTCCTGAGATCCACGCCATGTTGGAACTTAGGGCACTGGAAAATCAAGAAACCAGCTTGCTACCCTAGTAAGTGGCTGTGAGCCTACTGGTGTGCAGGCTGAGATTCAAACATCCATCCCCACCCCCCAATTAGCAAGTGGGAGCCAGAGATCTGAGCATCTCTTGCGAAGTTGACTATATGCAATATAGCAAATAAGGGGGATTTCCTTATACCATCTCTTTGAAGGCAAATATTTTTATCACTGTTTTGCTTTGTTATGATTAATGGTATTGTTCTATTCAATATTCAGTTTTGATAAGTTCTATAATGTTCTGTATTTCCTTTGATTCTGATATACCTGATTGAAAGAACAACTATTGTGATGAAAATAAGATATACTAGGGTACCTATTACTGCTATCCTGGTAACCTGCTGTGAAGTTCTGTACCAGTTTCACTGCACTGTCTCAACTGGCTTTGTTCCATCTTGTTTTGTGGTGTTTTACAACTTTAAAAATTAAAAAAAAAATAAAAATAGAAAAAAAAGACAACCTACAAAATGGGACAAATTTATTCTAGGTCTTTCTCAGACAAAGGATAAATATCTAGACTATACAAAGAGTTTTTAAAAAATTAAACCTCCCCCAAATAAAAGACCCAATTAAAAAACGAACAAATGAAATGAATAGATGCTTCACAGGAGAAATACAAATGGCCAATAAATACATGAAGAAATGCTCACATCGCTGGCCATTAGACAAATGCAAATTAAAACAACACTGAGATTCCATCTTATCCCAGAAAGAATGGCAATCGTCAAGAAATCAAGTAATAACAAATGTGGCCAAGGCTGGGGGGAAAACAAAGCCTTTCTGGGTTCTTCTAGGCTGGTGATAATGTAAGCTAGTACAACCTCTATGGAAATCAGTATGGAGAGTCCTCAAAAAACTAAAGCTAAAAATTCTATTTGACCCAGATATTCTCTTTTTAACTACCTTCCAAAAAGAGTTAAAGACATCATAGTATACTGATACATGCATGCCTGTGTTTATAGCAGCAAAATTCATAATAACTAAATCTTGGAAGTGTCCTATAAATCCATTAACAGATGAATGGATAAAGAAAATGCAGTATTTACACACAAGGGAGTACTACTCTACCATAAAAAAGGATAACCTTGAATCACTTTTTGGAAAGTTGGATGAGCCTTGAAACCATAATACTAAGCAAAGTAAATAAATCACATAATCTTAAATATTGTATGGTTTCTCTCATATGAGAAACCCAAAATCTAAATAAAGAGCAAAATAAAAGATAGGAAATAGGGAGATAGATCCTTCTCAAATGGGAGGGGGACCAAGAGATGAAAGGAGGGGAGACGGGTGGGAGGGACAGGAGATGAAAAGAAGGAATTAAGGTGCATATAAAAACTTCACACACTCAACTATTACAAAGAAAGAGACATTATGGCAGCTACTGTTAATATTCAGTTGTCTTGTTGTGAAGGGCTGTGTTGCTTACATTGCTCCGTTCTGATCTGCTTTGTTCTGTCTTTTGTTTAATTCTCTTTAAAATAAAAAAAAGAAATGAACTAATAACAAATGTTGGTGAGGCTGTGGGGAAAAAGGAGCACTGCCCCACTGTTGGTGGGTGCAACCACTATGGTGCAACCACTATGGAAATCCATAAGGAGAATTCTCAGAAGACTAGGACTGGAAGTTCCATTCAATCCAGCTATCCCCCTCCTGGGTATTTTCCCAGAAGAACTGAAAAGGTCATGTCACAGTGATATATGTGCACCCATGTTCATAGCGGCTCAATTTGTAATAGCTAACCATTGGAAACAACCAAGATGCCCATCAACTGCAGAGTGGATGAAAAAATGTGGTATTTTTATACAACAGAGTATTACTTAGCTATAAAAAAGGATGATCTTGAGACCTTCATAGGTAAATGGAGACAACTTGAGACTATCCTCATAAGTGAAATAAACAATAATCATATTTATAAATATCACATTGTGTCTCTAGTGTAAAAAGTAATAAGAACTGTAGGAGTAATAAAACCCAAAATGTATAATTGTTAGAGTAAAAAAGAGGAAAAGAAAGTGCTCTAAAGGATATAACTGCATGTACATTTAAGTGTGTAGGATTGATAACCATATTACTTAAGTTTTGTTGGATTGTTGAACAGAACTGTCTGCAGCCTCACTGTTTGAATGTCCACTTTGTATGCTTTAATTTTGTAACTTGAACAACTATTTCTAAGAGGACAATATGTAATTTATCAACTAGTGATTTCTTATTGTTTATTTTTTTGAGATTCTGTATTCTACCCTTTTTCTGTTTTGCTTTTTTTCTCTTTAACTAAAACTTTAAAAAAAAAAACTTCACACAAAGAGTGTAAACATCACTTGCTGTAAACATGTACTAATAAAAATATTTTAAAAACCAAAACAGCCTGTTAATAAAAAAAGGAAAGAAAGAAAATGGGGTCAATGCCCGTGTTCCCCTGTACCATGAGCCACACTGAGGAGAAGCTGACAGTTGCTCATGCCTCACACCTAGGCCATCTTTACAGTCCAGAAATAACCCACCTTGGGGCTGCCCTGGTGGATGACATGGAGCTGGTGACTGCGTGTCTCAGCTTGTCCATCTGGAGTGAAGCAGGCTGGGCTGCTGCTGGCTGGGTGGGCCTGGCCCTTTCTCTTCCCAGAAGAGAGGTCAGCAGGCAACAGAGGGGGCAGAAAAAGGCCTGGGGACAAAGAGACACCTAGTAGACAAGCAGGCTGGCAGCCAGCCCCAAGCAGGTCCAGGACACAGAAAAGGCTGCTGGGAGCAGGCCAGGGCTGGGGAGGCAGAGGCCACCCAACAGACAAGAAGGCAGCAGAACCAGGGCACTCTGACAGGTGTGGGGACAGAGGTGGACCAAGATGGGCAAGAGATGAAGTATCAGAGCATCAGCGTGGACAAGGGGCGAGTGGAACGGACCCAGAACAGAGGTGGGAGAGAATACAGATGGTGCTGGATGGATCCTGAAGGACAGGGCTTACCAGGCTCCCAGAGGGCACTGGGCCTGCAGACTGTAGCCAGAAAAAAGCCAGGGATACGGAGGGATGAGGAGGGTAAGTGTTAGAGCAGAAGGGCCAGGGGTCAGCTGGGTGATGGGGCCAGACCCACTTTGGACGGGAGGGGGCTATGGAACCTTCTGCTCATCCAGCACCTGGAAGGCTGCTTCCCAGCCCTCTCAGCCCAGGCAGGGTTTAAGGCCTGGTCACAGCCTCATGTGAGCACGGTCCCTGGTCAAGGGTGAGGGAGAGCTAGGGTCCCAGGAAACTGGCCCCAGCCCATGGCCCAGGCCTTTTTTGGAGTCCCTGGTGGCCTACCTGCCTGGACCTGCCCCTGCCCACACGCTTCTCACTCTTCTCCTTATCTACACTCAGCTCTACCCAGTGTCCTGGGCATAGCAGGGCAAGCCCTGCCCTACTCATTCTGCCTCATCTCTAAGACCACAGAGGAAGAAGAGTGAAGTCTGCACCCCGGACTCCTTGTGCCTGGAGGTTTCCAGGAGCAAAGGAATGAGTTCTACAGGTAGGTGGAGAGGGGAGCCTGGTACAGGTCCCCCAAACCAAATCGCCTTCAGAAAAGTGCCAGGCCCTCTGCCAGGGAGTAGTGAGCAGCAGCTGTCCAAGGTTGGACAGCCGCACTCTGGATCCTCATGGTCAGCACTCACTGCCAGCTGCAGAACTTCCATGCCCTTCAATGGACAACCCTAGCAGGAATGACCGGGTCTGAGTAGGTCTGCTCTCTTGCCACCCCTGCCTCTGTGGCCAGGCTCTGCCTGGGAGACTTTCCAGCCTTCCTCTACCAGCAGTGGTCCCAGCTCCAAGGACCCCACTGACATTCCCAACCTAAATAAAGTGAGATCTCCCGGCTCACTTCTGACCAATAGACATGGCCGAAGTGATGGTATCACTGCCACACTTAGGGTACAAAAGGACTGCAGCTTTATCTGCTTTCATTCGCCACCTGGCCCTGAGTCCAGCCACAGAGGCTGGTGTGTTTTGTCTGCCCATCCAGGCCCATCTCTGTGTTGTCCTTGCAGTGGCCCCTGAGGGCTGTGGCACCACCTTGTCCACAATGCATGCTTGGGGGTCAAATAAAGGCACATGAGCCATCATGTGCTCAGTGTATGTGAGAGTCCATGTGAGCAGAACTGGGCTGTCTGCCCATCAGGGAGTGTGTCCACTCCATCCAAGCACATTTGGGAAGTAGACATGGAGGTGGTAACCCCAAAAGAGTCTTGGTGCTTCTCAAGTCCCAGGGCCAAGATCCCAGGCAGTGCAGTCCACAGACTTGCTGCTGTTCTGCTGGCCAAAGGTGCTGGCCCTGCTTGGACCAAGCCCAAGCCCTCCAATGCCCCTGACCTCTGACTAGGGTGCAAGCCTGAGGCCTCAGTGGTAAGTCGCGACAAAGGGACGAGGCTGAGGTGAGGGTGAGGGCAAGTGCCTGGGCAGCCCCATGAAAGGATATCTAGGAGAGTGCCAGTAAGCAGGAATTTCTTTCCCAAGGATTCCTTATTTTTTTTAAGGGACCTTCTCAGAGCAGGTGTGTAAGGAGCAACCATGGATAAAAATGTTCTACTCAGCACTCTGCTCCAAGGGCCTGCTCATGGGGTCCAGCTTGGCTCCCAGCAGTCCCGGAGAGACTTGGGGGGGGGAAGCACCCACCTTGGAACATCCAGCCCTTAGGCCTCCTGGGCAGACAGTGGGATCTTGGTGAGTGGGCTGCTGGCAGGGAGGGCATGGCCAGCGCAGGGTGGTTTATGGCCACCTTGCCAAGTGCCCCCAGTGCCAGCAGCTGGCCTGGCCCCTGCACCTGTCTCTTTGTTTGCACAAATCCTGTCCTTAATAGAGTTAATCACGGAGCTTTGAAGACTGTGCCAGGGCCCTGCAAAGGCCTCCTCAAGCTACCGAACAAACAGGCCATTGTCTGTGGCCTCCTGGCAGGCTGGCCTGTTAATGGTTAAACCTAGGACAGAGAGCAGTCTCTGTCTGAGGCCAGGGTGGGGTTGAGGGAGGGGGTTGGTGGGTACAGCAGCACCCCCACCCCCAGGAGGCTGCCCTCCTGCCTTGGGGCCCCCAATGGGCAGCAGAGAGAACTCTTCCATCCCTGAAGTACCCTCCCAGCTCTGCAAGGCGCCTGCCCCTCTTGCTCACAGCTGGCCGCAGAGCAGTGGCAGATATTCAGATCCCGGAGACCTGACTTCTTCTATGCACCCCTAGGCCAAGGGACAGGAGTGGACACATGGTCCAAACCTAGCGGCATCTCTGACTCACAGGGAGGGTGAATGCAGAATGGTGCAGCCTCTGTGGAAAGTACCCTGGTTTCACCACACAGCACTGCCACCCACCCAGCAGCTCCCCTGTGGGCACACAGCCAAAAGATGACAGGGACAGCAGACACTTGCTCACCTGCATTCAGAGCAATATTAGCCATGGAAACCAGACAGTGGACGCCACCCATGCGTGGAAGAATAAACATCCACTGTGAAATATTACTCAGCCAGCACAAAGCAGCAGCACTGGCGCACGTGACAAGGGGGCAGGCCCTGAAACAGCATCACGCCCGGGTGGAAAACCCAAGCACCAAGACCATTACTGCAGGATTCAGGTCACTTCCAGAACTGACAAATCCAGAGACAGGAAACTGATTAGTGGTTTCAGCTGGGAGCAGCTGCCGATGGTGATGGAGATTCTTTTGGGGACCATGAAATCTCCTGAAGGAGACAGAAGTGATGCATGCAACGAATGCCCTAGAGGAATTGTGCGCTTCAAATAGTTCATCTTATTTCATGTCAGTTTCACCTCAGTTTAAAATAATGGCCACAGAGACAAGCAGAGAATGGGTCCTGCAGTGTGGGGGACCCACAGAAGTGGGGAGCTCTGTGCTCATGACTGGCTGTGATGTTGGTGGTTTCCCTGTATCCACCTGTGCTGCTGGCCTCTGGGCTGCTGGAGAGAAGGACCAGCAGGAGGGTCCCTTCCAAGGCAGGTAGTGACCATACTATAGTTCCACAGTTTGGTCAGCCCTGTCCACTGAGCCTTTCCCACTATGTTCCCATAGCTTTCCGCCTGTGAATTCAGCTGCAGAGAGGCAGGGGCAAGCAGGCTGACCAGCTGATGCCAGCACAGTCCCCAGGGAGACAGGCACAAACTGGGTGGCCAAGTCCACAGGCTGGGGACAAGAGCGAGGTGAGGAACGAGACAGTGGTAGCAGATACTGGAGCGTGTGCCAGGGGCACCCCTGTCCCAATCTCCCCACTAAGCTCCATTAAACCAATCTGCTGGCCTGGTGAGGGTGCCAGAGGGGGGGTAGTCCGCCTCCTGCCCCACTCTGACCCTCTGTGAAATGGGGAGGTTAGAACACCGTCTGGTGCTACCCAGGGCCTCCCACTGTCCTCCCCACTGTGACCTCAGGCCACTCAGAATGAAGTTGCTTGTCTGAGGCTCCTTGACCTCTTCTGCCCCAGGGTCCCTGGGTTTTGCTTACGCTATTCTATGACGTCTTGGCCATCGCGGTCCCTATCCTCCAGTCCCAGCCATATCCTCTGAGGCCCTACCCTGCTAGACTCTCACCCAGGACTGTAGCTCTCTCAAGGTCCCCAGGCCGCATCCTGGTTCCTTCCAGCTAGTGGGTCTACTTCTCCCTGCAGGACCCGAATGGAGCCTTCTTGGAACCTCCTGGCATCAACCCCCTCCCCCATCTCTCACCCCACCCCACACCTTTGGCTCCTTTCTTCTCTACCTTGACCCCCCAGATCCTCCAGCCATTGAGGCCATCGCTGGAGAGTGACACACACCAGGCAGGCTGTAGGCCACCACCGCCCCTGGCCAGCTCTCCTGCCGCCGCTGCCTCCCCTGGCTCCCTCAGCTGGGACACAGCCTGCCCAGCCAGGAGCCGCAGACTCCAGGGCCCAGGCCGCTCCGCCACCCCACATCCTACGACTCACAAGGGGGTCCTTCTCCTCTGCAGCCACGGCCCTCATCTGCCCTGAGGGGATGTTTGTTTGTTTGTTTGTTTTAACCAATACCTTTACTTTAGAGCACTTTTAAGTTTATTTAGGTTTATAGCAAATTAAACAAGAAATACATGCCCATCCTCCTCCCCACCCATCCCACAGGCTGCCTCTTTCTAACATCTTGCAAGGGAGGGAGTTAGTGAACCAATGTGATGCACTTTACATATATATATGTAAATTAAATTACTATTTAAATTACTATGGTAATTTAAATATATGTAAGTGTGATTCTCACTCTCTCTCTCTCTATATATAGATATATATGCTTAAATTACTATGGTGAAATACACATAATATGCAGTTTTCCCTCTTAGCTACTTTAAGTGCACAGGTCTGGGGCACTGAGCACAGTTGCACTGCTATATAGGCATCATCACCATCCACCTCGGGAACCCTCTCAACTCCCCAAATTGAAGCGCTGTCCCCGTTAAGCACGGCCTCCCCACTCCCTCCGTCACCCAGGTTCTTCCATCCTAGCAGCCCCATTCGAGCAGAATCCGTAAGGAGCCGGCCCTGTATGTCAGCGTTAGTTCACTGAGCACGCATGTCCCCGTTGTAGACGCGTCAGGGTTTCTTTCCTTTTCAAGCCCGAATAATATTCTACGGTGGACACACTGCTTACCCACAAGGAAACATTTTAAAGAACACTATGATGTCTGTATGTGCAAATCTTAATTAGCAAATACTGCTATGTGTATTGTGATGGACAGAGTGTTGTTTTAAAGCGTGTTGATGTACCATATTATTTCAAATCAGGTTGACTTGAAGGCCTTTCGTGGTGTTGTACATTCTGTGGATTTAGACAATTGCACAATGCCCTGTGTCTGCCACTGCAGTGTCACAGAGAACAGCGCCGCTGCCCTAACCCCTGTGCTCTGTCTGTCCATCCCTCCCCTCCCACAACTGCAGCAACTTGTCGGGCTTTTTACGGTCCCCATACTCTGGCCTTTGCCAGAATGCCACATGCTTGGGACCACACGGAATGCAGCCTTTACCCACTGGTTCCTTTTACTTAGCAATATACAGTGAAGTCCCCCATGGTTTCTCCTGGCTCTTCAGCTTATCTCTTCCCCAAGCTTTTCGACATGCTCAGTTCTTTCCCAACCTGGAGACCAAAGACGGCACCTATGACCTAGATGTCTTGCGAGTGAAGACTCGCTCACTCCGTTTCCCTCACTGCTGGCCACAGTCCAGCCCAGCCACCTCCCACCCTCCAGGCTAGTCCTGCCAAGGGGTCTAGGCACGGGCTCTCCAGCCCTGGTGTCAGCTCTGCTCTTCCCTTACCCTCCCCTCCAGTTTACTGCCTTTCTACTTCTGCAAACCTCTCTCTCAGAAGACATCTCCACCTGCCATGCCTTGACTGGGCCCCGGGCTGCATCTTCTCACCCCAGCTCTGGCTGCATCCAGGTTTATATCCATCATTCATCCTGCTGCCCTCTCCTACCCCTGGACTCTGAGCCCAGGAGCCAGCTACCCCCAACTGCAGCCACTTTCAGACAAGACCACAGCGCAGTATGGGGCACTGCTGGGACAGTCAGCCCAGCTGTAGGGTCCACCAGGGAAAGGAGAGGATCTTAGGTGCCACCCCCTTCCCTTTCTCTTCCCCCAGTTGCCCCCAACCTGCCAGATACTGCTCATCTCTGAGATGCACTCCCTGTGCCAGGCAGATACAGGAAGCCATAGGCATGCAAAGTCACATGCAGCCACACTTGGGCACAAAGCCACACACAGGCACGCAGAACATACACGGTCAGGCACAGGCTTGCACAAGCACAAAGAGACACGTGCCCAGTCCTCTCACAGCCACACACATCTGCACCCACACCCACAGCCACACCCGCAGTGACCCAGCAACACCTGGCCACTCCTGTGACAGTTGCCTGGAGGCAGTGGCAACCCCACAGATGCCTGGGCACACGTCTCGAGCCATGTCCAGCCAGTCTGGCAGGTCCAGACCGACACTGCCTCCAGGTACCAAGTGTGCCTGGAGTTGCTTGCCAGAACAAGGAGGCCAGGGACATGCAGAGGCACCCACCTGTACCTACCTGCTGTGGCCAGGAAAACTCAATGCCCTACCTCTCATACCCTGGAGGGGCTGCAGGGCTTCTGAACTGAGGCCTGTGCTGAGAGGCAATTCCTGGGATACCGTAGCTTCCCCAGACAGGACCCACACCTGGCACTGCACAGCTTCCTGAGAGCTGACTCTAGGGACCTGGCATTGGAGTATCACGGTCCCCCAGCAAGGGCAGTTAGTGAAAGAGTGGTCTCTGGATTTCCCTGTACCCTGAGCCCATCTGGTCTTCATATCCTGGGTCCACTTGATCCCTGTATCCTATGCCTACCTAGTACCTGTACCTCAAGCCCATCTAACCCCTTAGTCCTCAGCCAGCCTGGTTCCTATACCCTGAACCCCCCTGGTGCCTATTCCCTGGTCCTCCTGGTCTCCATACCATCCCATACATCCATCCCCAGTCACTGTGGTCAGCTGATGCTTGCTTGCAGCTGGCCTTCCACTGTGGTAAGTTCTTAGGCAAACAGGAAGCTGTGCTCCAGTCCAGGTGCAGCCCTCAGCCAGAGAGGAACCACCTTATATAAAGGCTAACCATTTGCCTCAAAGCTGGACCCACTGCAGTACAGCCTATGCCCTGACCCTTCCTGGGTCCATTTGAGGCACTGATATTGAAACTCCTTGATGCTCCTCTGATCTTGGCTCCTGAGAATACCCCCACCCATATAGCTCATGTCTAGGAATTGCCATTACCAGTTCTGCTCTGGGGAACAAACCTAAGACAGCTGGCACCAGAGATGCAGTGGGAAGCCAACCGATGTTAAAGAGTTTGTTGCCCAGCAGCCAGGACAAGGCGCTGGTATTGGGGTGGGTGGGGGGATCCCAGTGGGCTACAGCCATGCAGTTGCTACTCTGCCTTGATTGGCCTGGGATGGAGTCTTGGTGTCACATCTCCAGGACCGAGTGCTGAACAAGGGCAGGGAAACTATAACCAAAGTGCCACAGGGTGAGCAGCTCCCACAGAGGGCTGCTGAGATTTTGCAGGAGGAAATACAGGGCAGATGTAGAAGTGCACAGTTTAAAACCTGTGGAGAGAGAGCCAAGGGAGTCAGTGGCAGCGTCAGAGTGGAGGGTGAGTAGAAGTGCAGGCTGGAGACCGTGTCCGAGGTAAGAGCCAAGGAGCTACAAGCCAGCACCCCAGGGAAAAGGGACAGGCCCCAAGACCCTCTTACTGCAGGACTCTGAGCCCCAACTCCTTGGAGTCCCCAGAGCTTTAGAAAAGGCCTGGCTCCTTTTGGAGGGTCAGGTCACACCCTGCTCCCAGCCAGGCAGGGAGCTCAGATGAAGCAAGAGCCTGATGATGCTGTGTCTGTCCTCTGCAGTGTGTGGTCACCTCCTTGCCTGGACTCTAGGCTCTGCAGGGCCCACCTGGGAAGGACTGACTCTGCAGATCATGGCAAGGGTACCTAGTGTCCACCAGGGACAGGACCAGAGTGAAACGTGGAATGGAAGAGTTTCTGTGAGGCCATCCGACATCTGGGCAAGGGCTTCAGGGTCAGTCCCAGTTTGCTGCTGGGCTGCATCCCGAAGTGCAGGAAGATTGAAAGCCCGCGATAAATGCAGAAGGGCCAGCGCGAGGCAGGGCAGAGCACAGAAGGAGGACAAAGGCTCAGAGAAGGGCCTTCCAGCAGGAGAGAAAACCCTTCAGCTGCACTGCCTGGAAGGATCTTGGAAATGCTTTGGGTGTTCCTAGAGGAGCTGGTGAAAGCACCAAGATCCCCAAGATGCATGGTAGTCCCCATCCTCTGCGGTGAGGAACTGTGGAGACAGGAGGGACTATTATCAAACTGGTTTCCTGGTAGTGATGGAAAGAGAGAATTCAAGAAATACACAGGCCACAGCAGCCTCAAGCAAAGTGGACAGAGTGAGAAGTGTGACAGCTGCAGTGTAGTCTACCAAACCCATTTGTTGAAGTCCCAACCCCAGGGCCTTAGAATGTGACTGTGTTCAAAGATGGAGCCTCTAAGGAGGTAATTAAGGTGAAATGAGGGTCTTGGGGTTCTTATAAGAAGAGGAGGTGAAGACAAAGTTATATGCAGGACAACCAGGTGAGGACAGCAGGAGGAGACGTCATCTGCAAGCCAAGGATGCAGAGCCAGCCTGGATCTCGGACTTCCTTCCAGGTTCCAGGCCTCAGGAGAGTGACTGGCTGCTGTTTAAGTCACTTAGTATGTGGTTCTTTGCTGTGATGTCCACAGTAATTCACATGGACAGCAGAGTGGAAAGGACCCAGGGATCTGTGGAAAGCATATAGCTCCAGGGTGGTGGGGTGTCAGCCAGCGTGGGGATCCTTCAGTAAATATAAGTAAGAGATAAAGACAGGATGACTGAGGCTGAGGCTGAGGCTGAGGTCATCCTCCCAAATGTAGTCAAGCCTGTTTCAGGTCGCCATGGGGCAGGACTCTGAGACACAATACCAAATACTTACAGGGACGCAGAGTGATGCATGATAATACCAAGTGCACATAACATTTCACCCTCAGTCCTTTACCAGGGGACCTACAACCTTTGAGTCAGAGAAGCACACCTGGAGACACAAGACCCCCAATCTTTGCAGGGTTGTTACATTGGGGCCTGCATTACATTGGTATCAGGTAACACAAGTTTGCCACTCTGGTACAGTTTTTGGTCTGTAGTAGAGGAAGGGAAACAGAACCACTGAACCCTCAAATTAAGGGGAGGGAGCTAGGATCCTGGAGACACCAAGGTGGTGGAGTTCTCAAGACAGAGAAGAGAGCTGCAGATAATCCTAGAGGTCTGCAAAGGGTCTCCTCAAATACCCAGCATAGTATGACCAGAAGCATGTGCCCAAGAGGGAGAGATCTGAACCCAGGACAGAGCCACCTGAAAGCCCAGGGACTGCAGCACCTGGTGCCCACTGAGTTGGGAGAGGACCAGCGCCTGCCGCCCAGACTAGAAAACCACATGACGAAATCACATGAGGGGAAAGAAAGCAGTGATAACAGGGTCTTGCCTAGTGGTGGGGAATAATTAGCCCTGGATCCAGCAACATTCCAGGACTGCCTGAAAAATCACAAATGCAAGGTCCAACAGGAATGGACTGTTCTGAAAGAGCTTAACTGCATCCCAATCCAAAGTGCAACACATTTATAGGATTGCGAAAAATGCCCAGTGACCAACAAGGCAAAATTCACAATATCTGCATCCAGGGGAAAGTGTGAGGTATGCAAAGAAGCAGGAATGCAACTCAGGATAACAGACAGACCCAGATGTCAGAGTCAGCAGGCGAGGACACTGAGATAGTTGTGGCATCCACATTCCATACATGTAAAGAGTTTAACAGTGATGTAGAAAGTATAAGAACAAATCAAGTTGAACTTCTAGATAACCCGCCACAATACCCGAGAGGAAAAATACACTGGTTGAGATTACGGAAGATACCAGTGGCGTGTGTACCAAATGAAACAGAGAAAGAAGTTTTAAAGCGGGAATGAGTACCAGGAAGGTGCGGGACCACTTCAGCGACAGAAAGGTCATATATTTAGACTCCTCAGTGGAGGGGAGGAGGAGAGACAGAAGGAAATCTTTGAAAAACAAAAAATATTTTTTATAGCAGTGCAATGTGAAATAGCTAAATCTTGGAAACAACCCAAATGCTCATCAGTTGTGAAGTGAATGAAAAAGATGTGGTCTTTTTATACTGAGAAATACTACTCAGCTATAGAGAAGGGCAAACCTGAGGCCTTTATAGGTAAATGGATGCAATTTGAGACAATACTCATAAGTGAAATAAATCAGACTTGCATGTGTGAATGTTGTATTGTTCGCCTAGTATAAAAAACTAGAAGAGTAAATAAGATTCAAAATGTACAATAGATACTGTGAAAGTGAAAGGGGAAGAAACTGCTCAAAAGAAACAACTGCAATAGGGGAAAAGGAGAAAAGAAAAAGGGAAAAGAATATATATATATATATATATATATATATATATATAATAAATAACTATACTATTAATCTCTTAGTTCATCAAAAAGAATGATTTATGCTTTTATTGTCTGATTGTTCGATCATTTTTCATGCCTATATCTTATAATCTGAACAACTACTTTGAAGATAATATTACACAATATATTCATTATTTTAATCTCCTATTATTTTGTTTTGAAATTCTGTATCATCATTTTCATTATTTTATTTTAAAATAAAATTTAAAAAAGATCTTTCTTTTTAGTCCATTGTGTAAAGAACTTCCATCCTTCCACAAGAAAAGCTGAACACACAAAATCATTGACTCTTTATTAGACCCACTGAAGAGCTGAATTTAGGGGCCAAGGTAAACTGAAGGAGTCTTAGCGAAAATCTGCTTACCTGGAGTGCAAGCCACTGGAGTTATACCTGGTGGTGACTTAAATGGTAATTTTGGGAGGCTGGTTAAAGAATTCCTGGAGGTGCAGTCTTAGAGCTTGCACTTTAAAAAATTTATTTTATGGACATAAATAAAACAAAATTTCAAAATAAAAATATGAGAATGACAATTGTTAGAACATTGCATGTTGTTATCTTCATAGTTACTCAGAATAAAAAATCTGGGGAAAAAGTCTACAAACAATATTAGCACAAACCTTTCTTTTTAAATTTTTTTTTATTATAAAGATGGTAAAACTAAACATAACAAAACAGAGCAAAGCAGATCAGAAGAAAACAATGTAAGTGACACAGATTTCAAAGCAAGACAACAGGAGATCAACAGTGGCTGCTATAATGTCTCTTGTTTTCTTCTAAATAGTTGCCTGTATCTTCACACACAATGAATTCATACAAAACAAGATGGTATAAAACTGATCAGAACAGAGTAATGAAGGCATTACAAGCCTTCAAACCAGACAATAGGAAGATCAACAATGGCTGCCATAATGTCTCTTGTTCTCTTCAAAATAGCTGTCCATACCTTCATATATGTTGATTAAATAATACAAAACATATTAAAACCACTATAAAGAATAAAAGCATTACTGGATTTCACAGAGTGGCAATATGAAATCAGCAATGGATACCATAATGTCTCTTTTTCTTCAAAGTAGCTGTTCATTTCATCACTCATAATATAATCGATTCTCATAAACTGTTTAGGTGAAGTTCTAGGCATGTATAAGCCTCTACATGTATGCCTATCCTTTCTGTATTAGGGGGAAAAACAAAACAAAACAAAACAAAACAGATTACTAGAAAAATAAGAAACAAAAAAGCAAATAAAAATAGCAAAGAGCCCAAAACAATGATGATATAGGCCTTCAAAACAAGGTGGTAGGAGCATAACTAAGGTTGTTATTTTACATAGTGATCTTCAAGAGTTCCTCAGATCACCAGACACAAATATGCAAAATTGTTCCAATCCTATGAATGTTAACTGTTTTATTCCATGAACTTACAGAATTTGTAGCACAATCATCTCAGTTATCTTAAGTGTGTTTATAAAAATTTAGATATTTTTTCTTTTCTCTTTTTTTTCTTTTTCTTCTTTTTCCCTGAGATGTTATTTTTTCCCCTTTGAGCAGATTCTTGTCCTTTCACTATATTTATTGAGGATTTTGTATCTTATGTACTCCAACCATCTCTTACACTAGGGAGACAATATGCTATTTACATATGTGAGTTTGATTTATTTCACTTATGAGTATGGTCTCAAGTTGCATCCATTTACTTACAAATATTTCAATGTGATCATTTTTTATAGCTGAGTAGTGCTCCACTGTATAAAAATACCACATCTTTTTTTATTCATTCTTCAGTTGATGGGCATTTAGGTTGTTTCCAAGATCTGGCTATTACAAATGGTGCTGCTATAAACATGCGTGTGCATATATCACTGTGGTATGATGTTTTCAGTTCTTCTGGGATTATGCCCAGAAGTGGAATAGCTGGGTCAAATGGGACTTCCAATATCAGCTTTTTGAGGAACCTACAGACTGACCTGCACAGCGGTTGCACCAGTCTACATTCCCAACAACAGTGCAGAAAAGTTCCTTTTCCCCCACATCCTCTCCAGCATTTGTTGTTGGTAGTTTTCTTTACCTTGGCCATTCTTTCTGGAGTGAGATGGAATCTTATTATGGTTTTAATTTGCATTTCTCTAATGACAAATGATGCCGAACATTTTTTCATGTGTTTATTTGCCATTTGTATTTCTTTATCTGAGAACTGTGTATTCATCTCAGACGCCCATTTTTGGATTGAGTCTTTGAATTTCAGAGGTCTGATTTTTAAGAAATTCTTTATATGTTCTACACAGAAGTCCTTTGTCTGAGGGACAGTTGACTAAGATGTTTTTTAAAATTCATGGGTTTCCTTTTTACTCTGTTGGAGATTTCTTTCAACATGCAAAAATTTTTTAATAAGATGAGATCCCAGTTATTGATTCTGGGAAATATTTCCTGTGTGGTTTGATTTTTGTTCATGAATTCTCTACCTACTCCTATGTCTTCAAGATTTCTAACTTTTTTGTGTTCCACCAGATTGATCCATTTTGACTTTAGTTTAGTACATGATGATAGGCATGCGTCTAGTTTTAGTTTTCAGCATATGGAGAGCCAATATTTCCAGCACCATTTATTAAAGAGACTATCTTTCTTCCAGTGAATGTGTTTGGCCCTTTTATCAAAGATAAGGTGGCTGAGTGTGTTTGTAATTGTAGTTGTATCTTCTAATCTATTCCATTGATCTTTAGGTCTATTTTTATTCTAGTACCATGCTGATTTTATTACAGTAGCTTTGTAATATAACTTCAAGTCAGGGATTGTGATGCCTCCTGCCTTGCCTTTGTTGCTCAGAATTACCTTTGCTATTCTAGGTCTTTTCTGGTTCCAGATGAATTTTAGGAATAATTTCACTAGATCTTTGAGGTGTAGTAATCGTATTTTGATTGGGATTGCAGATTATTAAATCTGTACAATAATTTTGGGAGAATGGTCATTTTCAAAATATTTGTTCTTCCTATCCATGAACAAGGAAAGTCTTTCCGTTTTCTAAGATCCTCTTCAATTTCTTTTTTCAAGGTATTATAATTTTTGCCTGAATAGATCTTTTACTTCTTTTGTTTGATTGATTCCAAACATTTCATTTTTTTGGAAGCTACTGTGAAGGGTGTGGCTTCTCTTATTTCTCTTTCAGTGTTTGCTGTTTAATGTATAGGAATGCTATTGGTTTTTGAGTGTTAACTTTGTATCCAGCTATATTACTGAATTTAGTTATTACACCTAGGAGTGTTTCAATGGAGTTTTGGGGGTCTTCTGTGTAAAGTATCATGTCATCTTCAAATAATGATAATTTAACTACTTTTCCTATGCTTACTCCTTTTATTTCTCTCTCTTGTATAATTGCTCTGTCTAATATTTCCAGCACTATGTTGAATAGGAGTGGTGATAATGGACATCCTTGTCTTGTTCCTGATTTTAGAATAAAGGCTTTCAGTTTTTGGCTGTTTAATATGATGCTGACTGTTGGTTTGTCATAGATGGCTTTTATCATATTGAGGTAAAGACCATCTATTCCAATTCTCTGTGAGGTTTTTACCATGAATGAGTGTTGGAGCTTATCAAAAGCTTTTTCTGAATCTATAGAAATGACCATGTGACTCTTATTTTTGGTTCTATTGATATGGTGGATTACATTTATTGATTTGCATATGTTGAACCATCCCTGCATTCCTGGGATGAATCCCACTTGGTCATGGTGTATAATCTTTTTGATGATTTGCTGCATTCTGTTTGCCAATATTTTGAGAATTTTCACATTTATGTTTATTAGGGAGATTGACCTGTAGTTGTCTCTTCTGGTTGGGTCTTTCTCTAGTGTTGGTATTAGAGTAATACTTGCTTCCAGGAATGAGTTAGGGAGAATTGTTTCCCTTTCAATTTCATTGAAGAGTTTGAGGAGTGTCTGGATTAAGTCTTCTTTGAATGTCTTATAGAATTCTGCAGTGAATCCATCTGGACCTGGGCTTTTCTTTGTTGGTAAGGATTTAATTACATTTTCAATTTTGTTAATTGAAACTGGGTTATTCAGTAGTTTTACATCTTCTTGATCTAGCTTTGGCAATTCATATGTTTCTAGGAATCTGTCCATTTCTTCTGTGTTATCAAGCCTATGAGGGTAGAGGTTTTTGAAATAGATATTGATGATCTTCTGTATTTCCACAGGGTCTATAGTGATTTCACCCTTTTCATTCCTTATTGCATGAATTTGAGTTTTTTCTTTCTTTTTTTTAAAATAAGGTTGGCTAGGGGCTTATCAATTTTATTTATTCTTTCAAAGAACCAACTCTTTGATTCATTGATCCTTTGTATTGTTTTCTTAGTCTATTGCATTGATTTCTGCTTTGATCTTTATAACTTCCTCTCTTCTTTTGACTTTGGGCTTGACTTGCTCTTCTTTTTCTAGATGTTTAAGGTGTAGCATCAGGTTGTTTATTTGTGTTCATTCTGTTTTCCTGATGTGGGAATTCACCACAATAAATTTCCCTCTGAGGACCACTTTCATTGCATTCCACAGGTTCCAGTAAGTTGTATTTGTATTTTCATTTACTTGTAGATATTGTTTAATTTCTTCTTAATTTTCTCTGTGATCCACTGATTGCTCAGGAGTGTATTATTCAATTTCCATGTGTTTGTGAGGGTTTTCCAGTTTCTTTTGTCATTAATTTCTAGTTTCATGGCACTATGATTCGATAACATACATGGGATAATTTCAATTCTTTTGCATTTACTTAAGCATGTTCTGTGGACTAGTATATGGTCTAGTTTAGAGAATATCCCATGTGCTGAGAAGAATGTATATCCTGATGTTGTTGGGTGGAACACTCTGTATATGTCCACCAAGTCCATTTGTTCACAGATGTGATTCAGTTCTGTTATTTCTTTGCTGATTTTCTGTCTAGTTGATCTATTTCTTTGTGTCAATGGGGTGTTAACGTCTCCTGCTATAATTGTGTTATTGCTTATTTGATTTTTCATTCCTGTTAATATTTGTTTTGTATAGCTGGGTGCTCCCAAATTGGATGCATATATATTTAAGATTGTTATCTCTTCTTCTTGAAGTTTTCCTCTAGGATGTAGTGACCTTCTTTATCTCTTTTGATCATTCTTGGTTTGAAGTTCACATTATCTGCAAACAGAATAGCTACCCCTGCTTTTTGGGGGTTCCTGTTGCATGAAGTATTGTTTTCTGTCCTTTGACTTTCAGTCTATGAGTTTCCTTTTGGTTTAGATGGGTTTCTTGTATACAGCATATAGTTGGATATTGTTTCTTGATACATTCTGCCAGTCTGTTTCTCTCAATTGGTGAATTGAGGCCATTTACATTGATGGTTATAACTGATATGCACTGGTTTATTTTTGACATGTTATCTTTCTGCTTTGATTCTTTACCTTTTCCCTCTGTTTAACTGTTTGCCTTACTTAGTGGTTTTTTCCTATGTCTATCTAGAACGTGTTTCAGTATTCTTTGCAGGGTTGTTTTGGTGGTCATTAAGTTCTTCAGCTGTTCTTTGTCATGGAAGTATGTTATAGCTCCATCGATTTTGAAGGACAGTTTTGCAGGGTATGTCAATCTGGCTTGGAAGTTGTTTTCCTTTAGGATCTGAAATACTTCACTCCATGCTCTTCTTGACTACATTGTTTGCATTGAGAAGTCTGCTGTGATTCTGATAGGCTTTCCTTTATAGGTGATTTATCCCTTCACTCTAATAGTTTTTAATATTCTGTTCTTATTTTGGATTTCTGGGATGTTGATTATTATATGTCTGGGTGTAGTTTAATTTTGGTTATGGCTATTTGGAGTTCAGTATGCTTCACTTATGTGTATTCCAGTTTCCATTCTTATGTTTGGGAAATTTTCAGCTATTACTTCTGTAAATAGCCTCTTGATATCATTTGTGTTGTCATCTTCTTTTTCGTTTATACCTATCAATCTTATGTTGTTTTTCTTTGCATCATCTTGCAGCTATTGAATTGTTATTTCTTAATTCCTTGTTATTTTTAAAAGATCTTTCCTTTCCTGTTCACTAGCTGAAATCTTGTCTTTGATGTCTGAAAGTCTATCTTTACTTTCATTGAGGTGGTTTTGCCAACTTCTGATGGAATTTTTGATTTCCTGTATATATCTTTGAATCTGTTTCATGCATTGTTTGTTTCTTATATTCTTCATTCATGATTTCCATCCTTTTGAATCCTCTGATTTTTTAACTATGTCTTTTTTAGATGTGTTTAGCATTTCTTTCATTACATTTATTATTTTCTCTTTTACTTGGGAGATTATTTCTGATCTGAGTTCTTTTACAGCTTCCCAGAGTTGTTTCTTTACTTCAGTTGCTATCATTTCAGGAATTTTAGGTGTATGGATTACATTTTCTTCTATGCCTATGTCTTCTAGGCTTGCTTGGGTTGGTCTGGAGGTTTGAGATTGCATTTTGTTCTTTTGTTTTGTCATTTTCCTATATTTCCTTAGGGAAGCTGAAGGCAAGGTCTCAGTTGTTTCTTGGGTTGAGAACATCTATCCCTATTGCAGGGAGTTTCCCCAGTTGAGTGGAGGTCATTAGACAGGTCTTACCAGGTGGCTTCCAGCCACTTTGGCTTGCTGGACAGGGCCCTACCAGTCTCAGAGCAATGCACCAAAGCTTCCCCGTGGGATGGAAATCACTGCACTCCCTTTTGGCTCACAAGGCAGAATGCAGGCAGCTGTGGACCACTCGGGGTCGCTGGGTGGGGCCCTAATAGGCCCAAACCTTTCTTTTCAATGAACTAAGAAAAACTAATAATATAATTATTTTGTATTTTTTCCCTTCCATCTTTTCCCCTTTTCCTCATCCTAGTTCCTCTTTCCTTTTGAATAATTTCTTCCTGTTTCACAGTATCTATTGTACATGCTGGTCTTTATTTACTCTTTCAGTTATTTTACACTAGGGAGACAATACGATGTTCAAAAAAGTTAATCTGCTTTATTTCACTTATATGAGTATGCTCTCAAGTTGTATCCATTTACCTATAAAAGTCTCAAGTTTATCCTTTATGGCTGAGTAGTATTCTGTTATAGAAAAAGACCACATCTTTTTTTTTTTTTTTTTATCTATTCCTCAGTCAATGGGCATTTGGGTTGTTTCTAAGATTTAGCTACTACAAATTGTGTTGCTGTAAACATGAGTGCACAAATATTGCTGTGGTATGTTTTTAATTCTTCTGGGAAGATACTCAGAAGGGGAATCGCTGGATTGAATGGTACCTCTAATCCTAATTTTTTGAGGAATCTCCACCCTGATTTCCACAATGGGTACACCAGTCTACATTCCCACCAACAGTGGAGAAAGATTCCTTTTTCCCAAAGCCCTTCCAGCACTTGTTATTGGTTGATTTCTTGATAATAGCCATTCTTTCTGGCATGAGATGGAATCTCAGTGTTGTAATTTGCATCTTTCACATGACCAGTGATGTTGAATCTTTTCTTGTGTATTTATTTGCCATTGGGCTTTACCTCCAGAAACAGAGCAGTCTAGAATCCACCCCAATTGTCTCTAGTGACTGAGAGTGGTGCTTACTTATTGAGAAACAGGCCCAGAGGTTTCTCCATAACAAAGGCCCTCAGGACTTCACAGAGCCACCTGTAAAAGGAGTTTTCAGCCCCTGAAGCCTTCTGGTCTTCCCCAAGGAGGAAAAGCTATGTACTACTAGAAAATGTTTAGGAAGACCATAGCCCAGTGATAGCTGCCTACTAAAACCCTTGGATTTAATCAAAAGATGATTAGAAATTCACCTCTACACACGGCCCACATCAACAGTCTCCTCTAAAGTGATAGTGGAGAACAGTTAAGAGCTTCGCAGTGCTGACTCCTTCTGAGAAGGATTAGGGGAAGCCGAAGGCAACCAGGTAGGTGGAGACCAGGATACCAAAGGATGTGAAACCACTGCACCAAGTAGTGGCCTACTTGACCATTACCAACCCTGGCCACATTGGCATAGACCCTTAAACTGAGGTTACCTGCCCCAGTTCCTGTTCTCAATGCAACATGCCCAGCTTTCAACAAAAAAATTACATGTCAAAGGGGAAAAAAAAGAGCACAGTCAGGTAAGGCCAAGCAAACACAAAAACCAGGCTCAGATCTAACACAGTATGCTGGATTTTCAGATCACAAATTTAAAATAACTCTCAATAACTCATTAAGAGCTTTAGCAGAAAAGGCAGGCAATGTGTCAGCATGGATGGATAAGGGCAGCAGACAAATGGACAACCAAAGTCAGGAGGAAAAGCTAGAAATCAAAACAAGCCAGCAGAGACCAAGAGTCCCAGCGATGGGATCTTGTTTGACTGGATGTGACTATGAAAAGTGTCGCTAATCTTGAAGATAGAGCCACATACACTTCGAAAACTGAACAGTAAAGGACAAAAAAGGGGAAACAAAGAGTTGGGGAAAACAAAAAGCCAAAACAACATTTTAGAATTATGAGATTGTAAGATGTAGTGGTTTATGTCTGTAATCCCAGCACTCAGGAGGCAGAGGCAAACTTGGACTATATATTATGACCCTGTCTCAAATAAACAAACAAAGTGAAAGGAACTATGGGACAAAGTTCATAACTGTGACATACTTGTAGTTGGAATACCAGAGAGAATAACAAGAAAGAATGGAGCAGATAGAAATGCGTGCAGAAAAAAGGGTTTAGAATTTGGCAAAATTAATGACAGACACGAACCACAGAGCAAAAAGCCAATTTTTTATTGGAAAAATAAAAACTATAACTAGGTATACCATATTTAATCTGAGAAAGCCTAAAACAATGGGGAAATCTTGAAAGATACTGGCGGAAAAAAGTCACCCAGAGAGGACCAGGGATAAGAATTACAATGATTTCTTCACAGAAACCATATTAACATCAGAGGAGGAATCAGTGAAGGTAAGATATTTTTCTTATTCTAAATTGACCTAAAGACAGCTATCGGCTTTAAGTTATAACAGCAGAAATGCATTGGGTGATTAAAGAGTACAAAAAGGTGAAATATATAGAACAGGTCTATTTAAAGACACATATCACAAACTCTAGCGCAATCACTGAGTCAAATTTTTAAAGTGCAATTGATATGCTTAGAAGGGAGAGAATATGGAATCTGATTTCATTAAAAATCCAAAAAGGTGAAAAAGCATTTGGCAAAGACAAGAAAACAGTTACAAATGTAAATGATATTAATCTGACTATAGCAATAGTCACTTTAAATGTCTGTTCTTTAGTTAAAACACAGATTGTCAAACTAAATAAAAAGCAAAGCTATAAGAAATATAATGACCCAGATAGATTAAAAGTTTAAAAATGAAGGAAGATAGATGTTAGCATTAGACCAATGGGAAATAGGAAAAAAATGGTCAAAGAGAAAGAGAACAAGGAACAGTGGAGGAGGAAGGGGAAATACTTAAGATGTGTTATGTACCTGCACCAACCTCCCGTGATGAATGTAATCAATGTACTAATAAAACTTTTTAAAAAAATAAAAATAAGAGTGTTCAAAGTTGGGAACACTGACTTTTATCATAACAACAGTCTGGTAAGGTTAAATGTCCTTTGTCACATTCTCTTAAAAATAAATAAATTAAAAATAAATCATAAAAAGCAATCAATGTAATCCATACACGATAGATTAAAGAAAAACATTTGATCACATCAGCTGAAGCAGAATTTGACTTTGTCTCCCCTTGTGCTTCTTTCTCTTCTTCATCCTTCTTTTTATCCTTCTCTTCCTGATTCATCTCCTTTGCCTCTACTGGTCTAGAACAGAGGACATCAGCTCTCCAAGTATGTTAGCAGTGCCAGCAATTACCATGGGGCATCTAGCACCCAGATTTCATTGATCTGACCCAGCAAAGCATGTGACAGTTGCTAACAGGTGTGAGGTCAGCAAAATGGCAGAATAGGAGTTTTCTATCATCCCCCAACTGCTCATGGATGACAGTACCTTTCTGAGAGGCCAGTATAGAAAGAAATTCTTCCTCACTGTTAGAGCCAAATACCTGAGAACAGATGCACTGAAAAGAATAAGAAGGACAGAGTCACTTAACTGGCCTCATCCCTCCCTCATGGATGCATGGCTCCACACGGAGAAAGATTTGCTGGCCCTAAGGCTCCTCCCATGAGGGAAAGTGGGGATGGAGGGTAGTAAGTGAATGAGCACCTCAGCCATGCAGCTCACTGCCCAAGAAGCCCACTTCTTTCAGACCTACCCAGAATGCTGGAGAGAACAGCATGGCTCAGTGGTTGGGATAGACAGGAAAAGAGAAGAGTGGTCATAGACTGTTCTACTGGGCGCCACCCAATGCATGAAATGTGGAAAGGGGCAGGAGTGCAATTCTAGTATGGCATTAAAGTGATGCTGTTATCCACTTAAAATAGACTGCTATGTTTTACATGAACCTCAGGGTAGCCACAAAGCAAAAACTTATATTAGTACACAAACTATATGGGCAAAGTATGCCACCCCAGAAAACACCAAGTCACAAAAGTAGACACAGAAGACAGACAGAAAGGAATAAAGGATTTACAGATGTCCAGACAATAGCAAAATAGCAATAGTCAATTCTTACCTATTATTAATTACTTTAAATGGAGTAAATTCTCCAATCAAAGACAACAGGGGTTAAATGGATTAAGATAGAACAAAACAAAAACCAAGTTTGCCTTTAGCTATTTTTCTCACTGTTGAGACAAAATACTCAGTGCCCAGTTTGTAGAGGTTTCAGTCTATAGTCAGCTGACTCCAAGGCAGAATGTCAAGGCAGAGACGCACCACAGAGGAGAAACAGTTCATGGTGTGACAGGAAGAAGGCAAAAAGTAGTAAGTAACAGCAGCAAGCTTCTCTTGCTCTTTTATCCCTTAACATCAGAGGAGGAATCACAGATCTTTTGAGTGGTCCCCAAGGTAGGGATTCCCATTATCCTACCTGGCTTACTAATTGGTTTTCTAAACCAATTCGTTGGCTAATCCAATACTACATACCCTAAATCCCAACACCTTACCCTTAATCCTCATTCATACACCCTAGATCCAGCCACCTCCAAACCCCCCCCCCCCGCCGCTTGATCGCAGGAGGCTTTGGGTAGACTTCTAGACACAAACTATAACAATAACCCAAGTAGGGCAGTGGTGGTTGACAATAATTAATTGTATGTTTCAAAATAGCTAATGGAGAGAATTTTGAATATTCCCTGAAAAAAGAAATGACAAATATTTGAGGTGATGGATATTCCAATTACTCTGATCATTATATAATGAATACATGTATGAAATATTATACTGCACCTCATAGACATGTAAAATTACTATATGTCAATAAAACTGCACCTAAAAAATAAGATCGAATTATATGTGGCTTACAATAAACTCACTTAAACTTTAAGGACATCCAGAGACGGTGTAATAGTTAACTGATTGTGTCAATTTGAGTAGAAACACCAACTAAATTGGATCAGTGTAGTTCTCGGTGTGGCTGAAGGGATTTACTGAAAACAGAAGGCCTGCCCTGGATGAGAGTGATGGTGGTCAATAGCTTTGCTGCTTGAATGAAATAAGAGGGAAAAAAGAAAGGCTCACTTCTTTTTCTTCCGAGGAGCTCCAGTCCTTGCTGTCACCTTGGATGGCACCTCCTGGCTTCTAGCACAGACACTTTAGCCTTTCAGGGCAGATTCTTCAGCCTCTAGCACACAGCTTTCAGCTTCCACTACAGATCCTTTGGCCTCCTGACACAGACTCACACGGGACACTACAGTGAGCTCTAGGCTGCTGACTGGATCCTTCAGATCTCCAGTGCACTTTTGCACTTTTCCACACCTGATTCTGCGGGCAACCATTGTGTATGTTTGTATATCTTGCATTAAATCTGTTTCTTTAGTAAGTGTTGACTGATAGACTGGAGATAAAAATATGGATGAATATGTTATATAGAAAATAAAAACCGAAAGAGAGGAAGGGTAACAATACTTACATTAGACAAAATAGACTTTAAGTCAACAATTCTAACAAGAGCAAAGCTCATTATATAATGATAAAGGAATCAATTTAACAGAGGATGTAACAATTATAAATGTATATTCACCCAGAACTGGTGCATCTAACAGTATAAAGCAAATATTAGTAGATTGCAAGTAGAAAATCACAGAAAAATAATAACAGTAGGGAACTTCATCACTCCACTTTCAACTGATCATCCACACAGAAAACCAATATGGAAATAAATCTTTTATTTCAGCTCCACTTTAGAGCAATTGGACCTAACAGTCATACACAGGCCATTCCATTCAATAACAGCAGAACACACACTGTTTTCAGACAAGTTAGAGTAAGGCTTAACAAATTTAAGAAGATGGAAATCATATCAAACATAATCTATCCAACTACTTATCCAACAGCATATTAATCACAAAGATGTGAAACCAAAACAAGTAACAGGAGAAAAACTAGAAAATCACAAATAAGCAGAAAATAAACAACACACTCCTGAGCAACTAACAGATTAAAGAAGAAATGAAAACAAACACTAGGAAATATCTCGAGCAAGGAAAACAAAAACACAGTATCCTAAAACTTAGGCTGGAAAAACAGTTTGTTTTTTTCACTGCTGGGGAATTGAACCCAGAACCTCACATGTGCTAGGCCAGTGCTCTGCTACAGAGCTACAGCTCCAGCCCAGAAAAGCAGTTTTAAGAGATGTGTGTAGCAATTAACGTCTTCATGAAAGGGAAATAAAAGATCTCAAATAAACAATCTAACCTTACATCTCAAGGAACTAAGAAAAAAAGAATGAACTAAGCCCAAATTTAACAGAAAAAAGGAAATAATAAAGTTAAAAGATAAATAGATGGGGCCCACAAAAGCAATATTAAAAAAATCAAAAGAGCCAAGACTAATTTTTAAGAAAGATAAATGATATTACATTTTGAGAGAGTGAGAGAGATTAAAATTAGGAGAAAAACAGGAGACATTACAATGAAAACCACAAAAATACAAAGGCTCATAAGAGACTAACAATTATGCACCAATGAAATAGGTAACCTATGAAAAATTTGATAAATCTCTTGAAACATGCAACTTGCCAAAAATATATCACAAAGACACAGGAAATCCAAACAGTGATGATGAGTAAAGAGACTGAATCAGTAATCAAATTCTTCTATCAAAGAAATCTCCAGGACTTCACGGCTTTGTTGGTGAATTCTGTCAAACATTTAAAGAAGAATCTACACCACCCTTTTCAAATTCTTTTAAAAAGTTTGGTACATTCCAAACTCACTTTACAAGGTAGGCATTACCATAATGCTAAAAGATAAACAAGTATATTATGAGAAAAGAAAGTTGCAGGTCATGATCTCTGATGAGCATAGATGCAAAAAATCCCTAGCAAAATCTGAACATACCTACCTCAGCAGCACATTAGAAGGATCCTGAAGCAAGATCAAATGGGATTCTTCTCTGGAATCTAAGGATGGTTCAATATGCACAAACCTATGATTGTAATATACCTCATAAAATAGTAAAGCCAAAAATATGATTATTGCAATGGTGTAAAAAATTTGACAAATTTTGTCCTTCCTTAATGATAAAAATTCTCAAAAAATTGGGTTCACAGAGAGTGCACTGTCATCCGATGACAGCACATATGAAGAGCCCACATTTAGCATCATGTCAGGGACAAGATTAGGATGTTCATTCTTACCACTTGTATATAGGCAAAAAAATAAATGCATCCAAGTCAGAAAAGAGGATGTGGAATTGTCTCTACTAACAAAAACCAAAGGTACCATGATCATCTACATCCCAAACCCTAAAGTGGCCAGGCACAGTGGCACATGCCTGTAATCCTAACCCTTAGGCTGAGGCAGGAGGATCACTGCTGTGGCTGAGTTCAAGGTCAGCCTAAGCTACAAAGTGAGTTCAAGGCCAGCCTGAACTGCAGAGCAAGACACTGTCTCTGGAAAAAAAAAAAAAACCTAAAGTGACTACCAGAACACTGTTAGAACTAGTTAATTAGGTCAGTGAAGTTACAGGGTATAAAATCAACACACAAAAGAAGACAGCAATAGATGGAAAGATGTGTGTAGGTCTCAGGTTGTAAAAAGTAGACTTGTGATGATTAAACTTTTGATGGGGGTACTGGGAATCAAACCCAGGACAACATGTTTCCAGGCAGATGCTACACCGTTGAGCTAAATCCACGGCATGATGATTAATCTTGATTGTCAATTTGATTGGATTAAGAGATGCCTAGAGAGGTGACTGGATTATGAGGCACTCTTCAAGTTGAAGGAGGTAGTTCATAGCGAGCATGCCATTGAAGGCGTATTTTTTGTGGGTTTTTCCTTGCTCTCTTTGCTGTCTGGCTGCCATGAAGTGAGCATGTTTGCTCTGCCACACCCTCCACTATGGTATTTCTGCCCTGGAGCCAGCTGGCCATGGACTGAGTCCTCTGAAACTGTGAGTCAAAATAAAACTTTCTCTTTCAAGTTGTGCATATCAGGTACCAGCCAGGGTACAAGGCTGAAATTGCTGTAAATCAACCAAAGACCTCAGCATGTAATTGGCTGAACCCCCAGCCTTGTGGGGTGTATGCTGGGAGAATGAGGGCATCGGGCATGAAGAAGTGGGATTCTTAAGACAAGAGCACAAGGGAGGATCCTGATGAGGCTGGGGACACAGAGCCTCTAAGTTCTGACGAGTCTTCTTTGTCAGTGAAAGTAGCTTTCCCCCACTGAAGTCTGTCCATCTCTACCTGAGTGTTAGCCCCGCGTTGCCTGAGAAGTGCCGATGGTCTCCCTGGAGCAGCTGCTCAGATCCTTCTCAGCACCACCTCAGCCCCCTCTTTGCTTCTGGACCTACATTAGACTCAGGAGATGAGGTGCAGTGTGAACCATGAGGAAGTGGGCTACCTGTCAAAGGAACTATCTGAGTTTCCTAACATGCAGAGATTCAGGGAATACATGTGGAATTGGTATCAAGGGTGTAGGATAAAAGGCAGAAGAAAAAAAAACCCAACACCCACAAATGAAAGGAGGAAAGGATTATTTTAGCTCATGTATCAGAAGATTCAGTATTGGTCAGTCACAAGGCAGAAATGGCATGGCAGAGGCCCCAACTCCTAATGGCACATTCAGCCACGCACTCATCAATGGGATTAATCTACCCAGTAGTATAGCAACCTAGATAACCCTCCAGACACATGAGAATTTGGGGGCATATTTTAGATCTAAACCTAACACATGGCTAACTCAAATCACACAGAGAATAAAGGCCTAAATTAATTCACAGTTATTTTATAGACGCAAAACCACTGCATGAAGGGGAGATTGGGTCCATTTGAAAAAGGGATCCTGTGTACTATCAAAAAAAATCATTCCTTTGACCATTCTCTCAGAGATGTATGACCATTTACAAAATAAGTCTGCATTGGGGAAAAGGAAATGATCAGATCTTGTCAATGGATTTTCATATGCTTAACTAGGTCTGACTTCAATTGCATCTGCTGTGCCAGATATGGCTTCCTTGTTTGAGCAAATGCATATATCTCCTGGTGCCTGGGATGCAGGCAATGATCAGACAAATGCCTTTTCTCTCACCCTGTCCATAAGACCCATCAGAAGCAATTTACCTTCAGCTGGCAAGGCTAGCAATGTCACCGCACTCTCCCTTCTGAGGACTGCATCAGCTCTCAAGCTGTGTGTCACAGTAATTCACAGGGACTTGATCACATTTCTTCTCCAGAGGTATCATTCTATTCTGATGCATTGGTGACTTAATGTTGATTGAACCAAGTGACAAGAAATAGCAACAACTCTAGACTAATTGGTAATACATTTGCATATGGGAATGAAATCTATCTAAAACTCAAGGGCCTTCTACCTCAGAGGGATTTCTGCAAGTCTAGTGGGGCAGGCAGAGATATCCCTTCCAAGGCAAAAGATAAGCTGTTGATCTGGTCCTTCCTACAAAGAAAGAGGTACAGAGCTGAATGGGTCTATTTGGATTGGGGGTACAACACTTTACTCACTTGGGTGTGCTATTCCAGCCCATATACTGAGTTACTAAAAAAGCTACTGGTCAGATGGAGTCTAAAATAAGAGAAGGTTCTGTTAGGTCCAGGCTACACTGCATACTGCTCTCCCATTTGGGCATACAATCCAGCAGATTCAATTATATGTGACGTTTCAGGGGCTGATAGGGATGCTGTTTGGAGCCTCTGGAAGACTCCCATAGATAACTAACACCAGAGTACCTTAGGATTTCAAGCAAGATCCTGCTATCATCTGTAGTCAACTACTCTTCCTGTGATAAATGGCTTGAGGTGTCTATTAGGCTTTGGTGGAAACTGAAGCCTTAACCATAGGGTACCATGGGACCAAGGAGGCCTGTCATAAACTGTGTATTATCTGACCCACTGAGTCATAAGGCCAGATATGCACAACAGTCTATCATCAAATGGAAGTGATATATCAGTGATTGGGCCTGAGAAACCCCTGAAGGGACATGTTACATGAATAACTAGCTCACAAGTCTATGGTCCTCTCTCCTGTCTCACTGCCTTTTTTCTCTTAGCCTGAACCTATGACCTCATGGGGAGTTAGTTCCCTGTTATCGATGGACAAGGAAGAGAAACCCTGGGCCTGGGTTCCAGAGGATTCTGCATGATATGCAGGCACCACTGAATTGTACAGCTGCAAAACTAAGCCCTCTCTGGGACATCCCTGGAGACAGTAGTGAACAGGATCTTCCACTGGGCAGAGCTTTGGACAATTCTCCTGTCTATACTTTGCTTCGAAGGAAAGTGGTCAGACCTTTGATTATAAACTAATTCAAAGGTTTTATCCAATAGTCCAGATGGGTGGTTAGAGACTTTAAAAAATATGATTGGAAAACTGGTCACAAAGTACATTTGGAGAAGAGATATGTAGATAGAGCTCTCTGAATGGATGAATGGAATGAAGATATTTGTGTCCCATGCAAATGCACATCAAAGGTTGACCCTCTGCAGAGAAAGACTTCAGTAATCAAGTGGACATGATGACCTGTTCCATGGATAACAATCAACCTCTCTTCTCAGCTTCCCTTGTCATCACCCAATGAAATAGTAGACAGAGCGGCCCTGGTAGCAGGCATGCAGGTGATGCAAGAACTCAGAAACACAGACTTCTACTTACAAAGGCCAGCCTGACTGTGAAGCTTAGTGAGTCATTGTGGCTGTGGGCTGGGTGGGTATATAAATATATCCACTCTCCTTCCTTGATGGCTCTGCTTCCTGCCTGCCATGCCTTAGACTGTTTCTCCTCTGCCATGTCCTTTTGCCATGTTGCCATGCTTTGGAGCAAGGCAACCATGGACTGAAACCTCTACAAACAGGAGCTAAAATAAACCTTTCTTCCTTTAATTTGTGGGTATTGGCTGTTTTGTCCCAACAATGAGAAAATAACTAAGACTTTATGGTCCATCCTGCCTCATGGCTGCCCGGTTCATGAACTTGCCCCATGGGCATGCTTTGATTCAGCGTATAGTACATGGCATAGTTTCTTCCACAGTAAAGATCAAAGGATCAACAATCATGGGTGGAAATAGGAGTAGCCCCACTCATTATTGCCCCAACTGACTCACTAGTTTCCTGTTCCCATGACCTATGTTCTGCTAGTCTGAAAGTCCTAGTTCCACCAGGAGACGCAAAAATGATACAGTGAACTAAAGCATAAAATGCCACTTGCCACTTGGGTTTTTAGGCCTCTGACTCAACAGGCTGAGAAGGGAGTTAGGATGCTGGTTGGCGTGACTGATCCTGATCACTCTGAGGGAACTGGATTCCTGCTCCATAAGGGAAGAGAAGGAGAGTCTGTCCGGATTGCAGGAGACCCCTTAGGGAATTTTATCACTGTGTCCCACCATCAAAGTGAGAGGGGAACAACCACCCAATGCAGCAGGACTAAGGATGGCCCAGACCTTCGGGAATGAAGGTGTGGGTCACCCCGCCTGATGAAGAACCATGCCCCACTGAAGTGGCTGTTGAAGAGGAAGGGAGTACAGGCTGAGAAGTAGATGAAGGTAGTTACAGATCTATGATGATTGCTTGACTGCATCAACTTGAATAAGAAACACCCAACTAAATTGGCTCATTATAGTATGGAAGACCCACTTTCAGCAGGATTGTCACCAGAGTGGTATAAAAGGGAAACGAAGAATTGCGTCTGTTTTTGTGGAGGAGCTCCAGTCTTTGCCTTCACCTTAGATGATGTCTTCAGCTTCCAGTGCAGACTCTTCAGCTCCCAGCACTGACCCTTCAGGCTCCTGGCTCAGACTCTTCAGCCTTCCATCGCAGACCCTCCAGCCTCCTGATACAGACTTGCACAGGGCATTTCAGTGAGCTCCAGGCCTTTGACTGAATCTTATACATATATTTGTATATCATGCATTAAATTTGTTTCTCTAGCTCTGATCACCTGGCTAGTTGAAAAATCAAGACAACTTACCATGGGTATTTCCTCCCTATTCTGTTAAGAAAATGTTTGTGAGTTTATAAATATATATATTAAGGTAGTATATTTTCTTTCTTCTCTTATCCCTTTACATGTAACATAAGATACATTGACTTTATGTATTGTGTTGTTAATTTTTTCATCACAGTATTTAAGTTATTAGGAGAAGAGTAAAATCACTCATGGACTATGTCTCTTTTTTTGGGGAACACATCTGCACAAATTTGATTGTACACAAGAATAGTTGTACCACGTTCGATGCTATCTTTACATAGAGATTAAATGGGGTTTAAGTATGTATCTATGTGTCATGCTGATTGTTAGTTTTAGTAATCTGCTGGCTTCAGGGATGTATGGTGTCTTAGTTTCCTTTCTCTAATTGCCAGGACAAAATGCCCAACACTCAGAGTTAAAGAGGGAAAGGTTTATTTAGCTCACAGTTTGTAGAGGTTTCGCTCCACAATCAGCTGGCTCCAAGGCAGAGTGGCCCATGGCAGAGAAGCAACAGTTTGTGGGGGAGGAAGATAGCAAAACCGACAAGAGAGAGAGCAGAAAAAGAGGACAAGGCTCCTTCTGTCTCTTACATTGTATGCAGGTTACCCTCTCTAGGGTGGGTGAAGCACTGAACTATGAATCAATCACAAACTCTAGATTCAGCTACCAAACCACATTTAAAAGTGCATGAGGCTTTAGAGGAACATTTAGACACAAGCCATAACACCTGGATAGCTGGCAAAGTGTTATTTCTGAGTATGTCAAGAAGGGTGTTTCTGGATAAGATGAAGGTATGAATTAGTGGATAAGTGAAAAAGACATCACCCAAGTGGATGACACCATCTCATTGTCAGAGTTCTAACAGAATGGACAGGCAGAAGAAAGGTGACCTCTCTGCCCTCACACTCTCTCTCCCATTCTGGGACTAGAAGAATTTTCCATCTGCCTGTGGATTCCAGAGGGGCTCCGTCTTTCGGAATGTTGGTCTTACAGCAGGAATGCAGATTGTAACCAAATACTCTAACTAGATTACAGACATGTGGAGCTGCCTCATTAAAGCAGTTAAAGGGGACAATGCTGATTTGAGCAGCTTTGGGAAATTGTGGAAACTGTGGAGTATTCACATATGGAACTTCAGGCTTGCTGAGTGCTGTCTAAGCATGTTGCTTCCCCTGGGGTGGGTGGGCAGCTCCAAGATAATCGGTCTGTATTCTAGAATGGAGCAGGTATGCCATTAGATGATGAATGTGGGAGCCCAGCCTTCTCTGTTGGAATAGGAGGTTACAGATATGCAGGGAGAAGAGAGGAGACAAGAATAGCAACTTTGAAGCAACACTCCTGGCAAACAGTGGGGTCGAGCGAGCAGCAGGCGAGCCAGTTAGAAAACAAGTCAGTGTCTCCTGTGAGCCTACTGCTGTGTGGGCTGAGAATCAAACATCCCATCCCACCCCCCATCCCCTGTTTAGCTGCTGGAAGGTGTCCAGGACAGCTGGAGTTGATAGCAACTAAGGCACATAAAGCAACTAAATGCTTACATTGTTGGGGTGATTATGCTGACCTGGGGCCAGAGGTCTGAGCATTTCTTGGGAGGATAACCATATGCAATGTAGCAAATATGGGCATTTCCTTCTATCTCTTTGAAGGCAAATATTATTTTCACTATTTTGCTTTGTTCTGATGAATTGTTTTGCTCTACTCAATATTCTGTTTTGATAGGTTTTATAATGTTCTATTTTTGGTTTGATTTTGCTATACCTGATTGAATGGACAACTGTTGTGAAGATAACAAGATATACTATGGTAGCTATTATTGTTATCCCAGTATCCGGCTCTGAAGTTCTGTACTGATTTCACTACATTGTTTTGATTGGCTTTGTTCTGTCTTGTTTTGTTGTATTTTACTGCCTTCAAAATAAAATTTAAAAAAATATTGGAAATTTATCTATATGACAGAGGAGAGCTGGAGACATTAGCACAAATGTGTGGTTAATTTAATGTAGATGAAGATGGGGACATATAGAAATATTTACAACATGTGCACACACACACACACACACACACACACACACACAACTTACTGTACTCACACATCCCTGTTTCCTCTGAACTGGGAGGGCCTAAAAGCAGATATCCACATAGCAATATGCACACCAGTGCAGTGACCAGCTGCAGCTCTAGCTGTTGAGGGGGACAGTGAGAGGATGAAAAAACAAAAAAAAAAAGGAGACAATAGCTCTCTCCTGATGGGAGAGAAGGAACTGCTCAACCACTGTAGCATGTTTATTTACACTTTCAGGTAGATGTTGATTTCAACCCCACTGCCTAGCAACTTATTTGCCTGGTTGACCTGGGCCCCTTGCCTTCTTGGAGCTGAAACAGATTGTTTATGTGGTTTATTTTGGGCTTTCTGTGTTTTCAAGGCTGGCCTTGTTTTAGCCCCAAACATGATCAACCTTCAGCTTCAACGGGCTCCCTACATACCAGCTCTGGTCTTTGTCTCGAGTGCTATGCTCCAATAAATGGGTCTTGGAGAAGTGGCAGATTCTGTATCTAGGAAAGGAAACATATAAGATATTCCTAGAGAACCTTATAGTGCTAAAAAGTAAGAAAGTGTGAAAAAGACCCACTATGATTGAAATAAGATAAAGGGGCATAGGAGCCAACTGAAGAGCTCGGAGTGGGCAATACTGGAACAATTTGAGCAACAAAATAAAGGAAATAGTATTCGATTATAATCTAAAATATAAAACAAATTCCACAAATACAATCTTATATGAATACATGATGGATAGAAGGAAGGAAAGGAGGAAGGAAGGAAGGAAGGAAAGAAGGAAGGAAGGAAGAAATATTCCATGCAGAAGAATTTCCATCAATCTGTATACTACTTCCCTGTAAGAGGTGGATCACAGACCTCACTCCTGTGTATGCTATGCATAGTGATCTTCTTCGATAAGCACAGTGTGAAAAAGTGGGCAGAAGCAAGTTTATACTGGATAAACCTGACAAGTAGTAGCTCAGGAAGATGGGAAAGGTCAACATCAGCAAGAAATCACATTAACTGTGAGCACCCTTGATGAGACGAGATGTTATGATATGATATGATGAGAAGAAACTTTAACTCAGAGGGTCTTTCTTCCCAAACCCAAAACCCAGGTCTCATCATGAGAAGTGCACCAGTAAATTCCAGTGAAGAGAGATCATATAAAATGTGAGCAATACCTCTCAAAACTATTAAGGCCATCAAAAGAAAGCAGTTTAAGAAAGTGCCATCACCAAGAGGACCCTAAGAGGACTTGATAACTAAGTGTAAGTGGTATTCTCTATGGGGTCCTGGGATGTTAGGGGAACAAAAGATATCTAAGAAAATGTTGACCGATGTTTAGAAATGGGGCTTCTGGGGGGAGATTAGGATTAGATAGTCACAGTGATGGATCCCAGTGGCTAAATCAGAAGACAGAAGAGGGGTGGAGGAACCAGGGGAGAAACACATGTACACATGCTTTTTTGCTTCTTGCCATGTGATGTCCTGAGTCGCCTTAAGACTATGTCAGCAAGAAATCCATCACCAGATGTATCCACCTGACCTTGGGCCTCCAGGACCATGAGCCAAAATAAACTGTGTCAATAAATTTGACAGCTTTGATGAAATTCCTTAAAAAACAAACTAATAAATTTACACAGGAAAATAGATAACTGGCAAGGTAGTTAATTGATTGTGTTAATTTGAGCAAGAAACACCCAACTAAATTGGTTCAGCATAGTTCTGAGTGAGGAAGACACACCCTAGAGAGGATTTTATACCAGAATGGTAAAGAAGAAGTAAGGCTTGCTTCTGTCTTCTTTGGAATAGCTCCAGTCTTCTCTTGGACATTACAGCCTGGTTTCCAGCCCAGACTCTCCAGCTTCCATCACTGACCCTTCACTTTCCCTTCAGCCTCCTGATGCAGGTTCACATGGGACACCACATGGATCTCCAGGCCTTGGATTGAAACCTTTGGATCCCCAACGCAAATAGACCTTTCACTCTTCCACATCTGACTCTGGGCAGCTATCATGAGCCAATCTTGTAAATGGTTATAAATTTGTATAGCTTGTGTCATGTATGTTTCTCTAATAAGCACTGACTGATACATCTGAATAACTCTGTGTGCCAGTTTGTATAAATTCAATTCATAAGTAAAAACCCTATTCACAAGGAAAATTTCATCTTTACTGGTATGTAAAGCAGATTTTCACTCTTTGACCACATACCCAACAGAAACAACTTAAGGGAGAGGTTAATTTAGTTTCATAGCTTGAGATATTTCAGTCCATGGTCAGCTGGCTCCAAAGCAGGAACATCATGGCAGTAGGGCATGGCAGAGAAAAGTTGCTCAACTCATGATTGATAGGAAGCAGATAGTGGTGACAGAGCCCAAGAGACCAGATATAGTCACCAGAGTCACAACCTCATGACCCACTAAAATACATACAGAAGTGTGCTTTGCTAATCTCTCAGTTATCTCACAAACCAATTGAGTTGACTATCAAGATTGTCACTGCATGGTAAATACTTCAAAGAACAACTGGGATCTCATCTTATTAAAAAGATTTTGCACAGCAGAAGAAATCACCAACAAAGTTAAATCCACAGAGTGGGAAATCACCAACAAAGTGAAATGCACAAAGTGGGAAAAAATGTTAGCCAATTGTCCCTCAGACAAAAGACTTCTATCTAGAATATAAAAAGAATTGAAAAAAAATCAGACCTCCCAAATTCAAAGACCCAATACAAAAATGAGTATCTGAGATAAATACATACTTGTCAGATGAAGAAATTCAAATGGCAAATAAATACATGAAAAAATGTTCCATATCATTTTTCATTCAAGAGATGCAAATTAACAATACTGAGATTCCCATCTCACTCCATAAAGAATGACTACTATCAAGAAATCAACCAATAACAAATGCTAAAGGGGCTATGGGGAAAAAGGAACCATTCTCCATTGTTAGTGGGAAAGCAGACAGTACAACCACTGTGGAAATCAGTGTGAAGATTCCTCAAACACCAGGATTAGAAGTCCCATTTGACCCAACTATTCTCCTTCTGGGTATCTTCCCAGAAGAAGTAGAAACATCATTCCACAGTGATATAAGTGCATCTATGTTTATAGTAGCACAATGTGTAATAGCTAAATATTGGAAGCCAACCAAATGCTAATCAACTGAGGAATGAAGAAAAAATATACAATGGAGTGCTACTTAGCTGAAAAGAATGATAAAAGAGACTTTTATAGGTAAATGGATGCAACTTGAGACCATACTCATAAGTGAAATGAATCAGACACACATGTGTAAATCCTGTATTTTCTCCCTGATGTGAGAAACTGAAAGAATAAATTCTAAAATTTACAATAGGTATTTTGAAATGAGAAAAAATTATTAAAAAGGAAAAAGGAACTAGGATGGGTAACAGGGGAAAGGACAGTAGGGAAAGGGGAAAAATGCAAGTCAGTTATACTGTTAGTGTCTCCTAGTTCATTAAAAAGGAAGGCTTGTGCTTAAATCAATTGGAGAAATTTTTATGCCCATATCTTGTACTCTGAGCAACTACTTTAAAATAACAACATGTAATGTATTAACTATTGTTATTCTCCTATTCCTTTGTTGTGAAATTTTGTTTGACCTTTTTCATAAAAGAACTGTCACAACTGGAGAATCCAATCAAACATTTAAAGAGTTATACCAATTTTCCCCAATTTTCTCCAGAAATTGAAGAGAAGGAAACACTTTCCAATAATTTCTATTAGATCAGTTTATTCTGATACCAAAACTAAACAAAGCCAGCCTGAGAAAAGATAGCTAAAGCTATCATTATCAAAGTAGACACAAGACAAAGCATAATACAGCATGATCAACTAGGGTTCGGGTCCAAAAGCCTAGTTTAGCATTTGAAAAGCAATTGTCTTCATTACTTTTCTCTCATTGCTGAGACAAAATATGTGACACCAAAATGAAGGAAGGAAAGATTTATTTAGTTTACAGTTTCTAGAGGTTTTAGTCCATAATCAGTTGGCTCTAAGGCACGGTGGCATGGCACTGGGGCAACACTTCAAGGCAGCAGCCAGAACAAAAGGAAGAAAACAAGCCTCTTCTACTGGCTAATATTGTACACAGGTCATCATGCCCCCATCCGCCCCACCCCCACTCCAGGGTGAGTGTAGCACTCACAAAATCTCCCTGTCCTGCTTTGCAAAGGATGAAGATATTTACAAAGTAAGAACCCTGACTCCCTCATGAGTTTCTCAGTTACACTTCTACACTTCCAAGTTGACACAATGTATGAACCATAACAATCTACCCCTTGTCAATTTGGCAACCAGACATATTTCTTTAAATCAGTCTCCAAATACAAAGGCATACTTATTCTTAACATTTTGCAATTTTACAATCCTTAAGAACCAGCATTAAGTCTATCAACATTATATGACATTAGAAACAACATTTTGTCCTTGGACCCCCAAAGACTCGTGCACATTCCTTTATGTAAAAGGTATTTAGTCCATCTGCAAGAGTTACCAAAGTCCTAACATTTTCAGTATTGCTGAAAAGTTTAAGTCCCAAGTCTTCTCCAAAAATAGAAGGCAAACTCTTAGCTGCACACCCCTGTTCAAATGAAAACAAAGTTAAACACTTCCAACATTCAAAGCCACAAGATAAACATTCCCATTCCAAAAGTTACAAACAGGAGGGTACAAAGGATTGGGACAAAAGCAAGTCCAAAATCCAGCAGGGCAAACATTAAGTCCATGTGCACCATTTGAAGCAATATAAGGCAAATTGTGAGCTCCAAAGGGTTTGTGTGACTCCACCCCAATGGCAGTTCTGGCGGTTACGGATCCCACAGCTTCTCTCTTGGGCTGGCTTTGCTCCCTCATTGCAGGTTTCCTTAGATGACCCACGTTCCTGGCTTTTCCAAACTTCTGGGGTCTCCACTACACCTTTGGCTACACACTCATAGCTTCATACACTGCTCTCTCAGGGGCACACTGTCTGGCCTCCCAGACCTTCTGAAATTGGGGTGCATTCTGTATGCACCTAAAACCAGCACCACATGGATGATGCTAAGGTCTGCTGCCAGTTGGAGCAGTAACCAGGCTTTCCTCTCTTGGCTGTAGGGGTCGAGTGCCTGGATTGCTGGGCACCCTGAACCTGATTCTGAGGAACAGCTTATCTATGCTGTCTCCATTTTGGAATCTAGTACAGCAGCTGCCATTCTGGGACACGGTGCTCTGACGCTTTCTCCTCCAAGCAGAATCTTCTACTTTTGCAGTTTTGAGGCTGCAAAGGGTGGAGGCTCCTTGCCTCTTCCTGTAGTGCCCGCAGGCCACCTTTATTTTTCTGTTCCTTCTCAGCAATCAAGATCTCAGCTTTATCTTGACAGGCCACAACTTTTCTGGAGCTTTCTTTCTGGACAAACTCATGTTTTAAATCACCCTGCTGGGCTCTTTGCTCTTGATTTGCAACATAAATCTGGCTAAAAGCTTCTAACAATAGCCATGCCACTGCTTCAACATTTGACTGCCTTGAAATTTCTTCTGCCAGATTAATTAGTGCACTGCCCTTGATCCCAGTCTCAGGCAAAGTCTCTGGACATGAGCAAAATGCAGACATACTTTCTTCCAGGCCATAACATACATCAACTGGAATCCATCAACCAATGCAGTCCTTCCCAGCAGAAACCTCCTGAGCCTGGTCTTTACTGGCAGGCTTTCTATCAGCCTGCTGGTCTCCTGAGCTCTGAACAGAATCTCCCATGCAGAACAGCCTAAGATGTTCCAGTTCTATACATTCAGGTAACATCTTTGAACCTTTCCAAATTCTTCCCATAAGCCGCTTCCAAAGGTTCCTTGAACCACATGGTCAGGGATAGTCAAAGCAATGACCCACCTCCACTGGTACCAAATTCTGTCTCAGTTACTTTTCTCTCTTGTTGGGGCAAAACACCAGACACTCAAAATGAAGGAAAGAAAGGTTTATTTAGCTTACAGTTTCTGGAGGCATCAGTCGATAATCAGCTGGCTCCAAGGCAAGATGGCATGGCTCTGGGGCAACACTTCAAGGAAGCAGCTAGCAAGAGCAGCCATAGCAAAAATGAAGAAAACAGGCCTCTTGTCCTGGCTAATATTGTACACTGGCCACCCCCACTCCAGGGCCAGTGTAGCACTCACAAAATCTCCTTGCCTCCTCTGCACAGGATGAGGATATTTACAAAAGTAAGAACCCTGGCTCCCTGCTGAGTCTCAGTTAAACTTATAAGCTGCTCAAGTTTACACAATGGATCTAAGGCCAAAAGCTATCACCATCAAAATAGACACAAGAAAAAATGTAATATACCATTATCAAGTAGGGTTCAGGTCCCAAAGCTTAATTTAGCATTTGAAAAGCAACTAATGTAAACTTCCATACAAACAAAAAAGCAAAAGAGAAAAGAATATTATCGTCTCTTCTCTATACATTCTTGCACTGATCAGAGTATCCAGGAGAGACAGACTCAGTGTGTGTGTGTGTGTGTGTGTGTGTGTAATACAGTTAGCTATCCACATCTGTACAACTGTAGACTCAATACATTTGGGAAAAATATTGCATCTCTACTGAACATGTATCCTGAACAATACAGAATAACAATTTCATATAGTCATTCATTGTATTAGCTATTATAAATCACCTAGAAATAATTTAAAATATATGGCTCTGTAGATTCTACACAAATACCACACCATTTTTATAAGGGACTTGTATATCTGTGCTATGTGCAGAGGGTCCCAGAACCAATCCACCCTCTGATATCAGAGAACTAGGCAAGCAAGTTCAAAAGCTGCAGGCTGGGTGGCACATGGGAACCCAGGGAATAGCTGCTGGCAGAATTTCTCCTTACTTGGTCAGTCTCTGCTACTACCATCTGTGACTGATCACTAGAAGATCTCCACATCTTGAAGGGAGTCTGTTCTATTTATACCCCTGCAGTTTAAATGTTAATCTCATCCACAAAATACCTTCACTGAAATACTCAGGTAATGATTGACCAAATACCTGGGTACTCTGGCCCATGCAATTTGACACATAAAATTAACCATCACAACACTAAAAAAAAAATTAACAACACCTAATATTCATTCTTGATAAAAAGTTTTTCAGCAAGTTGGAAAGTGAGTTCCATTAACCTAATGAGTAGCTATGAAAAAAGTATAGCTAATGTCATATTTAAAGGTAAAAGACAGAATTTTTTTCCTAAAATGAGAAACAAGACCAACAACCTCTTTGTTATACTCAGTGTAATAAGATTATATATATATATATGTATGTATATATATATATATATATGTATGTATATATATATATATATATATAAAATTTGTAAATGAATAGTTATCTGTGTAGAAAATTAAATATGCATAAAACAATAAAAATTACTCTTAAAACAGCATCAGAAAATGTAAAATTCTTTGGCATAATCTGATAAAAATATGTCCTAACCTGATATCCTAAAAACTATGAAACCATCCTAATGAAAAAATAAATATTTCAGTTGGCCCTCTACATTCAGGGATTCCACATTCATGGTTTCAATCAATAGTTGATTCAGCCAACTGCAGAACAAAAAATATTAGAAAAACTGGTATGTTTATCACATGAGCATGCACAGACATTTTTTTGTCATCATTCCTTAAGTAATATACTCTCTGCATAGCATTTACATTGTAGTAGGTATTATAAGTAATTCAGAGATGATGTGAAGTATACAGGAGGAGGATGCACATAGGTTATATTCAAATACTGTGTCATTTTGTACGAGGGACTTGAATATCAGCGGATTTGGGCATTGTTATGGTTTGTGTTTAAATGTCTTCCCAAAGCCTCATGCAGTCATGGTAGACAGGCCTTTCAAAGGTGCTGAGTCTGGCGTTTGTGATTCATTTGTTGTCTAGTGCTGGGATTGGTGGTGTGAGTGCTGCACCCACCCAAGAGTGAGGAGCCAGCAAACACTATAAGGGAGGGGAGGAGTCATGCTTTTCCCTGTTGTCCTTTTTGCACTTGTCAATAGCAGCTGCATAAACAGTTGCCCCTCAACTAGCCACCCGGCCTTGGAGCCAGCTGAGTACCGACTGAAACCTCCAAAAACTGTAAGCTAAATAAACCTTTCCTTCCCTAATTTTGGATGCCAGGTATTTTGTCTCAGCAACAAGAGAAAAGTAACTACAGGGTATCTACACAGATCTTGGGCCCAATCCCTTGTGGATGCTGAAGGATGACTGTAATAAATAAATGGAGATATATTCTGTGTCATAGATTTAAATATTCAAAATAATTAAGATGTCAATTTGTAACAAGTGAATCCATAGATTCAGTGAATCACAACCAGCACTCCAGGGGGCTTTTGCAGAAATTGACAAGCTGATTTTCAAAGCTTTCAAATTTCAAAGGCCTTACAAGTAGCCAAAACATCTCTGAAATAGACAATAGACTTGGGGAGTAACAGTGCCTGATTTCAGGCCATATTACAAAAGGACAATAATGAAGTCAGTATGCTATTGGCATAACAATCGGGAAATAAATCAATGGAACAGAGTCAAGAAATAGAGCCATATGTATGAGGACAGTAGTTCATGACAAAAGTGAACAGGCAGTTCAGTCCAGCATATCCTTCCAACAAATGATACCAAAACAACTGGATCTCCATGTGCAAAGCAAAAGCAAGTAAACGAAAAGTCTTTGACTCATGCCTCACATCATATGCAAAAATTAACTTGAAATGAGTCAGTGAGCCAATATAAAACCTTAAACTATGAAACTTCTAGAAAAAAAAAAAACATGGAAGAAAAATCTTCGTGACTTGGATTAGGTACCAAAAGGAAATGACAACAAAAGCACAGTTCATGAAAGGAAAAAAAAAAATGGAAAAATTGAAGTTCATTGAAATATAAAACTTTTTTTTTTTTTTTGTCTTTTTGAGACAGGGTCTCGCTATGTAGTTCAGGCTGGCCTTGGGCTCACTTTGTAGCCCAGGCTGGTCTTGAACTTGCCACAATCCGCCTGCCTCAGCCTCCCAATTTCTGGGATTACAGGAGTGTGCCACCATGCCTGTCATAATTTAAGGAGCCCTGTATTTTATTTATTTAATTTCTTTTTGGTACCAGAGATTGAACTCATGACCTTGCACTTACCAGGCAAGCACGGGAGCCACTGAGCTAAACCCTCAGCTAAAACTTCTATTTTTTAAAGGGAAAAATAAACAATTAAAAAATTGATACAGAATTTTAAAAGGCCAGGATTATAGCTCAGTGGCACAGTGCCTGCCTGGCAAGCACAAGGTCCTGAGTTTAATTCCTGGTACAAAACAAAAACAAAAACAAACCACTGATCTAATCCCAGAATTTCAAAACATGATAAAAGGAAATTAACAAAGGTTAATATATTGCATATTGTTATCTTCAAAACAGTTGCTCAGATTACAAGATATAGGCATTCATAAATAAACAAGGTCAGCACAAACCAATTTTTTCAATGAACTAAAAGAAATCAGTAGTATAACTTAGCTATTGTGTGTGTGTGTTTTTCTTTTCCCTTCCTTCTTTTCTCCTTTCTCCTATCCCAGTTGTTCTTCCCTTTTGAGCAATTTCTTTCCCTTTCACAATATCTATTGCAGATTTTGGATCTTATTTACTTTCTCAGTTTCTTTCATTAGGGAGACAATATGATGTTTACACATGCGAATTTGATTTGTTTCACTGATGAGTATGGTCTCTATAAAATTTCTGTTTTGAAAGGCATTTAAAGAGAATGAAAACACATAGGATGTAATGGTGCAAGACTGTAATGCCAGCACCCTGGCAGGCTGAGGCAGGAGGATTGAAAATGTAAACCCAGCTTAGGCCATTTAGTGAGATCCTGTCTCAAACAAAACAAAACAAAATAAAACAACTAAAAGACATGGGGATGTAGTTTGGGACATAGGCCTTGAGTTCAATCTCTAGAACAGAAAAAAAAAATAAAACAAGAAAACATAACACAAAACATCTGAGGGGCCAGGGATATAGGTCAGTGGCATAGTTCCTGCCTAGCAGGTATGAGGTCCTGAGTTCAATTCCTGGTGCCAAAAAATAAAAGCCATCTGAATCATCTGAGAGACTATTTTAAAATCATATTCTGATAAAGAACTTAACATCTAGAGTATTCATTAAGCTAGATCTTTTATGCATTTGACCAAAGAAGATATATGGATAAAAACATACTCAACTTCATTAATCATTGGGAAAATGCAAATTAGCACCATAATATCACTATATATATGAGAAAGGTTAAAAAATTTAAAGCCAATATCCTTTTGAGGAGAATGTAAAAACCTGGATCTCTTATGCCACATGGGTGGGAATATAAAACAGTGTAACTGCTTTGAAAAACACTTGGCCAGTTTTCTGAACAGTTTAACATAACATTCACCCTATGATCCAGTCATTCTGCTCATCAGTATTTATTTTAAAAATGTGACCATTTATCGCCACACAAAACTCTGCAAGTGGATGTTCATAGGACTGAACTATAACTCAACCCGGAAACAACCCAAATGACTCTAAACAAGTGAATGTGGAAACAAATACGTCCATTCATATTATTCCCTAATAAAAAATGAATGAACCAAAGATGCTTTCAATCATAAAGATGGATTTCAAAATAAGTACATGACATAAAAGAAGCCAGACCATCCCCCACAAAGAGTATATACTACCTAAGTCCACTCACCGAAACCCTTGAAAATGAAAACTAATTGACAGTGACAGAAAGTAGGGCAGTGGTGACATAGAGGGCAGGGTAGAGGACGGAAGGAGTGACCAAGGAGCACAAGAAAGTTTGGGTGGTGATGAGTATGTTTACTCTTTTGATGCGAGGATGGTTTCACCCATAGGTCAAAGTTTAACAAACTCTGCCTTCAACAAAGATGTAAAACAGAAGATACCATTTCCAGGAAAATGGAGATTCAGACCTCCTTCAAAGAGTTAGAGAATGCAGAGGTAGTGATCTCCATCCTGTCTCTGCTCATTTCTCCAGACTGGTCTTTTCTTAGATTGGTCAAATTGTGATAGATGATTGTAGACCCAAAACTCAGCTGAGTAGTAACTCCCCAGTGCAGCTATTAGACCGAATTTGATACCTTCATTTTGTCCCATCTGGCTCCTGGTTAGGGAACCAAAGATGTCGCATCTGTGGGAAAGGCATCGCTCCTCTGCTGTCCAATCAGCTCGTCAGGATCTTAAACTTCTAACAATTAGAAAGATGAAGTTTAATGAAAGGAAAACACTCTATTTGCAAAGGAGAAAAAAAAGGGGGAAGAAAAGAGAATCAGGGTAGGGGGTTCCAGAAAGATGGAGGGCCTGTGGGCCCTTTGTTTACAGCTGCCTTTATGGGGTGTGAGCACCACCCGCCACACACACACACACACACACACCCAGAACTTGCTGTAACTGGATTGGCTTCTGGGCATCTCTGTCTAATGTCTTTTCTTCCAGTAGTCTCCGTGCAGCTTCTTCTGTGTGTTTGCCTTTGACCTACTTTGTAAAGCCTTATCTCTGGAGTGGGCAGGCTAGTTGGTAAGAGGGTACCTTATTCATGGTTAGCTTAGAGTTAGTAAGGGGGCGTGAAGATATCTATTGTACTCTACAATGATCCTGAAATGAATAATATAGTGACTCTAGAGTGAATATGTTAGTGCACAGGTCTGAGTATACACTGCCTTAAAGTTAGTCACACACACACACCCCTCACTTCTGTGGCATTTTATTGGAGGTGGGGGTGGCTCACCATTTGTGCACTTGGCTTTCTGTGTCCTGCCTATCAGTTTGTTTTCCTGTCTCTTGGTGAAAGTCCCAAGGCCATTTGGTGTCTTTATCTGGTTTTTCTCTCTTTCTCTATCCTCATCCTTGACCTATTTTCTAGAAGAATCTCTCCAATAAAGTTTGTTTTTAACTCCTTCTAGCCAAATTAGCTGAAGACCTAAAGAGGGCCCTAGTCTATTTTCTCATCTACAGAACCCTGCTCTGACAATTAGACCAGATTAACCTAACTTTTGGTGTTTGGCATGTGGATATTGATTCTATAGATGAATTGTTTTACACACCTTTCAGGAAGGGACCTGAGAAGCAGTTTCCATTCACATAGAATGGACAACTGCAGTCATTCACAGTCTTGCCCATGGACAAGGTAATTCTGCTCTCTGAAATGGATCTCTGTAACATTCATTCTGTGAACCATCTCAGTAGTTCACTGTATCGATGACATTATGTTAACCTGAGTTGAGCGAGTCCTCTGCATGCCCCCAAAGAAAGTATGCAAACTCTATGACATGAGAGGTGAATTTTACAAAGATTTAGGGACCTTCCACACTGTGCTATTATCGTCAGCTGCTATAGTCTGGATCTTTTTTTTTTTTATAGAGAATAAAACAAAAGAGGAAGAACAAAGCAGATCAGAACAGAACAATGTAAGCAACACAGTGCTTCACAACAAGACAATTGGATAGCAACAGTAGCTAACATAATGTCTCTTTCTCTGAAATAGTTGAGTGTAGCTTCACACACAATAATATCAAACATAACAAAATAGAATAAAACCATTCAAGAGAATGAAAGTATTGCAAGGCATTCTGAACCAAATAACATAAGATGAACAATGGCTGCTATATTATCTCATTTTCCATAAAAACTTTGTTTATACTACCATGCTTGTTAAAATCCAATAAGACACAACATGATAGAACCAATGATAATGGAAAAACAAAATAGGACCTCAAAGCAAGATGATATTAAAGCATCAATGGCTGCCATATTGTTTTTTTCAAAGCACAGTCTGGATCTTAAGGTTTGGTCACCAGGGAGATGCTGTTGGGAGGTGGAGAAACTTGTAGAGGTGGAACCTGGTGCTGAGACTGTAGGTCCCTGGAGGTTGCTATTTGAAGGGGATTTTAGGATCCTGGTTCCTTCCTCTTTCTCTTGCTTCATGGCCATACAGTGAATGGTTTTGCTCTGTCACAAACTCCTAACTTGATTTCAGACCCACAGGTACAGGGCCAACTATCATGGATTGGGACCTCCCAACCTTTTCTCTTTAAAAATTGATTATGTCTGATATTTATGATAGTGACACACTATGAAATCTGGCAAATCCCATGGAATCAGAGAAATCATAGAGGACCCCTAGAAAGCCCTGTAGAACAGTCATTGTTTGAGCCCTTGGACTGTGGAGCAGGTCATACAGAGGTTTCTGACACATTTCTGGACCTTGGACAAAACAGAGTGCCTCTGGTGGTTGAAATGTGTCCCCCAAAATTCATGTACTGAAAACTTAACCCTCAAATATGTTAGGGATGTTTGAAGGTGAGGCCTTGGGAAAGTTGTTAAAAGTACATGAAGTCATCAGGGTGGGGCCTCCCATGATGGTTTTACAAGAGAGACAGAGCTGGCATCTTACTCTGTTTTGCCATGTGGTCCCCTAACCATGTCAGGATGCAGCATGAGGCTTCACCAGGTGCCAAACCTATACTGGCTTCAGGATCCTGAATTTCTCAGCCTACAGAACCATGAGGTGAATAAACTTTCATTCTTTATAAATTATCCAGTCACAGACATTTAGTTATAGCAACAGAAAATTAACTAAGTCAGTGACTTACCATGGACATTAAATGACCATGTGGTCTGGCATGCCTATCTTGAGCTGAGATCTGTTAGAACTAACTTATCAAGTCAGGAAGCCCACCAGCTGTCCACCATGCAACAGAGAGAAACTGCTGAGATCAGGAACAAACAGAGGGCACAAGAAAGCCACACATACCAAGGCTACATCTTTTGCTACAATTGGTTGACATCTCTTCTTCATCCCTCATGGAGATGTGACCAACTTACATGAGAAGATGAGCTTGACTCAGTGATAGGTCAACAGAAGTCTTCCCGAGCCCAAGATGGGCTGCTCCTACACCACAGCCTGCTCAGCTGTAGGTCATGGTAGTGAACCTAGGTCACATGGTATCCCCCAGAGACAGAGCTTTAAGTACTGTCCCTAAGTCATCTGCTTTGGGTAGAGACAAATGTGCACCAAACTTGTGATTCTGTGTCTAACAGCTTTGGGTTCAGCTTATCTTAGGGTCCTAGTTCTCAGATAGAGATGTTTCTATCACAGGATACCACTAAAGACATAGCTTCTGTCTGTTTATTTCCATTGTGCCAATAACCCAAAGAGTCAGAGAAGAGTTATTATATAGGCAGGGACAATGGTCTGAACAATAGAGGTAGGAGGAAGTGTGCTTAGTTCTCCTTGGCCTTCAGGACACCTTGATAGCTCCATGAAGATTTTCCCACAATGGACAAGGACTACACTGTAACATGGCGAGGCCGTACTAGCAATGGGCTCTCAAGGGCCCAGCCCTCCAGAATGGCAGTGGAAATGGTGGGTCCAGTCAGGACCTCAGGACTAACACTGTGGCAATGGGAGGGACCATTGGTCTTCCTATTTGGCTTATAAATAAGTGTCCCCAGAAGCTGGGAGCCACCAGATCCTGCAGAGAGATTCTGGATTGGTGACGCTCGATGGATCAAGTGAATCTGGGTATGCAAGATCTAAACAGACACAGATGACACTATGTCCAACTCCCGCCATGTGGACAGTGTTCCCATCCCCCAACACTGCCAAGAGACAACTAGAGGCTCTCTAAAAAGTTTTTCTTAGCTAAGGGGGAATTGTGCAGGGGGACACAGAAATGACTCAGCAGCTAGCTGCTTCTCCACCCACTGCAGTCTGGGAGAGCAGGCCAAGGCATGACATCTTGCCCATGATTCTCTCCTGCATGATTGTCTACCCCTGGTTCTGTTCCTAGAAGTTCAACTTGAGCCCCCCAGTTCAGACCCATAAGGATAGTGAGTTGATTGGTTCTGGTTGACTGGGGCCTTCATGCCATCACATCTGTGCAGTCCACTTAGACCCTGGCACCATCTTCCAAAGGTCTGGAAATATTACTGGACGTGTCCCCTGAAGAGAGCTCAGACTGGGCTGGAGTAGGTAGCAGAAGCACAGATGTATAAGGGGTGAGACTAGGAGCCCGAGGGGCAGAAGTGTGGCTGCACATCCTGTAGCAGCTGCCCTGTGAGAGCCTCCATCAACACAATGGGTAGGTGAACCAGACCTAGGGTTCCGAGAGGCTCAGCCACCCATAACTCCCTGCGAGGCCACCTTCTTGTCTCTGGGTGGCTCACAGACTACTGTGTCCCACAGCGCTCCACCCCACGTTGGGTATCCTGGAGAAGGGAGGTGGAGGGCAAGACCAGGATACCCAGGTGGCACCAGATCAGGATACAATAAGTGATCCTTTTCCTACAGCAGGTCCTGGCTCTGCACTGGGAAATAAGGGGCTCCCCACCTTTCACCTTGGCCCAACTGTAACTGTCAGACTGCCAGAAGAGCCCCCAGTGTCACACTGGAGCATCTAGCATGGCCTTGAGTCCTGAGCCTTCTAGGCTATACCTGAAGTTCATAAGGACAGGCAAAGAAGGGACCAAAGGGAGGGCCAGGTGGAATCACAGAGAGGCTATGGAAGCACCAGGCTCCACTCTGCCCCTTCCAGGACATGACCCAAAGGATCCTGCATGTCCATGCTGAGAAAGGATCCCAGTCATGGCTTGACCACAGCCAAGCAGAGGGGCTGGCAGGTCTCCAGTCCTGGGGACCTGGCCTGAAAGTGCAGTCAGGAGGGTGTAGGAAGAGCTAAATCTGAAGGACCTGTGAATTCTCAGGAAAGGTGACATAGGGCTAATTTCAGCTTCTGCTTGGCACACACAACACTAAAGAGAGCTTTAGGCACCAAACAGCCCCAAAGCTCATGGCTTTTCTCAAAACTGTCAGTGTCAAGGTCACCGGACCACCCACCAGCCTGAGATCAAAGGAAGGCCAGGTACCTACCTGCCCAGAGAGACAGAATGCAAGCTCATCTAAGACACGTGAGGCAGCACACCACCGAGGGAATTTGTCTAATGTGTTAATAAATCTTCAGAAACTGAATGTGGGCTTATAGAAAGCATACACCCCTGGGGCTCCAGATGGAAGGGAAATTTACACCCATTTCCAGGTCTTCACAAATTCTATTGGACAGTCACAAAAATGACTGGCAAGACTTCGAGAAAGCTTTGCTCTGGTGTGGCCCTGGAGGAGACGAGCAGTCCCTGCCCACGGCAAAAATCCACCCAGCAGGGGCACCAGGGGAAATCACTGAAGGAAGAGAATCTCACTCTAGGGAGGCATGAGCCTTGCACACTCAGAAAGGCCACACCTATCGAGCCAAATGAAACACAGAGCATCCTCAGGTCTCACCGCTTGCCCTCAAGTAACTGTGGCAAGGTACACTGGGACATTTCTAGGAGGGGAGCTGGAGGGTGAAGAGACCCCTCTCTGAGACACACACACAGGCCACACTTAAAATTGAAGGTGGACTGGACACAGGGAGATGTGACAATCCAATCATTCAGCTAGGATGACTGCGGCAACATTAAGCTCAGACTCAGCTCTATCCCAAGGAACAGCTGGTAGGATGTGTCGCTTCAGCCTTTGCTGTCCTCCACTGGGGCTCTGGTGGTCTCTAGTTAAAATGAAATACTGAAAAGCAGTCAAAACTACCCGATTCAGCTACGATGCATATTGGGACTGTCAGGCAGCACATCTAAATAACTGCAGTAAGTATGATGAAGACTATAATGAAAAAAGGGGGGAACTACACAAGAGCAGATAAGAGATTTCTACAGAGAGATAGCAACTGGAAGGAAAATGAATTGGCAAACAGTAACACGGATGAGAATACTCCTACCATGGGGTCCTCAAGTGGTCTTAACATAGCCAGCCTAAGGTTCAGGGAACTTGAAGGTGAAGCAAACTGAAATACAAAGAGGAAACCACAATGGGATGCGGTGGGTGCAGATCATCAAACAGCCGTGGATACTGAGGAATCTAATCTAGACATAATCAGGATTTCAGAAAGAATAATGCATAAGAAACATTTCAGAAATAGGGGATGAAAGTTTTATAAAGTTACTGACAAACACCCCTCCAAAGAGCTCAGACAACACAAACCAAGAAGAACTCAGAGTATATCATATTCAAACAACTGAAAACAAAAGACAGAAGAGAAAACCCAGGAAGCAGTTGGAGAACAAAGGTACATTCCTTGGAGATGGAGAACAAAGAACTTCCTGCGGGAAACTAAGTAAGCCCTGGCTGATAGAAAAAAATAACAATTGTTGACCCAGAATTCTATACCTACTTACAATAGCACCTGATAAAAATGAACAACTTAAGTATAAATATAACAAAATTGTGCAGATTATATATGCTGAAAAGTGCAAAACATTCATGTAAGAAATCAAAAAAGATCTAAATAAATGGACAGATACAATATATTTATGAGTTGGATGATTCTATATTAAGATGTCAGTACTGTCCAAATTGATCTAAATATTCACAAATCCCAATAATTTTTTTTAGTTAAAAATACATAATCCAAAAAACCCACATAATCCATTTATTTTATAATGCATCAAAAGAAATTAACATCACAAAGACTAGGAAAGGGGGAACTACTACTTTAAGTAGCCAGTCATTTTCACCCATTTATACTTTTCTGTGGTACATGAAAGTAATGGTTAACATTTCTGTAGTCAAATGTAACTTTTGGGGACGTACAATGTTATTCTTAAGAGTTATAATTCCATTCATTTCCAGGTTTGCTTACTGTATGACTAAGTAACACAAGGCACGGAGCTGTGCTGTCTTTCCTGCGGCAAGGCTGATCACGTGCCTTGAGAAAGCGTTGATTAAAGAACAGGATGGCAACATGGAGCGGAGACCTTTGGATTGTCTATTAAAAAATCTAAGTAAAGTGGTTACTAAAAAGCTTCTTTTAAGCACACTTTCACTGGCTTCTTGTTTATAATAAACAACAAACTTCCTAACTGTTGCAATAGGCCTATTATAATTAGGCCAAATGTACTTTCGCAGTAAACTTCAAACTACAACTTCAACAACAACAATCCTTGCCTTTTCACATAGTAAGAAAGAGGGTTGGCTACTGAAACAGTTCATTCCGGGACACACGAAAATGACACACTGCAGCAGGAGTTGGTTTTAATTTGTTGTGCTGTTACTAAAGTAAAGTTCTGAGGGCTGCAGTTAAAACATTCCAAATTCTCCCTTCAGTCTGTATTGATTCGCAAGATTCTGCACAGAAAACTCTTTGGGGACTAGAATAGCAGCACTTGTATCACACTGTTTCCAAGACGTCAAGTTTAAAAAGCAAACTGTTTATTAATTTTTTTTAAATTCCCGATTTGAGTCAGATACAAGGATAAAGAAAAAAAATAGCACATATCTGAAGGTTACAATGCTGTCCTTGGGAGAGTATATATATATATGTATGTCTGTTTGAGTCAGGGTCTCACTATACAGTTCATGCTGGACTTGAACTCAATTTGTAGCCCTGGTTGATCTCAAACTTGCAACAATCCTCCTGTCTCAGCCTCCCAAGTGCTAGGATTTGGAACATATATTTTAAATATTCAAAAAGACTCAACCTCAAGCAGTAATAAACACAAGCAAAAGTGATTTAACCCTTAAAATGAATATTCAGAAAAACCTCTCTACATACAAGTGAAGGAATATGTAACACTTTCATGTGGGAAAAGAAATAATAAAGGATTTGCTCATACAGGTAGCTGAAATCTGCTGTTCCAGTCTGCATGTCCCCAGTAAAGAAGGGAAGCGCAGGAATGGATGACTTTGTGTCTATTTTACAACTTTTTGGCACTAAGACACCATCACCATAAAATTTATTCCTTTTGTTATAGTTATTAAATTTTTCTTTTTTTCTTCTTCCTGGTTTTGTTTTTTGTTTTGCTGTTGTTTTACAGCATGCCAAATATTTGCCCTATGTGATGGCCTTCAACAATTTCTCTAAGTCTTTTTTTTGCTTGACTATTCCAGAAGTAAAAAGACATTAAAAGTAAAATATGAGATGTAGGTAACCTTTCTGTATCTGGTCATTTTTGGCTACAACCATCTTTAATTTTTCTAGTCTTCCCACAGGTACTCTGCCTAGGCCCACTGTACATGGCAAAAAGAGTCTTTTCTTATTGGGAATCCAGCCAAGAGTCCTGATTGTCATTATCAAAAACCCAGCCAAGAGTCCCAATTATCAGTCTCAAGAATGTTGTGAAAAAGATAAAAAACAGAGGGCTGACACCCCAGGGAAAGAACCAGCCAGCGTCTCCCGAGACCTGTGCCATGTTGGAACTTAGGGCGCTGGAAAACCAAGCAACCAGCCCACCTCCCTGGCAAGCAGCCTTGAGCCTACCAGCGCTCGGGCTGAGAATCAAACATCCCATCCCCGCTGCCTCATTAGCAAATGGGAGCCAGAGGTCTGAGCATCTCTTGGGAGGTTGACCATATGGAATACAGCAAATAGGGGGGATTTCCTGCTACTATCTCTTTGAAGGCAAATATTGTTATCACTGTTTTGCTTTGTTTTGATTAATTGTATTGCTCTATTCAATATTCTGTTTTGATAAGTTCTATAATGTTCTGTATTTCCTTTGATTTTGCTATACCTGATTGAATGGACAACTATGTGAAGATAATGAGATATACTATGGCACCTATTACTGTTATCCCTGTGATGTTCTGTACCAATTTCACTGCACTATCTCAATTGGCTTTGTTCTGTCTTGTTCTGTTGTACTTCACTACCTTCAAAATAACAAAAAATTAAAAAAACAAAAAACAAAAAAAGAGGGCTGAGAGTTTAGGTCAGTGGCACAAATACCTGCCTGGCAAACCTGAGATCATGAGTTCAGTCCCCAGTACTCCTCCTCCCCCTCACCCCCCCACCCCGCCCAAAACGAAACAAAACACAAACAGAGACAAGTGTCATATTCCAACAATGACTGGGAAGTCAATGTCTCTGGGTCCGACTTCCTCCACTCCCAAAACAGCCACTATTTATTTGGTCTAAACAGTGATAGGTGGGGCTAGCAAAGGATTACAATTCATCCAATGACTCCAACTCCAGAGGGTGTAGATAATCTTATGTTTGAAGTATTTTGACCTGGATTATAATCCTGTGATGATTTAAGAAGGCATCGATGATCTTATGCTTAGAAGTATCTTGTCCTTCAGTATAGTCCTCAGGATGATTTAAGAAGGCGTTGATGATCTTATGCTTGGAAAAGTCAATGTAAATCCCAGATTGGAGACATCAACAATCCCAATCCTTCTTTTCATCCTACAGGGAAATACACAAAACCAGGCACTGTGAATTTGTGATCCCCAATATTTTCTGATCACCAGTAAAGGAATGAATGTTTTCCCAGAACTTCCTAATCCCAACAGAACCCTGGTATAACCACTGTCATGTTCTGTAGTTTCTTCTAGGGCTTGGATATCTAGATTCTGGCTTCTGCATTAAAGCAATTCAGTTTCCTCTGGTCCGAGTAAGTACTTTAAAGGAGATTCATTGGTCACCATATGAAACCTCTGAAAAGCTTTGAACTGTTTTTCTACTGATTTATTAAGAATATAGCCAAAAATAAAGATCGACAAATTCCTTCCTGTTTTCACCTGTAATTGGAAATTTATCACCATTTTTCCTTAGATCGTATAGCATTGAGTTACCAAAAAGATCTACCTGTGATATCTGCAAAGTGACTATCACGTCATCTTCCACATTCCCTTCGTATTCCAGTAAGTCTTTTAAACTCTGATGTAAAAATGGGGTGGGAGTCCCCCTAGTTACGAAAAGTTCCTTTTCCCCCCATTAGCTTGCTATACCCAATCAAGGGGAAATGAACATCCAGGAGAAAGTTCTAGTAAATAGCCAGACCCAGTACTATGCCAATCAGAGCAAACTGACTCTCCGTTTCAAAATAAGATGAATTAAACCAAAATAACTTTGTAGAGTCATCATATGTGAACATAATAATATCTGGATTAAAGATTTTCTCCAAAACTTAATGAAAAAAAATTTTTTTGAAAACACTACCCTCATCAACTCCTTGTTTTCCTTCAAATTCCACATACAGCCATTTCAGGTTTGTGGGATTTTCCATACCAATCATCTCTAGCTGGACAAGTACCTCATCTGTGATATGCTAAGAGCTGACTTCGAGTCTCAAATATGGATTCAGCTGCTATCCATGAGCTACACTGTAGGGAACAGTGATTCTTCATTCATTGTACATGTGACTTCTATTGTCATAGTATGATCCCCAATTTTTTATGACAGTATTCAATATAAAGAAACATGTCATAAAAAAATTTGTTCTGTTTCATTCTTCTTCTTTTATTATTATTTTTTTTTCTTTTTGAGACAGTTTTCACTATGCAGTTTAGGCTGGACTTGAACTCACTTTGTAGCCCATGCTGGCCTCAAACTTGCAGCAATCCTCCTGTTTCAGCCTCTTGAGTGCTGGGATTACATGTCCAGTTGTTCTCTGTTTCTACTTTGAAAAAAAATCATATGTATCCATTTCTAGACATCATTCAGTGGTTCATTAATGAATGCCTCAAAAGAGATAAGTGACTTTAACAGTTCAGAATTGCAAAACCAAGTTCTGTTTCTGGTGGGTTCTCTCAAGGACCTTCTCTGTTTCTTCTTTCCTCCCCTCAAAAGCTCTTGTAGTGTCAATTTGCTGGACACAGGGATGGGCTCTTCACCTTCTTCTTCATTTTGATTTGTGTTTGCTTCTTCTTCCACTACATTTGTGTTTTTAAGCACTTTGAAGCAGCAATAGTGACATCATCTTCATTACTAGATTTTAACTCTTATACATTCATTGCTTATGACTTTGTAAGTAATAAATTGCTCAAATGTTTCCATCACTCTGTGAATCTGGCCAGCACTGTGTTTAGACCACTGTCTAATCAATTTTCCTTGGGTTGCAAGGGGTAACTATCTCACTACTTTGCAAAACAATGGCAATGCCACTTCCAGATATGCAGAACTGTGGAGATTCCTATTCTCCACTGCAATAATGAACAAATGCAGATAGCTAGGATCAGGAGTCAAGTTGCATTCTACATTAGGTGACCAATATACAAGTGCATTAAGAAACACAGTTTCTAGGTTTTCATTAATGAGCAACCTGGTGTAGACCCTTCTAATAGCATCAGTATCCACAGACACATCATCAGGACCTAATTTTGGTAAACTGCTATCTCTCTGTAAGCTCTCACCTATAAGGAAGAAAGACGCTTCTGAATCTTCTTCCATTGCAGCAGCAGAACATGCAACTTTATCCTTTTTATTTCATCCTTGTCTTCATGATTTTCTTGAAGATTTCAGTTCTTCTTTGCTGTGTTGTTCAACCTTCCAAAAGTTCTGTACTGATGCCTCTGCACCAGAACAAACTCTTCCAATAACACGGATTAAAAGGGAATAATCCTCTCTCTCTCTCTCTCTCTCTCTCTCTCTCTCTCTCTCCATATTTCAAGAATTTCATACACCAGCTCTTCTGTAAGATAAGTCACATATTTGAAGTCAATTCTAGGCCAGGCATGGTGTCACACACCTGTGTCCCAGCACTTGAGAGGCAGAGACAGGAGGATCACTGCAAATTAAAACACAGCCTGCGCTGGCTGCATAGTGAGTTCAAAACCAGCCTGGACTACACACTGTGAGATCCTGTCTCAAAAAAAAAATATCAACTGTAGCTCTTTTTCCATCCCTCTTGCTCATTTCTGTCTGAGTTGTTAGGGGTACCTTTAGAGTCTTGAAGTAAGCGGAGCTCGCTCCTTTCTTTTTCTTCTTTTTTTCTTTTTCTTTTCTTTTTTTTGAGACAGGGTCTCACTATGCAGTTCAGGCTGGCCTTGAGCTCACTTTGTATCCCAGGCTGGTCTTGAAATTGCAACGATCCTCCTGCCTCAGCCTCCCGAGTGCTAGGATTACAGGCATGAGCCACCATGCCTGGCATCGCTCCTTTCTTGGAGGAAGGAGGATTACAGAGTTTTGCATTAATCTTATAAAGCTCCAGGGCTTTAATAGCTGCTGCATTGTTATCCATATAAAGAAAAGTTGGACAGGAAGCACAAAACTCATTCATGCAGGCCTCATTTCTACGGCCCTCAGTTCACTGGTGGTAGCAGCGTTCTATTAGATGCTTTGCAAACTGCTCGCTTCCTGGAGAGAAAGGATAAAGATGGCCTTAAGTCTGGTCTGGGGCACTTCAACATTTAGAGTAAACTGAAAATGTATTTAAACAATCTTCTTTTATGAGCCATAAATCACTTGATACATTTACCCTTGCTCCGTTTATAGTAATTACATCCAGCTTCAGTGTTGTCAGCCTGGAGTTCTCCTGGTGATCTTTCATTAGCTGTGGCCATTGGATGACATCAAGTGTTCACAGCTTTGCTTTGAGTCACTGGTTAAAAGCAGGCTGTTACACGAGTCTAGCTGCTAACTTGATCTGATCGTAAGCGTAATAGCTAGGAGTTAGTGAATTCTAAATCAGCCTCTTACAGTTTTTTAATCTGTCGTCACTCCCCTGCCTAGGATGAGGACTTTGGGGTCATAGTTGCCCCCACCCCATCCCACCCCCTCCGCCGACCTTCCAGCCACTGTCAGTTCCTAGCCCCTTTGGTCACCATAGGGGCTCAGGTGATACCCACACAACCTTCTCCAGAAGTCAGGGCCAGGACACAGCGTGCCTGGGTAGCCAAGGACCTGGTACTCATCACCAGCTCAATTCCAATAATTTTCCCAGTAAAAATCTTTGTAACTATTGTCCAGTTGACATAAAAATTCTCATGGAAATACAAAAAGCAAGAATAATAAAAGTATCTTAGAAAAGGAAGAACAAAGAGGACTCATACTACATGATTTCATTATGTTATACATATTTATTATTGACTACCCTAAATTTACTAGAAAGCTACAGTAGTCAAGATGGTGTGGTACTGGGTGAAAGAAGTTTTATAGATCAATGGGACAGAATAGAGATTCCAGAAACAGAGCCCTGTAAATATAGTCAATTGAATTTTGCCAAACTGGCAATAGAGAAGGTATAGTCTTCTCAGTGAGTGCACTGATTGGATATCCATATACAAAAAAGTGAACTTTTGCTGGGGATTTAGTTCAGCGGCGTAAGCGCTCACCTGGAAAGCATGAGGTTATGAGTTCGATCCCCGATACCAAAAGAAAAAAAAAAGTGAACTTTGACACACATATCTCACATGTTGTACTAGAAAATATCTCCAAATGAATCATAGACCTATATAGACTATTGAACTTCTAGAAGAAAACAGAAAGTCTTTGTAGCCTTGGGATAGGTAGAGTTTCCAATCTCGGTACTGCCAAGGCCCAATAGCTCCTTGCTGTGGAGTGTTCTTTATCCCATATGATAGTTAGCAGCAAAATCTCTAGGTGTAACAACCAAAACATCTCTAGACATTGCTAACTGTCTTCTGGGCATGCAATGGCCTGAGCTGGAAACCACTGGGGTAGGCAGAGCTCTTAGCAAGGACACCAATACAAAATCTGTAAGAGACAAAAATAGATGTATAGAACTTTATTAAATTTATAACTTTTCTCCTGTAAATGCAGAGTTACAACATTGAAAAGATAAATGAAGCAATAGGCTGAAAGAAAATGTTTGCAAATCACATACTGGTATGGAACTTATATCCAGAATACGTGAAGACCTCTGAAAACATCTGTAGGAGAACAAGTAACCCAATTTTCAAAAGCCCACAGAGGGCTTGAGTTGAGACCCCACCAATGCAGAGAGAGTGGCGAGTCCATGAGAGGGTGCTCCTCCGCACCATCAGTCGTTAGAGAAAGGCACATCACAGCCACAGTGAGATCCTCTATTCGCCTGTTGCAAAGGGTGAAATGAGAACAAAATGATAGTAGCAGGGAGTATGCCTCTAGGTGTGGGTGTCACAGCGCCATGGGCCTGGCGCCCCGCTGGACGGTGCACAGGACACAGCGTCTTGTGTGTTGGGGCAGGCATCTGTCTTACAGAATGTTGGGGTGAGGGTTCATTTGACACACCCCTGTGGGTGAAAGGGGACAAAGAAAACCAAAGGATACTCTGAGTGTCTTGGTGTGTATGTTCAGGTGTGACTGTGGCAGGGTTTCAGTGGTCTCTACATCGGTCTCTACATCTAGCTGTATGTGTCTGTGTGCACGTGTGTCTGTGTGTGTGTGCACGTGAAGGAAAGACAGGGCAGGGCTTGCAGCCTGATCTCTTGGGAGCAAAGCCCTAGGGCTGGGGCACAGGGTAGGGCCCAACTGGGGCCCGGCAAGGTGTTTCCAGCGTCTGATGAAGTGGAGCAGAAACAGAAGCTGGAATCCACCGCCGGCAGCACCAGCCCTGCCCAGAACAGGTTCCACCTGAACCAGCACTGCCCACTGCCCTGGGGTGGGGGAGGCTCTTGAGGAAGAGAGGCTGTGGGGGTGGGGCTGGTGCTAACTGAGCAGCCTGCCACTCCTCCGGGGCCAGGCCTGCTGCCTACCGCCCATCGCCCGCGCAGACTGCGGTCCTGCTGCTCCAAGTTGCCCTTGGTCTGCTTCCCCTGGAGTCTGCATCCCATCTGAGCCCTAGGTTCCTACCCAGTGCCCTACCTCTCCCTTCAGCACTTCTGGCAATGCCCAGCCTTTTCTAGGTCACCAATGTATCCCCATTTTGGGGTAACGTGGCCAGTTGTCTGCTCTCTGCCCAGAGTGGTCACTCGGCCCTCAGTAGGGAAAAGAGAACCCATGGGTTCTCTATCCCATACGGGGGCATCCAGGAAACCTCCTCGCTCCAGACCACCACAGGTTGGCTTAGCTCTGGAATACCCAGTCAGGTCACCTCCCAGCACCAGTAGGGTCTTCGGGAAGGGATTTTGGAAAGGCTTACTATCTGGAACATCTGGAATCCCTAGTACCCTAAAACCCTCCATTCCCATTTCCCTAGGTGAAGTTCTCAGGGTGTTGAATAGGGAAAGGCAGTGGTATTACTCGGGAAAAATCCTATCCTGTCCTGTTCCTGCCCCAAGCAGGCTCAGGCCCAGAGTCCCATGGAGAGGGAGGGCCACTGGCCTGGATATCCCCAAGCCTTTTCCACTCATGTGACCTTAAAGGAATGATCTGGCCTCTTTCTTTTTGCTTTGAAAGTGTAACATTTGTTCATCTTAATGACTACCAACCCATCTCAAGGTTGAGGGAATGGTCAGGTAAGCAAGGAGCTCATGAACACCAGTACCCAGTACCCAGTACCCAGTACCAGGGCACCAGTACCCAGATAGCACAGTGGCTCAAAGGTCACAAAACAGGCCAGTAGCATAGGCCAGCCCTACACAGAAAGCTGCCCAGCAGGGAGGGCTGGGTGATTGGCAGTGCAAAGAGCCTGCCCATCTGTCAGCATCTTGCCAACACACACATAAGCTCACCATCACCCCTGGTTCCCCAACTCCTTAGCTGGAGGTGATGCAAGAGTCTTTACATCAGCTCAGCTCACAGGGTGCTTAGAGCCACCCCTGATGCAAACCCAGGTGTTGGTCAGGCCCAACACGTGCCCTCCTGGTCATAAACATAGGACAAGTAGAGACCTTAGGTTCTCCTAAGACACAAGCACAAGGCCCTGGAGGCATCTTCTGGAGCAGCCAAAGCCTGGGGCTACCCCATTCCCATCAACAGGACTGTGGCACGTGGTCACCAATAGCCATCCACACTGATCACATCAAAGAGAACACAGAAGGCTCACAGAGACTAGACACCAATGTATGCCATGTAGTCGCATTTATGTGAAGGTCAAGAATAAATGCAGTCTATGGTGACAGTGGACAGGATGGGGAAGGGCATGTGGCTGGGGCGGGTCTCAGGGAAGCCTGCTGGTTCTGGAAATACTGGGTGTGGTGATTTGGAGAGGTGGGAGATGTATAAGTGTAAACACGTGCAAAGTTCATTGGCATGTCCCCAAGACTCCTGATTTTGAGGTATTCACACCCCATCTAGGAGATAACAAAGCTGGTTCTCTGGCCTTTTCTAGATCCATAGATCCTTCCAGGGCACCCAGAGAGAGGGGATGACAGGTTGGGCACAGGACAGTCCATAGACTTCCATAAGTACTTGGCCTGGCCCTGTGTCCCTGGCAGGGGGAGCTGACCCAGCACACTATTGTGGGGGACTACGCCCACTCAGACAGCCCTTGCTAGAGAGTCTGGGAGCCATGGACAGACATCAAGGTTCAGGTTCAAGGTTCAAGCTCCCAAGGCTGAGCCCAGAGGCTCATTCCTCAAGCCCAATCCCACCTCTGGCCTGTACAAAGCCCTGTCCATCCCCCTTGACCTCACCTCTCTTCTTTTAGCCACAGAGGCAACCAGGAAGTACAGGCTAGACTTCAGGGAGGTCAGTGGTGCTACAGTGACCTTGCCCCAGCCTGCTGGACAGGCAACAGACCATTTGACAACCTGCTGGTCAACATTCCATTGGTGCTACACATCTATCACCTGCTGCACAGACCCTCCTGGTCTGCATCCAGGCCAGGCCCACAGTCCCAGGTTCCCTCCTGTCCAGTCCTGCAGGAGACCAATGATCCCCCAGCTGCTCCCTCACTGGCCCCAGTAGAAGGGCAGTGTGGGTGCTCAGAGAAGATCGAAGCAGGCAGGACAGGTAGGCCAAGAATGAGTAGGCTGGCCTGGCCTCCGGCCTCCAGATGTCCCATTCCCTCTCTTATCTATCCTCCCCAGAGTGTGCCCTGAGAGCTTTGAAATGGACCTCTCAGGAAGGGTACCTGGGAGAAGACACTGGTGAAATCTGTGACTTGTATTAGCACATACAGTATGTGGCTCTGGCAGAAAAGGGCTGAGAAGAGTGGAGTGACAGAGAGGTGGCTATTAGGAAAACCAGCAGCTGGTCCCTGCTAGCTCAGCTGACCCCAGCCTCCCACCTGAAGGCTGCAGGAAGCCCATGGTCTTCACCTTGAACCTCTAGCACAGTCCTAAAGGCTCAACCCAACCAACCACACCTAGAGAGATCATGTCAGGGCTGAGGGACAATGGGGACCAGAAGGTGACTCTTAAGAAGGTCAGTCTTGAAGAAAGATATCTTTTCTTTCTCAGAGATATCTGTGTGTGTGCCCTTTGTGCAGACAGCCAATGTCCAGGTCTCAGTCTCCTCACATGTAAATTGGACACAATACACAGACTGAACCGAAGCAGGAAAGCAGCCCTAGCTCAGCCCCAGGCCTGAATTAGAATGGAGAGGTGCTGGCCATTCTGTTACTGGGGCACAAAGCATCTGCTAGTGCCGGATGTCCCAAAGCAGGATTTTGGCTCAGGAGGAACCTAGAAAAATTATCTACAGAAGTGCCCAGCTCTAACACCCTCCAGGACTGGAAGGCTGTCATCTCCGGGGGATATCAAAGGGCCACACACCTGAGCCATCTGGGAGCAGACTCTGCAAGGGGCTAGAGAGATGGCAGGTGTGTGCACCACATCACATACACATTCATGCCTGTTCCCTGGTCTGGGCCACATGCTCACACCCACTCCTGAGAAAGTAGCATGCCCCCCACCCCCAGGCCTATGACCACCACATCCTCCCACAGGGCCCTGACTCTGGCCTGGGACTAAAGGACCCCAGGAACCATCCCCACCCTCCCCTCCACAGCCTGGGTCCTCTCCCAGACCTGCCTACCTCAAGCCTCACTTTGACAAGTAGGTAGGTCCCTATCTACCCTGAATGTTAAGGCTGTGGCTGGGGGAGGTGGCCGAGGAGGGGCCAGATCTCAGAGCCAGAAGGTGGGATCAGGTCAGGTCATGGGAGAGGACAGCTCAGCCCCCCTCTAAAGTGGATAAGGCAGCTGTTGTCTGAGGAAGGTTAAGCCCTTTCCAAGGCCCCACCTGGCAAGCCACAAAAGGCATTCAAATGAGAGACAAATACTGGAGGCCCAAAGATATAACCCAGCCCAGCTCTGCTGCACTGCCAGCAGTTCCCAGGACCTGATTTGGGTATTAATTGGGTTTCGTTTGGAGATTTGCATACTTATCAATGCAAGCAATGGCCAGCCTGGGGTGGGACTGGACAGAGACCCAGACTTGCAGCTAAATGCCAATGGATAGGGTGGGGCAGAGGCGTCAGGAGCCCAAGCTGCCCTCACTCCCTGGATAATAGTCTGATAGCATAACCAGCACTCTGGGCCACACTGACCAGAGGGCAGAGCCACAGAGCCACAATCTAGATCTCATAGGGACCCAGGGACAAGCAGAAAGAAGTAGCTCCTATAAACCGGGTCTGCAGCAGAACCCCATTACACTTGCTCCCAATACCGGGCAAAGGGACTGCCCTTCCTTGATCTTATCAGGGCAACGCTGGCAGGTCCTTGTCACATGTGGTCCCAAGTAGGTGAGGAGGGCTGGGATCTATCCGGCCTTCCTGGGTGCCCAAGTTTGGACCTTGTAAGGAGACAGAAGGTAATCTGTTTAGGAGGCCTCTCCCCATGCTCCAGGCTTAGCAGCATCTCGTCTAAGAGCATAGGGCACCCAGGCCTCCGGTCCTCAGCCCTGAACTGGTTACACTTTATGAGCGGGGGAAGGGGAGATGGCTGTGCTGCACCTAGGAAGAAGAGGCTGTGACATGGAGAAGGCAGGGAGGTGTCCACAGGTCTGGGTTTCTGGAAAGTTCATCTTTCCATCTGTCATGGACTGAATTATGTTCCCACAGTTCACATGCTGAAGTCCGAAGCCTCAGTCCCTCTAAATATGACTGCATTTGGAGACAGGGCCTCTAGAAAGGCAATCAGGGTAAACGGGGGTCATTAGAATGAGCCCATAATCCACATGACTAGGATCCCCAAAAGAAAAGGAGATGAAGACACAAACACAGGGATGATCACATGAGGACACAGGGGCAAGATTCTGTCTGGAAGCCAAGGAGAGAGGCTGAGGAAGGACTAGTCTGCAAGACTCAGTTCTCGGATATCCAGCCTCCACAACATGAGCAGATCAACATCTGATCTATCCTCGACTTTTGGTGTCTTGTCACACTGCCTGGCCTGACTCACACTCTGTCCCCCAAGCTGCCCCTGGGTCTTACTGCAGCTCTGCAGAAACCCCACCTCTGGGTGTTATTAACTGAGCCTACAATTGCTGACCATCAGCCAAGGGGCACCCAGGGAGTGCAGAGCTATGACCTCAGACCTGGATGAGTGGTGGCCCTGTCTGGCAAACCCAAGTAGATGGCATGGTAAGCAACCCCCACTTCTCCCTCAACTGGTAAGTGGCCTTGGGGAGCTGACAGCTGACTCCTCTAAACATCTATGCCTGCCTTTGGCTGGGACTACCCCTCTGTAGGGACAACAGGGCAGTTGGTGACAATGGCCTATTGCAATATTTAAGGGAGGGCCAGGGTCCCAGTCTCAGTGGGGGACCCTGCTGGGGGTAAGGCCTGCAGGTTGGTAGGGGTTCCCTGTGGCATTCAGGGCCTCAGGCTGATTGATTCACCTCATTAAGCACAGCCAGCAGCTGGGAAGAGCTGAGGCCCAAGGTGATTGTAGGGGGAGAAATCCGTATGGTCTGGGGGGCCCTAGGAGGTGGGAGGGTTACGACTCACCCCTGGCTGGGCCTGTGATGCTTCCAGCTACCCCGAAGTCCATCCTTCCTCATTCTCCTCTCCTCTGGGCCCACCAAGGAGACACCCTAGAGACGGTGTGCTTGGCACTAAGTTAGGCCCTCACCTCCGCCCAGTCCAGCCCCCAGGGAGCCCAGCAGATCTTTGCTCTTCCTTCCCCTTGCTTGTCCCTAGGTCCCAGCACATAAGATTCCTCCTCCATCTAGGGGACTCGAGGCTAGGGGATCCCGACTCTGATTTCCTGATGCGAACTTCCTTTTCAGCAAAAGGCAGCAGGCTTGGTATCCCTCCAGGCAGGCTGGGGCTGGGGGTGGCAGAGGGCTGCAGGATCCCCACCTGGGGTCACTCACTTCCCAGTACCTGTGGTCCTCAGGCAGGACCTGGCCTTGGCTGGGAGTGTGGCTGGGGGTAGGGGTGAATGGCCCACCCAGGAGCATGGAGCTCTGTGCCTTATCACGCCCTCCCTGGAAGCAGCCCTCATCCTCTGTCAGCCACCTACCTTTGGTTCCTTGCCCTGTCACACTGGCCTCTGGGGTCCTTCTCATCTTCTCTGGGCTCTAAGTAGACCTGAGCTGTTCTTCACGCCCCCCAAGAGTACAAGACTCACAGTCCATGGGCTCAGGCCACCTTGGGAAAGCCATTGTCCCATCATTCCCAACTTCATGGGAGCAAAAACTGGGACCGAGGCCCTGCTAATGGTTTCCACCCCAATGCCCTGCAGCCCCTACTGCTGGGAAAAGGGTGAACAGAGCAATCTCAACAGCGGGGTCCCTCCTCCCTGACCTCTCAGACCAACTGTCTTTGGACATGGCTCTGCTGCCGAGGTTTTCAGGAGGAGTGAAGATCCCTTAGGTCACCTTGGGCAAGGAAGAGAGCATGGGCTGCTCTCCCTGTCCTAACCTTTGGGAGCTGAGTGGAGCCTACTGACTCTGGTCAACTAGAATTCCTGTGCTTCTAGGTGGAGCAGGGATTAAGTAATGTGTTGGGGCTCCTTTCCATGGCACCCCAGTCCCAGCTCAAGGTGTAAGGGGGTGACAGCACCCAGGCAAGCTTCCTGGGCACAGGACTTCTGCAGGGCTCCATACCAGGTGTAATGCTCAAGGTTAGGGTTAGTATTTGTTGAGAACTCAAAATGCCAATATCTTTGAACTTGTGTTTTACACATGAAGGCCATAGACAGTGCAGCATGTCCATGAGCAAAGAAAAATTATAAATAAATCCCCCCCCAAGCAAGTCCAAAGTGGGTACATTCCTCTGCAGCTGAACAAGGGGGTGCCCAGGTACATTTTCATTCAAACCAAACTTGCTTTAAATCCAAGAAGAGCCAGGTATGTGACTCTCGCTTGTAATCCCAGCACTCAGAAGGCTGAGGCACGAGGATCACTGAGAATTCAAGGCCAGGGTGGGCTACATTAAGTGAGTTCAAAGCTGGCCTAAACTACATAGAGAGACCTTGTCTCAAAACATAAACAAGTAAATTTTTGAAATGGGGGAGGAAAACAACAGTACTCTAACAAGCTTGAAGGACAGAGGGGCCAGTGTGTCTGTCTTAGTTGGAGATTTCCTGGCATTACTCAACTGCTTATGCTGAACCTAGTCACTTCATTCCTTTCACTCTCAGCCTGCTTTGCCCATCAGTGAGTGGAGGTGGGGTGTGCTGGTAGCCTGTGGATCATGGGCTGAAACGAAAATCACTGGCTTCATCTATGCAGCACCTCCACTGTTCTGGGAAACAATGGAATAAATGCATGTGAGCTACCTGCAAAATACAAATGTGTCCTTTCAGCAATTCTGCCCTCAAGCTATATGCTCTTATGTTTGCACTTAAAACCGGTATTATATGATACAAAGATGGGAGGCAAAATTCATGCTAATGGGTTGTCCCTTGGTACTGGCAAAGACAGGTTCCAGGAAACACCCACTTGCCAGGGCACGAAAACTCGCTATTGTTCAAGCCCCTTCTATAAAATTAGGTATTTGCATAGAATCTATGTACATCCTTCTGTATACTTTAAATTCCCTCTAGATTATTTACAATGCCTAAGGCAATCTCAATGATGTGTAAATAATTATTATACTCTTATTAATTAGAAAATAATGACCAAAAAGTCTACACACGTTTAGTATGAATGAATTATTTTTAACAATGTTTTCTGAATCACAGTTGGTTGAATCCTAGCATAGGGAAGGGCAACTGTAACTTAAATTCTAATACGTACTTCTTACTTAGAATGGCATTAATTAGTGAGAACAGAACACCAGAAGTTAAGGGACAAACTTCCCATAGAAGAAAGGGAAGTCTTATATTTTAGAACATTTAATGTTGTGTGTTTTCCTTTGTTTTTTTTTTTCATTAAGGAGTGTGTGTTAGCTTTACACTGCTGTGGAAAAATATCTGAGGTAGTCAACATAAAAGAAGAAAAGATTTGTTTTGGCTCACAGTTATTTTTGGTTCTGTTTTGTTCTGTTTTGTATACTGGGGTTTGAACCCAGGGCCTTTACACTGAGCCACATTCCCAGCCCTTTTTCTTTTTGAGAAAGGTCTCAGGAAGTTGCCCAGGTTAGGCTCAAACTTTTGACCCTCTTGCCTCAGCTTCCCAGAGTGCTGGGGTTACAGGTGCTGTACACCCTGTTGGCTCACAGTTTAAAAGGTTTCATTTCACGATTCAGACCTGTGGCAGGCAAAGCACACCATGGTGGAAGGGCATGGCAAAGAAGCTGCCATTATACAATGGCAGCCAGGAAGCGAACAGAAAGGGTCTCCTATCTCCCTCAAGGGCTCAACCGCAGGGACCCAAATTCCTTCCACCAAGCCCCTCTTCCACCACCACCACCACCAGCACCAACCCTGTGGTGGGGACTAAGCTTCCAACACATGGGCCTTTGGGAGCCATTTGGGACCCAAACTATGGTGGCGTGCCACATTTTCATTTTGTCCTGGTCCCCAGTAATTTCACAGCCAGCTCTGGAAGGACTCTTGCTGACATGGGGATCCATCCCTACATCCACAGGGCACCTGGAGCTCCTGACACAGCAGAGGCTGACTGACAGGCAGGCTCCCAGAGCCCCTTCCTTCACCCAGAAACCAGAGCCAGAGTGAGGAGTTCAGGACCTTGACCTTGGTGAGAGACCTTCCCAGAGGTTGGGGGTCTGCTATTGAGTAAGAAGAGTCACATGGTCCTGTGTCATAGCTTTGAGGGTCAGGTGAGTCAGGATGTCACTGGCCTGGCTCACTGGACAGGCACCAACAACCTAAGTCAGCACTATACAGATGGCTGAGAAACCGAGGAACCTAGACAGCACCCCCCAGGAGCCCTGCTGTTGCCCTGGACTCCTGGGTGTCTCCTTCGGTTCAGCAGCAAAGCTGACTCCTCATCTGTCAGCAAGATGGCGCCTGGCAGCGGCCAGACTCCACACAGTTGTGTTTGTGGCACACACACATGCAAGCTCCAAGACAAAGGTGCCCACTGAAGGTCTCCGAATGAATGGGCATGAGACCTGGCTGGGTGAGTCCACAGGCTTAATCTTGGCACTATTCCTGGGCTTCCTCAGCATGGCACCAAGTGTAGGATCTTCAGGGCACATCCCCTGCTGGTTTAAAAACCAAGAGTGACTTCCTAAGCTTACAGAGCTCCTCAGGGTGTCCACTGTGAGAAACAGACTAGAACAATTCATTGATCACAAGTCACAACAGGTCCCCAGAGCTCCCTGGAGCTCTGATCACCAGACTGTCTCCTGCCTCTGCACCCTCCCCAGATCAGTTGGTCATTTGAGTGAAGAAGCCCAAGACTGAAAGCACCACTCCATTCCCATCCACAGGTTGTCCTAATTCCACGCTGATCACCTTCTGCTTGGAATGGACTTCTGACCTTCAGGCAGGGCAAAGCCTGGGTCATGGGCTCTTGGCAGAGTCCGGCTGCCCACAACAGTGCCTATGGACCACACAATGCCCTATCCATGCTGGCTCAGCCAGAATTACTGAATTAACTGAGGGTATCATCTCCAGGAGAGCCACTAGGTCACCCTTACTGGAAGGTGATGGTTCAAGACAGGAATGAAACAGCCCTGGGTTTGAATCCTAGTTCCTGCTATTTTCAAACTGACCTCAGACACTTAATTTGCACTGTAAATGACAGTTGAGAGGAATAACAAAGAGCAAACAGCCAGGGGTCCAAGTGACCCACTTTGGAAGTGCCACCATCCACTCTCAATTGTCGTTGTCTAGACAACAAGCTATAGTCATCATACCTTAGGTCTCCTGATGGGGACAGTCACAGGATGCAGAGCCACCGAACTCAAGCCTCATCACAGTTGCTTTTGAGTGCCCTCCCTAATTCCAGCCTACAGGCCAGAGGGTCAGAACATCACAGCGTTGCTGTTCCGTCAACAAAGACCCCGAGGGAAGCCACACACGGTGGTGCACACCCATAATCCCTACAATCGGGGAGGCTAATCCTGTCCTGTGCAAAGGAACTTCAATGAGACCCTGTCTCTAAATTTTAAAATATTTTAAAATATTTAAAAGGATTTAAAGGATGAAGATGCAGCTCAGTGGAAAGATTTTGTATTCAGTCCCTAGTACCAAAATACTAAATACATTTAAATTAAATTGAAATAAAAATAAAATTAAGGGAAAATGCTTACAAAATGCTGAGGACACACATGCCATGAGTTTGGTGGGGACATTAGATAGATCCCGAGTTCATAACCCAACTGAGCAAACTTTTGAGACAAATCAGATAAAACTGTGCCATTGGCTGGGGATCTAAGGTTATGAAAGAATCATTGCGCACTGGGAGCGATGAGGGAATCAGGGTTTCCTTTAGAGACACACACGTGAACAGGGCAACCTTACAAAGTCTGGGTGACTTCGGAAGTACCAGGGAGCCAGGCTACTCAGGAAGCTGAGGTAAAAGGACTGCAAGTTTGAGGTCAGGCTGGGCAAACTAGTGAGGCTCTTTCCCAAAACAGAATTTTAAAAGACGGTCAGAGCTCAGCAGCAAAGTGTTTGCCAAGCATGTTTGAGGCCCTAGGTCCAATCCCCAACACCACCAAAAAAACAAACAAACAAAAAACCTAGAACAGTAGGACTTGGAAGAGTTTTGTCCACTGTGTACTGGCTCCAGCTCCTGTGCTTCACCCCTGCAGCCAAGCCCATCACCCCATGATCCTGAATGATCTTAGTGACTGAAGGCCTCTCCCTGAGGTACAGATGAGGAGTCACAGGGAAAGCTGAGGTCCATGGCACAGTGCACCAGTGGCCTCAGAATAGATCCATGTGGGATGGCCCTTGCTGGGTAGTCACACTGTCCTTCAAAAAAGGCTGGTTCACTTAGCCCTGCAGCCTCAGGCACAGATGACTCCAACCGAGTTTGATACTCATTAGGGCCATCTGATCCTTGATTCCAGCTACAGATTTAACACTGACCCTGGCTGGAGAGAACCTCTGAGGACTTCTGCTCCCCTGTTAAAGGGGTGGGGGGCTCTGTCAGCCCTGCTTTCTGAGACTGATGCACCCGGAGAGCCTGTGTAAACCACCCACATGGTCACACCTGCTCTGCAACAAGGATGGCCACGCCCCTCACAGAGCGCCAACGGCTGTGCCCCAACCACTCCCTCCTAAAGGAAAGAGTGCCTGCAGCACTCTAGAATAGCCTGAAGATCCCCCAGCCCCTCCCATGCCCTTGCAGTGAAAGGGTGCTTTCAGCACAGGGAGACTTCAAAGCCACCGAGACCCAGGGTCAAAGGTGGAGCCATGCAATACCCTGCCACATCTCTGAGGTGAGGGGACCCTGGAGGTAATATGGGTGGCAGTTTCAGAGTCTTCTGGCCTGCTATCAGGAGGCAGCTCCCACAATTTGGCTAACACATGCAGAACCTTGCCATAGCTACCCAGCCCCAGCAACCAGCACAGGGTCAGGATGGGCTGGTAGGCTACAAATTCACCAGCACCTCTCAAAGCCTTCCCAGCCTGAAAGGCTGCCTGGGGTCAGTGTGATTTCAGTTAAGTGATTCCCCCAGGGGCACTGATTGGTAATTCTGGATATGGGGCCCTGGCCTACAGTCCCTCTGAGGAAGGCAAAAGTGCTCATAGTGGTCTTGTTTCCAGCCCTACAGCCAGAACTTGTCCTGGAGCTCTGCACCTGTCAGTGGCTTCTTGACTTCAGTTTCCCACAGAAAAATCAACTCTGTCTGGACCACCCCTCAACTCATGGCCCCAGCCCCGTAAAAGGTTTGTATCACCCTGGCATCTACCACTCCTGGCTTGGCTGAACTCTAGTCTCACCCCTATGCACCCACCTCAGAGAAGGTAGCAAGGGTCTAGAGAAGAGACCATGGCAGAGTCTAGGCCATGTACCTGGCCCTCACCTGGGAAACGAGTCACGACCTCTGGAGAGGGTGCTGCCAAACACCACTGATCCACGGAACTAACACTGATAAAGTTCACTTTCGTTAAAATAGGTGTCCCCATGGGCCAGTTAAGCAGCACTGCCCGAATCAAGGACCCCAGGCTGTGTTTCAGAGGAGGGAGTCCCACCAGGCACTTGCCCTTGTAGACCTGCTGGGTCCACACCTCTGCCAAGTTGGAAAATTCCAGGTTGTGGGGGGAAGCAAACAATCTTTATTGTGCTCCAAGCCTAAGGCTACTTTGTACAAAAATAAGTCTTCCTATTTTCAAGAGTCCTTTCAGCAGTTCAAGTTAATGTGCTTAAAAAAAAAAAAAAGATTCCTGTGTCCTTGTAAAATCCTCTCCTCTGTAAAAAACCTCCAGGCTGTGGTACCCAGCTGGGGAGGGCCGGCGGAAGCTGCCAATCCACGAGAGGCCAGGCGGGATCGTTCCACAAAGCATTTGTCAGGCTGGGCAGGACGGGCAGTGTTGGCCGGGTCCCTGGCTGGGGGGGACAGGGCACGGGCCTGTCCCCCCAGGCGGGTTCCAGGTGACAGGTGCTCCTGCCGCCAGGCGTCCAGATCTGCGCTGCCGGGACAGAACGCGTGTTAACGCGGGCCGGCTAGGCAGCCCCCGACCTCCTCCTGCCTCCCAAATCGCAGTTGGCAGTTTCGTTTGCTGGTTTTGGAGTCTCAGAACTCTGGTGCCTCGACTCGGTCTAAGGCCCAGCGGAGCGGGGGCGGGGTAGTCTCAGGGCGACTGGCGGTGACTCAGGCCTCCACTCCCGCCGACTCATTCCGGCACCAGGACCCGGCAGGCGATTTGCAATGCAAAGTCACCCCGCCTCCAGCACTCGGCTCGGCCGAGGACCCGCAAGAACAGGGACCTCACCAGCCCGAGAGCCGCTCCCCCTGCCCTCCCCCACTGGCAGCGGGGCCCGGAGAGGAAGTTTTGCAATCTCGGACAAACAAACGCAGGTCTTGCACAGGCTTGAAAAAGTTTGGGGGAAAATGTGGAGTGAGCGAAACCGAAGCTATCGCCGGCTTAGCGCTCTCTGCTCGGATGGGTCTCCGGACGCGAACTGCTAGGCCTGCCTACCCTGCCCGTCCCCTTTCCCCGACACTTCCTCTTTGAAGAGACCTGGTAGTTACCTCAGAGTCGAGGGCGCTCAGTAGCCCCCTAACCAGCAAGAGAAGTCGAGCAGGTCGCGCTCCGCGGGGCTCAACTCGCCCTCGCAGCCGCTGTCCTCCGAGGAGTAGGCGGAGCGCGGAGACTCGGGCTCTGAGCTGCCCTCGCCGCCTGGGGACGATGAGGAGCAGGAAGGCGAAGTGGCAGTGGGTGAGGTCTCAGGAGGTTCACGGGAAGCTGGGAGCCGCGTGGCTGGTGCCAGCAGCCCCCCGGCTAGAGCAGCGCGTACGGCGTCGTGCTCAGCCAGCAGGCGTTGCAACGCGCGGATGTACTCCACCGCAGAGCGCAGCGTCTCCACTTTGCTCAGCTTCTTGCTGGCGCCGCCGTGCGGCACGTGCTGCCGCAGCGCCTGGAAACCCAAGTTCACCAGCTTCACGCGGTTGCGCTCGCGCTCGTTGCGCCGCGCTACGGCCGCCGCGCAGCTCCCGGACTCCGCCGCGCCGGACCTCCGCCGCCTGCTGCAGCGCAGCAGTTCCGGTGATATGGATCTCCGCCCGGCAGCAGAGGCGACAGGGACTGCAGGCGAAGGAGGCGCGAGTCTGGGCAGTGCGCCGCCGTCCATCGCGCCCGCATCCACCCGCGGGGCGCCTGCTCCCAGACCCTGCGCGCTGCAAAAAAAGTGCGCGCAATGGAAGCACGGTCGGTGGGACGGGGACGACTGCGCCCCAAGAAGGCCTCAGACGCTGTACTGCTGAGCAACTCACCGGGGAACCCGTCCCAGATCGTCTGGAGCTCGGGGACTGCGTGGCGCAGGAGGCCAAAGGGGTGATGGGCCGTGCACGCTGAGAAGCGCCAGGCACTCGCGTCCCGCGCGTGCGGCCGGATCTTCGCGGGTGCGCAGCGCAGGCAGCTCGTTTTTAAACGTATAGATAACCCTCCTCCTCGCCGCCGCCTTTCTCACACCCTCCTTCCTCTGCCTCGCCCTCCAGACACTCTCTGCCCTCCCCCTCTACAAAAGCCAAACCTTGCGCGCGCACTCCGCCTAATCGCCCGGGGGCACAACCTGCAGGTTGCTGATGCGCCCCCTTGCTCCTGGCGAGTGCCTAGTGCGCCTCCCAAAGCGCCTCACTCAAATCCTGCGTGCGAACCAGCGGCTTTCTGGAGGTCCCCCACCTCCAGGAACTGTCAGTAGTCCCGGGCGTAACCTTCCTGTATCCCCCGCCCTCCCGCACGCAGCACTCAAGCCCCAAGAACCGGCGGCCCTCTACACGCTCAGCTCCCGCTGGGGTAGCAGGCGTGGCAGCGGCAACATCCCAGCTGTAGAGAGGCGCGCGAGACCCCCGGGGGCAGCACGCGCCCCGCCGCCCGCCTCCTCTACCCCCGTAGACGGGGGGGGGGGGGAGACTCAGCCAATCCCCGGCCTCCGGTTTGGCCAATCGAAGCGGGCGCGGCCCCACGCCCGGCCCCCTGGAGGAAGCGTACGCCTGGCGCGTGGCGGCTTCCCCGGAGCGTTGCGAACAAAGCTGCGCACCGGCTCGGCCCCGCCCTGTTCCGTCCCCGCCGCTGGGATGTCTACCCTTGGCCTGCGCATACCTGGACCCTTCATTGTGGTAGTCGAGACCTGGATGGGTGGGAGCTAAAGGTTCTCCAGGAAACTTCTCCATCCGTGTCATGCTGCGCACAGCCCGTGCTTGTTATTTCTGTGCGCCCTAGGCCGGGGTCTGCACCGCACCTCTTGAGCCAAGGGACTGGAGGTTTGCTCCAGCCGCTTCAGGCCTGGTCTGCGGCCAAACCTACCCCCAACGCTCTGCCCAGGCTCCTTTTTCCAATGCCGCCCCCCACCAGCTGTATGCTGTCCTCTACTTCCCCGTAGCTCCTACACTCCTGTCCGCACCTAGATCTCACTCATTAACCCTAACCAGTTTTTCATCAATGACACCCCTCGTGGCTTAAAGTGGATCCTCCCTCTCCTATCCTTTCCCAAAGGACATTGAGATCCAGCCGGTGGGGAAAAGGAAAAGGTCGTTAGGGACAGAAGCTTTGTGAGAGGCCAGCTCTGGGAGAGAAACAGAAGGACTTCGGAAATTTCAAAAATTCACTGTTCATAGAAAAGTTTTTTTTAAACCTGCGCCATTTTCCCTGAACTGTGTCCTCCTGGCCATATCCAGGCCAGTTTTTTCCCAAGGGACCATCGCATCCTGGGGACAGAGTGGTGGGTCAGGTGAGTTGACTGCCTGGAGCTGCCTTCCCTTCTGGCTAGGAGAAAGGTGTGATGGGGCCCAGGGGCCCCTGGCGCCCTGCAGGACCCTGTTCGGCCAGCTTCACTTTCCCACCACAGAAGTCTGCAGAGCAGCACCCTTCTCAGAGAGGGCCTGGAGTGAGTCCAGTTACACCTCTTCCCAAGGGGGTAGTGTGGCTGGAAAGGGAGCCTGAGTCTGAATCCATCCTCCCTGCCCAAGATCATTTCTGCACCTGTCTGCTCAGAGTGCTGTGTCCTTCCCTGGCTGTGACTTATCAAAGTAGATCTGATGGCCTGGCTCTCCTCTGCCTATCTGAACTTCAGGCCAGGGTGCCAGGAACAGTCCCAGAGCCCTGCACACTGGACCTTGAAAGGCTTTGCCTGACCTGGAGACACTGTGTTCGCTGCTGCACTGCAGACTGCCAGAGTGTTAGTGGCTTGGACAGTGATTTGTTATTTCTCAGTATCCTGTGGACCAGTGTTGGTTTCTTTTCTGCTTGAGCAGTAGCTTTCCTTGGGGGACCATAGGGAACAACAGCTGGGGCTGGCCCTCCCCTTGATCTTCTTTAGGCTTAGTCATTAGGCTAGGTTCCAGTCTCTCCCAAACAGAACCTTTGAGAACCCTTAAATCCTAGGACTCCAAAATTTCCGTTGAAATTTACAGCTCTTCAGAGTCCCAGGGACCTGTTTCTTTCTTCCGTGTCCACTAGCACAGGCCTGTGCCCGCGCCTGTGTGTGCCACGCCACTGCCAGGCACTCCCCAGGCACTTCTCCCTCTTCCCTACCCTGGCCCTCCTACTTTCCCTAAGGCATCCTACCCTCCTGGGCTTAAAGCAGCAGTCCCCCACGGCCCCATGTCCCTCTTGGAGATGGCTCTTCCCTTTCATTTCTTGGCCTCACTTAGCCATAGCCTCTGTCCTCTGCTCTCTGTCAGTGTTTGACACCGCAGCAGCCCCCTTGTTCCAGAAGCTGCCTCTCTCCTGGGCACACTGGTCTCTGTACTTTCTGGCGCACTTTCTCTTCTGAGACATAGCTCCTCACCCCACCTGGAGAGCCACAGCCTGAATGGTATGGTGACCACACAGATGTTTCAAAGCAATCAGATGTCCACCTAGAGACAGATGGGATAAAACGTGGTTCAGCCATGTAAGGCATACTATTCGGCCATAAAGACCCTGGACACACTGTCACAGGATAGTGAGTGAATCTTGAAAACAAGTGAAAGAAGCCAGGCACAAAACACCAGGTATAGTATGACTTCATTCCTAGGAAATGTTCAGGACAGGCATATCTACCAAGGCAGAAGGCAAAATGGTGGTGGCAGGGGCTGAGGAACAAGAATAAGGGGACAGGAGGTAATGGTTAAGGAGTGTGTATGGATTTGCCTTCTGAACTGATTAAAATGTTTTAAGGTGGACTAGGATGATATCTGTGCAACTCTGTGACTAAATCATACACTTTGAATGGATGAACTGTATGGTGTGTGAATTAAATCTCAATAAAGTGGTTGGAAAAATTTAAACATAAGCATGCTGCATTGTTGCACCCTGATAGCTCTCCCCAGTCCAGTTCATCCATTTCCAGTCTTTGCCCCTCTTGACTCTCCATTATAAACAACCAAATAACAAACATTTCATGTCTCCTGGGCCATATGTTCTCTGCTACACATTCTTTTGCCATTTCAGAGCAATTACCACCAGACAACAAAGAAATGATCAACGGTTTATCCCCCAACAAAATTTCATAATGAACACAGAAATTTGAATTCCAGACCATATTTCCGTGTTACAAAATAGTCTTTTTAAAATTTTTTTTATTGTGCCAGTATGTACATGTGATAGATTAACTAATGGTTAACTTGTAACACCCAGATAAACTGAATCAGTATGGTTCTGGGTGTGGAAGGCCCATCTTCAAAGATTGTTGCCATTAGCATAAAAGGAGAACTGGAGGGGCAGATGGTTCTCTTTTGATTCTCCTGGAGAAACTTGTCGTGCTGGTTTTCCTGTTATGAATTCAGTTGTTCTCATAGTCAGAGGAGCTTAGGTCCTCCCTCACTGCAGTTCTTTTCAGGGGAGCTCTGGTCCTTTAGTGTCAATTCCTGGCTTCAGTGAAGACCCCTCTGCCTAGTGACACAGATCCTTCATTCCTCTGGTGCAGGCTTTGTAGCTTCCACTGCAGACTTTTGGGCCATCCCAGGTACAGATCCTTAATACAGACTTGTGTGAGACCTTGCCTCCAGTTGGACTCCTGGAGGACATTGCCATGGGCTCTAGGTCTTCCCCTGGACTCGTATAGGACATTGCCATGGGATCCAGGCTCTCAGTTGGATTCTTTGGGTGTCTACTGCATGGACAGATCTGCACTCTTCTGCATTTGACTTTTTAAATTATAATCCTATAAATTATGTGTCCTGCATTAAGTGTGTTTCCTTGCCAGCTCTGACTACAGCAGTACGTGATTCAAAAGCGGTTATCATCTTAGCCATTGTTACGATGTGCACTACAGTGACAGTCACTTTGCAGCCAAAACCACCGTCCATCTCCAGAACTTTCTCATCTCCCAGACTGAAGCTCTGTCTCCAGTAAACACAGGTCCTGAGCTCCTCCCTTTATGGTATCCTCATCCTACTTTGTGTCTCTGTAGATTTGACTCCTCTAAGGAGCTCATAGAAAAGGAATCATGCAGGATTTGTCCTTTTTGTGACTGACTTGTTTTACTTGAAGTCGCATGTTATAGCGTGAATCAGAATTTCTTCTTTTGAAGGCTAAACAATCTTCCACCATGTGGATAGACACCCTTTATTTATCCATTCATCTTTCAGCAGGCACTTGGGTAGCTTCCACTCCTTGGCTACTATGAATCATGCAGTTATGAAGATGGGTGTGCAGACAAACAAGTCTTCCAGACCTTCCTTTGTGTTCTCTCTGGTGTAGGACCAGGAATAGAATAATGCCAGATTGCGTGGTCACTCTGTGTTTAACCTTTTATTTTTACTTGATTTTTAAGACAAGGTCTTGCTATTTAGTTCAGTCTGGACTTGAACTCATTTTGTAGCTCAGGATAACCTTGAACTCAGAGTGATCCTCCTGCCTCAGTCTCCCAAGTGCTGGGATTACAGGTGTACACCACCATGCTCAACTGTGTTTAACTTTTAAGGTACATCCCCACTGCTCTCCAGAGCAGCTGTGCCACTTCACATCCCCACCACAGAGTTCCAATGTCTTCTTTATTGATAATAGTTCATGGATGTGAATTCTGCATTTTTAACCATTTTAAATTTAAGAAATGTTCCCTTTTTTTGAGCAGAAGCAATTGATGATCCTGATTTGGACCATCTTGGCTCTGGGGAACAGTTTGCCCTGCATTGAGCACTGCTACAATCCAGTCTGTCTCAAAAGGATTAAAGTGTTTCCAAGTAACTCAACTATGCACCAGAACAAAGCTGAAAAAAACAAAAATACAAAAACACTTGGCATCCAAAGAGATAAAAATTACAATACCTGTTATCCAATCAAAAATGACATTATTGTGTGTAAAGCTAAGCTCAACTATTTCAAAGAAAGAGACATTATGATAGCTACTGTTAATATCCAATTTTCTTGTTGTGAAGTGCTGTGTTGCCTACATTGTTCTGTTGTGATCTGCTTAGATCTGTCCTCTTTTGTTTTATTCTCTTTAAAATAAAAACATAAAAATAAAAAAATTGAAAAAAATGCCAATAATGCAAAAAAGCAGGAAAATATGTCATGTAGAAATAGATAAATAAGCAAGTAAGTATCAGTTCCAACAAAGACTTACAAAGACAAGAATAGTAATGAACAAGAACATTAAAACAGATATGATTTCATTTTCTATGCCAAATACTGGAGACATGGAAGATATATGAAAGTGAAGGACTGAATAAATGAAAAATTAGAGATTGTGAAAGAAAAGGTTACCAGACTTGAAGACAGCAATGAGAGAGAGAGAGAGAGAGAGAGAGAGAGAGAGAGAGAGAGAAATAGCAGTGAGATCTGAACAACTGAAGTCTAATACACATGTGGTTGAAGCCCCTACATAAAAGGAGAGAAAGAAAAGACAATAAAAGATATTTAAAGGAAGAAATGCGTAAGATTTTTCCAAATTTGATGAGAATAATAACCTTAAAGATCTACAGAGCTCAACAAACCCTAAGGAAGAAAACACCACCAAGATACAGCTTAATCAAATTGCTTGAAACTAGTAGTAAAGAAAAAATCCTAAAGGCAGATAGAGGAAAAAGCAGACATTCACATACACACAAAAGAGTAACTTATGTACAGAGGAGTTAAAAATAAGAATGATACAAAATGTTTTAAGTTTGTGTTCATAACAGCATTGTTCACAATAGCCAAGATGTGAAAGCAACTCAAGTGTTCTCTGACAGATGAATGGATAAACAAGATATGATCCAGCCATACAATGGAATATTAGACTTCAAAAGGAAGGAAATTCTGATAGAAACCACAACATGGACGGAGCTTGACACTGTGCTCAATGGAATAAACTAGATTCCAAAGGACAAGTAATATTTGATTCCATTTCTATCAGTTTCCTAGAATTGTCAGAATCATACAGACAGAAAATAGGATGGCAAATGCTGGGGTGAAACTGTGACTTTTTTTTTTCAGACATTCAAACACTGAAATAATTCAACACTTGCAAACCTATGCCAGAAAAATTTAATAAAGTGTCTCAACAGAAGCTAAGTTATATAAAAAGGAATTATAAACCTAGACAAAGAAATGAAGAGCACCTACCAGGGGTAGGGGTGTGGTGTCAGTGTTTAATGAGTACAAAGTTTCGACTTGAGAAAATGAGAATTTGCAGGAGATGGATGGTGGTAATGGTTGCACCATAACATGAGTGTACTTACTGCCCCTAACCTGTGCACTTAAAAATAGTTAGTAGGATCAATCTTATGTCCTATATATATTACCAAAGTAAATATAATAGAAAAATTACCCCCCACACAAAATTAAGAATGATATAGCTTTCTCACTGGAAACAATGCAAAGAGAAGACAACTAAACACTTTAAAGATACTAGGAAAAAAAAGTATCAACGTAAGATTCTAAACCCAGTGAAAATATCTTCCAAAAGTACAGATGGAATAATGATTTTTTTCAGACATTTAGACATGGAAATAATTCACAGATTTTAGACCTACACCACAGAAATGCTAATGAGAATGTTGCAGCAGAAGCAAAATTACATAAGAAAGAATTATGGACCTATACAAAACAGTGACAAGCACCCGACATGGTAACTATATATGATTTTTTAAATTATTTGAATGCTTTTAAAAGAAAGTGACTAAGACAGGCACAGTGGTGCATAATTGTAATCCTAGCATTCTGGGAGAGGCAGGAGGAACACAAGTTTGAACTCAGCCTGGGCAACTTAGTGATTTAATGAGATACTGTCTCAAAAGAAAAAAAGAGCTGGGATATAAATCAGAATGAAAGTCTTGGGCTCAAACCCCATACCACACACACAAAACAATGATAAGTGATTATTTAAACAAAATGAATCTTTAGTGTGAGATTGATAACATGTAAAAGTATGGAAACTCACAAGCCTTTTGGAACTCACAATTTGCCACAGACTGCTTTGGATGTTCCATATGGAACTACAGGACTTAATTTTTGCCCTGCTAGATTTTGAACTTGCTTTGGTCCCAATGCTTTGTATCTCTCGTTTGTAACTTTTGGAATGGAAATTTTTATCTTGTGCCATTGAATGTTGGAAGTGTTTAACTATGTTTTCATTTGTACAGGGACTCAGAGCTAGGAGTTTGCCTTAAATCTCAGAGGAGACTTTGGACTTGGGCCTTTCAGCACTGTTGAAAGTGTTAAGATTTTAGCAACATTAAACTTCTTTTGCATAAAGTATGTGCATGAGTCTTTGAGGGGATAGGAGTGAAATGTTATGGTTTGTGTCTGAATGTCCCCCCAAAGCCTTATGCAGTCACAGAGGCTTCTAGAATTTGTGAGTGACTCATTGTCCAATGCTGGGATTATGGATATGAGTGCTACATCCAAGTAGGTGTGGCCTACATATAATATAAGGAACAGAAGGAGTCTTCTATTTATGCTCCTCCCTTTTTTCTCTTGCTGTCTTTTGCTGTTTTCTACCACCAAGAATTGTTACCTTCTGCCATGTGCCACTTTGATTATGTGCCAATTGATTATGGACTGGAACCTCCACAAACTGTGAGCTAAATAAATCTTTCCTTCCTTAAAAAGAAAACCGTATGTAAAAATAAATTGTATGACAGTAGCATGAAGGCCACAAAGTCAAAATGGGAATATACTATCATAAAGTTCTTATGCTATATGTGAAGTTGCATAATATCACTTGAAGGTGTCTGAGTGAGCTTTCTATTGCTGGTAATACTTGAGCTAATCAACTCATAAAGAGCAAAGATTGATTGTGGCTCACATTTTCAGAGGTTTCTGTCCCTGGTTGGCTGGCCCCATTGTTTTTGGGCCTGTGGTATAATAGCACATCATGGTGGAAAGTGCTTGGTGAGCAAAACCAGTCATCTTATAGTTAGGAATTGAAAGAAAGACATAAAGAGGAAGGGACAGCATCTCACCATCCCCTTAAGGGTACATCTCCTATGACTGGAAAACTTCCACTAAGCTCCATCTCTTAGAGTTGGGGCTCTATGGGGCCTTTGACTAGGGACTATGTGTGCTTTTAGAGAACCTTTTAGAACCAGACTACAGCAGTAGATTATGACAAGTTGAAGATGTAAGGTATGAACCCTACAATAACCACCAATAAAATCAGAAAAGAAAGAATTACAGTTTTAATAAGTTGGTAGAGGAAATCATGAAACTTATAATTATTCAGTTAATCCTTCCCCCAGGGGAAGAGTCAGAAAAAGAGAAAGAAAAGAGTAAGAGCAGATAGGGCAAATGGAAAACAAATTGAAGGACTCAAGTCTATCAATAAGGACCTCAATTAAGTACCTCAACTAAAAAGCAAGTATTAGCAGCTTGGATAAAAAACAAAACCTAACTTTCTCCTGTCTTCAAGAAACCCACTTCAAAGATAGACACAAATATGTCAAATGTAAGATGGCCTGTGGTTGGTGCCTCCAAGGAGGCCCCAATATGCTGGTATCGAGGTCCAAGGATGGGATTAGAAGGAAGAAAATATCTCTTGGACAGGAAATTTAGGCATCAAAAATTCAGCAATCTAGATAAATAATATTTTAATGCAATATTTTTAAAAATGAAAATTAATGCAAAAAACATCAATGAAGACCAAAACATCAAAATTTCAAATAAACCCAGAAAAAGTAGCAGTGTTATGATGCCCAACCCTATTGGAGCCCAGAGCAAAAGAGACTGTCTAGCCTTCTAAGAAGGCATCCATCTGGAAGACCCAACTAACCTGTTCTATTTTCTGGCCCTCAAAGAACAAATGTAATAAGCACCTGTCTTTTAAGTCACTAAAGTTTGCGAGTATTTATTTGGCAGAACTAGACAGCATGGAGTTCAAAAGATGTTCTGCATCAGGAGCCACTCTGAGCCCATTCATCAGAGTGTGCCCCTCCAGCTTCTTTTCCTACATTTTCCTACTCTCCCTTGATAAGAGCTGGCCTGATCTTTTTCAGCTGCTCAAGATAAAAGTCTCTGACTTTCCACGTAAAGCTTCTTCCTGTAAATACATAAGAAAGACATTATGCATCCAAATGAATCTTCTTAATATCTAACAAAGCAGACTTCAGAATAAAGATACTCTAGGGTAAAGAAGATCACTTCATAACAACTAAGGGCCAGTGAAGAAGGCATAATCCTAGATGTTAATACAAGAAGCATAAGCCAATGGATCTGTGAGGGGAAATAGATAAATTCTTGATAGCGGAGTCTTCAACATGCCTTTCTTGGTACCCGATAGAATAAGTAGACAGAAAATCATAAAAGATTTAGGAATGGAGAATAACAATACCAGCCAAATTGACTTAGTTATATTCATAGAAATTTCTATCAACAGCAAAACATGCCATCTTTCAAAGTGTAGAGAAAATACTTACCAATATAGATCATATTATGAGCCACAAATCAAGTCTTGAAAAATCCTACAAAATCCTACAAAGTATATTTTCTGATTATGATGGGAATTAAATTAAACTAGCAACACATAGGTATCTAGAAAATCACTCACTCAGTGTTTCTAGTATCTAGAAAATCACTCAGTATAAATAATATTGATCTAAGAAACATGGCTCAACAAACAAAAAGAGAAATTAGAAACTATTTTGACCAAAGAATAAGGAAAGTGTGATTTTTTAAAAAATTCACGAAGCATAAAATACTCAGAGGGAAGTTTAAAGCACTCGGCACATATTAGAGCAGACAAGGGTCTCAGGTCAATGACTTCTGCTTCCTTACAAACTAGAAAAATAAGAGCAAGATCAAACCCAATGTAACTTTCTCCTGTCTTCAAGAGTAGAAGAGATACAGAAACAAAGGTCAGAGAAGAGCCAGTGAAAACAAAAACAAAAAGAAACAGAAATGAGTAAAGCCGAAAGTTTTGAGAAGGGGAACAAAATCAATAAAAGGCTGACTGATTAGGAGAAAAGAAGACAAAAGGAGAGGGGAAGAGAGAAGAGGGAAGGGAAAAGGAGGGAAGGAGAGAAGAGAAGAAAAAAGGAAGAGAAAAAAAGAAAAGGGAAGAAAGAAAAGGAAAGGAAAGGAAAAGAAAGTTTACAGGTTCCATACTGAGTGAGAGGACATCACTAAAAATCCTACAAAAGTTAAATATATAGTGATATCAACTTAGATGAAACAGACAAATTCCTTGAAAGACACAGATTAACAAAACTTATTTATGAAGTATATAATCAGAATAGTCCTAATTCAGTAAATTAACTTCATGTGGGTCAAAACATTTCTACAAAAAAGCTCCAGGCCTGTATCATATCACTAGTGAATTCTATCAGATATTTAGGGGAAAAAAATAAAACCAACACTACATGAACTCATCCGCAAAAACTGAAAAGGGTAGAACACTTTCCAATTCACTGCTTAAGCAAAGCCAGACAAGAGCAATAAAAGAAAATGACAGACTTATATTCCTCATGAAGACTGATGCAAAAGTTCTAAAGAAAAGTTTAGCAAATCAAATCTAACATAAGATTAGTGCTAGGAATGCAAGTTTGGCTTAACACTAAAAAAAATCAACTTTATTAATTTACCATATTAATTTAAAAAGAAACCCATGACAGTCTCCATAGATAAAACACTTGACAAAATCCAGCAGACACTTATGATTGTTATGATTTGTGTCTTGATGTCACCACAAACCCGCATGCAGTCATGGGGCAGGCTTCTAGAGTTTGTGGTTGATTCATAGTCTAATGCTGGGATTAAGAGTGTGAATGCTATACTCACCCTAGGTAGCTTGTATACAATATAAGTGACAGAAAGATCTCTCTCTCTCTCTTTCTTTCTCTCTCTCTCTCTCTTGCTTTTCATATCTTCCACTGCCATGAACTGTTGCCCCATTGCCATGTGCCACCTTGCCTTGAAGTCAGCCAATTATGGACTGAAACCTCTACAAACTGAGCTACATAATAATTTCCTTCCATAGCTTTGAGCATTAGGTATTTTGTCCAGCAACGAGAAAAAAGTAACTAAAACAATGATTTTTAACATCCCAAGAAAGTAGGAATAGAAGAAAAATTCTCAACCTTTAAAAGGCATTAAGCTTAATGAAAAAAAGACAAAAAACTCTGCCTCTCATATCCAACCAAGATTAGGAATGAGACAAAATTGTCTCTTCTCACAACTTCTAATCAAACAGTGAGCTAAAATTTTTACCAGCTCAATAAAGCAAATAAGAGAAACAGAAGATATCCCAACTAGAAAGAAAAAATAAATATCCTTCCTCACAAAAACATGGTTGTCTATGAAAAATCCTGACCGATCTATAAAAACACTTTGCTATTTAAATTGAAGCTGGTAAAGTTGCAGGACACAATTTTTTTTTTTTTGAGACAGGGTTTCATCATTCCGTTCAGGCTGTCCTTGAGCTCACTTTGTAGCCCAGTTCTTCTTCTTTTTTTTTTTTTTTGTCTTTTTGAGTCAGAGGACACAATATTAATATAGCAATATAAAAGTCAATTTTATTTTTGTACATTGGCAAAGAGAAATTGAAAATTGAACTGAAATATATCATTTAAAGTAACATTTACACACGCATATATCAAAAGATGTGTAAAACCTATACACTGAAACCCATAAAACATTAGTGAAGGAAATTAAAGAAGACTTAAACAAATGGAGAGATATACCATGTTCACAGACTGGAAGCTTTAATATTAAGATGTTAACTTTTGCCAAATTGAGTTGTAAATTCAACACAACTCTAAAAATTCAAGGTGAGGGGTCTTTTTTTTTTATATTGACAATCTGATTTTAGAATCCGTAAGTTCTTTATTACTCATTCAAATTTATTTTCATTCCCCAATTGGCATATTATTTTATATGTTAAAAGGCAAAAGTATTGTGTTGGAATGAAGTCCACCATAATTTTCTCATTAAAATTAACAAAGATATTTTCCATATAGCTGCTTTCCATTCAAAGGTTCTTGTGGACCAGTGGAGGTTGTAAGGTATTGCACACATGTCTCCAAGCTCTTGTCTCTGTCTGTGGCCTAACTTTCCTCTTGTGCCAATTCCATGTGGTTTGGTATTTTGACATGAGCCTTCATCATAAGTCTTAGTATCACTCCAGGCAAATCTTTTTTCTTCTTTTTATTCAAAGTCACTAAGCCTTGGGCATTTATGCTGTGATGTGTGTCAGAGCAAGCTCACAGAGGACTTCAGACTCCCAACTGGTATGCTAACTGGGATTGCACTGCATGTCAACACCAAGGTAGGGATGGTGGCCATTTGTGTTACTTTAAAGCATCTCCACCTGAAATGTCCATCCATTTTCTCCAAATAAGTCTAGCAGGGTCCTTTAGTGGAGTTTAGCACCTTCCACATGGTCATGCAATGATCAGGTATATGGCCATTGCTTTAATTTCTAGAAGGGTTTATTGTAATCTGGTGAAGTCACCTGCTGTGCCTATCTGTGAAGCATCTTCCAGGATGAGCTTCTCTGGCTGTTGGGCACCTCCTTCCTAGTGTCAGTAAAAGTGGCTCCTTGTGTGCAAAAATCTGTGCTATGCCTCAACTCAGTAAGCCCAAGACACTTCTCATTCTACCTTATGTTGAAATAACAATCTAACCTTATAATATCCTGTGTTCCAAGTTATTTGTTTTCAGGGTTGTGCAATGTTACTCTTCTGTATTGTTGTATCCAGTGTTGCTCTCAAGAAGATCAGTGCAGAGCCGCCAGCATGCCGCTCTGGTAAGTGGCTGTGGCTTGGCAAGCTGCGGCCGCCCCAGGGCGAGAACCATATCAGCGTTTCCTGAGATCCATGACGCGCCATGTTGGAGCTTGGAGCGCTGGGAAAACGGGCAGCCAGTTCACCCTTCTGGTGGGCGGCTGCGAGCCTAAACATCCACCCCACCCCCTGCTAGTAAGTGAGAGCCAGAGATCTGAGCATGTCTTGTGAGTTTGACTATATGTGATATAGCAAATAAGGGGGATTTTCTTCTGCCATCTCTTTGAAGGCAAATATTTTTATCCGCAAATAAGGAGGTAGAAGGAGCTTGAATTTGCAGGGCAGATCCCTGAAGAAGGGGAGGGGAAAGAGGATGGGATAAGCAAGAGGAAGGAGATGCAGAAAATGAAAGTTAGAAAATGTACATACTCTAGGGACCAGCAAAGGCTGTCTTGGAGACCTGGGCTGAGCACCACTGTGTGAAAGGTCTGTATTCCTGCAAACCATATAAAACCTAGGAGAGAGACTTCTCAGAAGAGTGCTTTCCGAGAGTGGATTCCAAATTAACCCTTGACTAAAGGCAGCTCTGAATTCTTCCTAACTAAGCCTAAAGCAGTCTCAAAAGGACCCAAGAACACCAGGCACCTAGAAGTTGTGCGAGATCAAAACCTAACATCGGTTAAAGGAAAACGGCAAAACACGCCACCTAACAATGCAAATCACTTGATAAATGTCCACCAGCCAAGAAAGAAGGTGGAAAATGTGTCCAGGAGCACGAGAAAAGTCAGTCATTAGAAACAAATCCAGAACAGATCAAGATGGACTGATGAACAGGTGGAGAAATGAGACAGCTTCACAGACCTGCTCTGTGCCTAGAGAAAGCAGACTGAACCAGGGAATGATAAAGTACAGGTGACAAAGGGCTCATAAGTGGACAATAAGTGAGGCCTGGGAATTCTTTGTGCTATTCTTATAGCTCTTCTACATTTTTGGTATTTATATTTATTAAAACTTTTTAAAAGTTAAAAGACAGAGATAGGTGGGGGTGAGTACTAGAGCATTGAATCCCAGAACCCCAACAATTACGTTGCTACCTCCTGCTGCTGCTACTGGCTAGGAACCTTCAGTGAAAATCACCATTAGGGAAGAGACATCAGGAAAGTAAAACATCCCATCCTAAGTACATTTCTTTGGCATATGGAGATAGCTGCTTATTCAGAGAAACTGTAAACCTCTGCAGACATAGGAATGGATCTGAAATGCTGCCCTTCTGTAAAAGAAATTGCCACCTATGAAGGAAATTGCATTTGCAAAGTAAACATCCAGAGGATGGAAGCAAATTTTCCTATCTGACTTCTTCATACCTAGGAAAGATCTTTTCACAGGAAGAAGATATTGGGGATGCTGTGGTTTGAGTGTCTCCCGCAAAGTTTCTGTACTGGAGAAGGGATCCCCAGGGGGTTGTGAAAGATAGTGAGGCTTTAAAGAGGTGGAGCCTTATGGGAGATGATTAGGTCATGGGGGCTTTGCTGTTGGAAGGATTAATGTCACTCTCCTGGGACCCCTGGTAGCTCCTAAGAAGGATGTAAAAAAGCAAGCCCAAACCCACCATCACTGTGGCTTCCTGTCTCTCTACCTCTTCTTTCATGCCTCCAGTCACTGTGACATAAGCCAAGAGGCCCTCATTGGAGCAGGGCTGGTCCAGGCACCACACCCTTGAACTTCTATGACTGTAAGGTAGATAAACCTCCTTTCTTTGCATATTGCTCAACCTCGGGTATTTTGTTATACCAAAGGAAAATGGACTAAGACATAATGCCTGACACCTGCCCCAGACAAAATGACCACAGGTCATTTTGCAGGAGCCTCACCTGCATAAGACACTTCCCTACTGCACTACCCCCCTCCCCAGCCTTCCTATACCTCTCCCTTCCCCCAGAAGTCCCAGCCCTCTCCCGCTGAGTGAGACTTCACTGCACTGTGTTTAGGCACAGTCTGAGTGTGTCCCCACAGGCTCACATGCTGGTGTTTAGTCCCCAGTGTAGCCATGTCGAAGTGGTGAAACATTTAAGAGCAGGGGCTTCATGGAAGCTACCAGGTCACTGGGGGCATTACTCTTGGTGGGATTAATGTAGGTCTCAAAGAGTGAATTAGTTCTCACAAGAGTACTTCATGTTTTTTTTAAGGCAGCCTGACTTCTGAATGCCTCTGGTTTCCTGTCTCACCATGTGACACTTTCTAAGCATTGTGTTGTGACATAGCCAGGAGGCCTCCTCAGAACTGGACCTCCAGACCTGTAAACTAAATTAGCTCTTTCATAAAGTACCTAGCCTTGGGTATCTTGCTATGATAATAGAAAACAGACTAAAACAAACTCTCTAACATCCCTTTGAGACTCACACTATATGTGTGAGGCTCCCCAATTTAAGTATTTAATAAATTTGACATGTTTTACCCCTGTTTCCCATACACTGTCTACTGTCAGATTTTTTTCATTGACTATAAACTAATAAAACCTTCAGAGGCAAACAATAAACTTAACTTCCTTGCACCATTTGCCAAGTGGTCATCCTCTGAGAATAGAGCTTAGGGGCAAAGGAGCCACTGCTTGGGGCTGGCTAATGGGTCTCCCCTGTGTCTTCCCAGGTCCCCCCATGCCAGGTAACATGCAGTTTCTAGTCTGCCCTGCTATCCTCTAGTATCCAGGCCACTGCTGCTGCTGAATGTGGAGAAGGGGCCAACAATGACTATATCACCAGCACCATACACATACACGACATGTGTGCATGTTTATATATATGCACATGCAGTGCTCTACATGCCCAGACACACATATGCACACACACACATGTGTGTGTATGTGTTAATGAATGTTCATACATGCACACAAATGCACTCAGTGCAGCATATGTACCTGCACATGTTAGACACATGCACACCCATATACACGCACATCAGTTTGACACAGCCTTTAACATTCCCAAGAGGTTTATCGTTGCCAGTGTTTTTTTCCCCCAGGTCTGTTCCTCCCTCTAGACTCTAGGGACTCTTCAGCATCGATTTTGGGTATGGAAGCCAGCAGCCTTGGGTAGGTCACATTCTGGCAACCAATGCCAGACAGAAGATGGCCATTCTGCCAGGTGGTAGACAGAGTAAATGGCATGGAGTGGATGAGTGAGTTTAGCTTGGGGGCCATGGTGGAGAGTTGGGCAAGAAGTGATGGGTCCAGGGAGAGGTGTACAGTTAGATAATGTTCTAGGCACTATGCTCTGTGAGATATGCCCATTGTAAAAGAACAGATCCTGCAGGATCCCAGTCATAGGAAGCCTGTAGAGCAATCCAGTTCAGAGGCAGAAATTAGGATGGGGGCAGAGGCTGGGGAGAAGGTTGCAGGGTCTAGGCTTAAGTGGGGGATAAAGCTTTAGTTTGGGGAGATGAGAAAGTTCTGGGGATGAATGGTAGTGATGGCTGCACAGCAATGTGAATGTGCTTAAAAGGCCTAAATTGAGCACCTGAAAGCAATTAAGATGGGGAATTCTACATAATGTGCACTCTATAATTTTAAAATAAAGTGGGGTTGGGCTTCTTCGCTGGTTGCAGGATCTCCTGGAGCCACTGCCTGAGATGGGGAGAGGTTGACTGGGAGTAGAGGACACATTGGGCTTGTGATTTCAGGGCACTATCTACATGGGAAAGGGAGGCAGGCCACTGATCTTACAGTATGGGGCCGGGGGCTGCAGAATCCTCTGTATCCTGTGCCATCGAAGCCCATAGGAGCTGATGTTACCTTCCAGAAGCAAGAGGGAGAAGAGAGGCCAGAGGAATGGCATGAATGGGAGAGTGGCAGGAGTGGGCAAGAGACTGGGAAGTGGATGCAACTCAGTGACAAGTAATCTGACAGCAGAGAGGCGTGGCTCGGGGCCTCCAGCATGAAGGGGCTATGGTGATGACTGAGGCCAGAAGCTGGGCTGGGAAGCCTGGAGTTCACTTCATAGTGTCCTGGCTGGGACAGGATGAATGGGAGCCACCCAGGGTTCAGTAGAGGGAGAGATAAGAAATGAGAAGGTTCCCTGAGCCCATGGGTCAAATCCATCTCATGAGCAGGTCTCCAGAATGATGCAGAATCTGGATCCAGCTTCTCCAACCATGAGCTTAGTTACAGAGGTCTTCACAGCTCTGACCCAACAGCCAAGTGGGCAGCACCAGTTCCCATGGCCTCAGGGAGGGACCAACATGCACAGGTGGGAGAAGCAAGAGTCTGAGCCAATTTTGAGAATAAAGAGAATGTCACTGCTTCACCTTCACCTCCAGACTGACACTTCCAGTTCAGCTGAGGTGATAATATGGAGATCCTGCCTCTTGGTGCCAATGTGTACTCTCTTTTTAAAAATTTTTATAGAGATATAATTCACATACTGTAAAATTTATTCTCTCTGAAAGTATGGTTCAGTGGTTTTGAGTACATTGATGGAGTCTGGTAAGCATTACCTCCGTCTGATTTTAGAGCATTCACAGCACCCCTCAAAAGCTCCCTACCCATTAGCTCTCACCTCCTACTCTCTGCCCCTCCCCAGTCCCAGGCAACCACTCACCTGTTTCCTGTCTCTAGGATTTGTCTGTTCTGGATGTTCTGAACAAAGAGAATAGTCAACACAGGTGAGCCCACACAGCAGAACTCACAATCCCAGTCTCGAAAGAGGAGGAGATCCCAGGGTCTTTCCCTGGGTGGTGGCCATACCTTTTCCAGCTGAGTCACACTTCCCCCTTTGGTATCCTAAAATTTAAATTCTGAGATAGAAAAATAATAACTATTAATTCACATATCTATTAAGTGTATGGTGAAAGGAAGGAAAAAAAAATGTGGTCCATACAGTCATAGCCAATACATTACATCAAATAAGGAAGAAACTGGTAACCATAACAGGCCACTTCTGCAGGGGGTCATGTGGTCGCAGCAGGTATTTATTACCACCTTTCTCTTCAATCTCTTTGCCTCAGCTGATAGGGCCCCTCTGCCTAGTAGGAGACCTAAGCCCTAATTCCTCAAGGGCAAGGGCGGTCACTTGTTCTCCAAGGATTGGGTGCTAGAGGTTTTCATTATTTCTAAACACAGGATGTGGGACTCTTCAGAAGAGCTCCAGGGATGTTTGTATTCTAGACCTATTACTCCTCCCATTGTGAAATAACAGCTGATTCTCCTGGGGGGTGAGTCACACCCACTAGCCCTGTCGTCCTCATTTTTCAATGTTGATTCTTTATCTGAGTATCTTAAAGTGACCCAGTTGTCAACTTAATATCCAGGGTAACAGGACCAGGTAATGTGCAAGGATTGAAGCTCTTAAGCAAGAGGATTTGTCCAGAAAGAAACATTTTACCTGTGAAAGTTCCTCAAGGTACCTCAGTAGCACTTCTTTTGGACTCCCAGTTCCTTGAGTCTTGACTACAGAAGACATAAAACCATGGACAGAAGGTGAATTAATTCAGAGGCTGTTCTAAGCCCTGAAGACATTACCCAGCTCAGCAAAGGATCATCACTGAGTTTGTGCTGTTACTGAGTATTTAAAAGGCCATCCAGTGACCTCAGGCCTGCTCCTTCAGGGTGGCAGGGATACATCATTTCATGAGCATGTGACCTCTTCCCTACTGCACAGCTGTGACTTGAGTTCTTCAGTCAGAAGGAAAGCACGTGAGGCGCCAAGAATGGACCAGGCATCCTGTCCTGGGAATCCACAAGGGATGGGTTCAGCAAAGATTCCATGGGCAGGAAAAGCCTATTCCTGTCCAAGTGTGTGTCTATGCAATGAGACAGAGAAGTGGCCTTTGGTGGCCTTTCCACGGTGGACACAATCCAGTGTAATCCAGCATTAGGTGTGGGTGTTAGTGTTGGTCTCTGCTGTTGCCAGATAGGACAGCAGACCAGCCATGGTGAGTGGACAGCTATGAGGTCTAACTACACACCTCTTCCTCTGACCTGCTGACACCATTCTTCCAAATCCCTGGCTGTCCAGCAAACTGTTGGCAGCTGACCATGGATGGATGGAATCTGTAACCCTGACCCCACTTACCACATAAGATGGAAGAATTGGGGCACTACTCCACTACTCACGGTTCAGCCCATCGGGGTACTTCCCTTTGCCACTGCCCCTATTCACCTGTGCACTTTGGAGATGATACTTACGTGTTATGTAGGGCCATCTGTAAGCCAGGCCCAGGTTTTTTCTTCCCCAGTGATCAGGTAACAAGGAACTTGCTGTGAAGCCACTGATGTGGCGCAGGGAGGGATGTCAAGGAGCAAGGGGAAGGCCACAGGCATCATGGATACTTCATATCACTCACCTGTGTCTTTTGTGACTGAGCCCAATCTTGTGTCCACTGTTTTCTTTTGATAGCAAAACACAGCTGTGCATGCCCAGCTCCACTCATGATGGACAGCTTAAGTCATATGGTGGCACGTGGTCAATGCGTGGTCTCTGTTGAATCCTGGAAGCTATCCAGGATGTTTCTCAAAAAGGAGAGGTATCCACAGAGGACAGCAGGGCTTGACTCCAAAACCTGAGAGTAGAAGACTATAACACGTCTCCACGACCTTGCCACAGCCTCCAGAGAGCTTATCTGACTGCCACAGGTACCTCAAATACTATGGGATATGCTAGTCATCTGTGACTCACAAGATACACAGCCTGCACAGCAACCTGGCTGGTGCAGGGGCTTCCCTTGTCTAAGCGTCTTTCCAAACTGACATAGTTTTAGGTCACTTTATAACAGAGTCAAGGTGTTAGGTGTGTGCTATCTCCATCACACTTCTTTCTCAGCTGTAGGAAGGGCCAGGAAAAGATCTCCACTTGCTCCAGACCACTGACAAGTGCATCAAGGTGGCAGGACCTGGATATACTCTCCACCCCCAGCACAAACCGTGGTACCAAATTGTCTTTGGATAATTGCTACTTCCTGCTCACCAGCATGTTCAATATGATAGCATCAACAGAGTGGACTGGTCGGAAGTAGTGTAGAAAGCAAGAGTAGAGTTGTTAGACCTCAGAGGTAGGACAGTGAAGATTTATTGCTGGCCTTGCCAAGTGAAATCAAATAACTTCTGGTAGTCTTTACTGGAGGAAAAAAATGCTGTTATCCTAGCAGTCTCATTCTTCTGAGACAGAAGAATGGATGCAAGTTCAAGACCAGCCTGGGATATATAGGAGCTCAAGGCCAGCCTGAAATAGATAATGAGACTTGAAGAAGAAGAAGAAGAAGAAGAAGAAGAAGAAGAAGAAGAAGAAGAAGAAGAAGAAGAAGAAGAAAAGGAGGAGGAGGAGGAAAAGGAGAAGGAGGAAAAGGAGAAGGAGGAAGAGGAGGAGGAGGAAGAGGAGGAGGAAGAAGAAAGAAAGAAAGAAAGAAAGAAAGAAAGAAAGAAAGAAAGAAAGAAAGAAGAAAGAGGACTAAAAACACTTACCAGATCAACAGCTACGAAGTGGGAATTCATTTAAATTAAAAACCTCCACCTTGCCTGGTATAGTGGTGCATGCCTGTAATCCCAGTACTTGGGAGGCTGAAACAGGAAGATTGCTGTGTATCTGAGGCCAGCCTGAACCGCATAGTGAAACCCTGTCTCAGAAAGACAGAAAAAGAAAAAGCCTCTGCCTTGCAAAAGGTACTGTTAAGAGAATGTAGAGACAAGCCACAGACTGAGAGAAAAATCTTTGCTAAACATATCCAGTAAAAGACTGATGTTCAAAATACGTATACTTCAATTGTAAGAAAACAAACAGCTCAGTGAAAGGTCCCAACAGACACCTTACTAAAGGAGATACAGAGATGATAAACTAGCACATGCTCACGTCATCAGGAAGCTTCACATTAAAACATCAAGCCAGAACCACTGCACCCCTATGAGAATGACTAAAATCCAGACAACACAAAGTCCCAGGAAGGAATGTGGAGCAACAGGAAGTCTTATTCATTGCTGGTGGTGAGGTAAACAGTACAGCCGCTGTGGAGGACAGTATGCCAGTTTCTTACAAAACTAAACACAGTCTTACCATAAGAGCCAGTGATCGTGCCATTGCTGTGGCCCCAAATTAGTTTAAAAATTGAAATCCATACAAGCACTTGCCCATAAATGTTTGTAGCATCTTTCTCTGTCATTGACTCAAAGTAGAAGATTTTCTTTAATAGATAAATGGGAAACATTGACTATGGAGCAGCTAGACTATGGATATTCTATATATTATTCAGGGCTGAAAAAAATGAGCTATCAAGCTATGGAGACATACAGTCTATTGCTAAAATGAAAAGAAACCAATGTGAAAAGCCTACGTCCTTTTGCAATTCTAACTACATAACATTCCGGAAAAGGCAAAGCTGTGGAGACAGTGAAGAAGAGGTCAGTAGTTGCTGGGGTTGAGGAGAGAAGAGGGGGCAGGCACGGCCTAGGACCTATTGGGACAGTGGCACTGTTCTGTGTCACACTGTGACGGTGTGTGCTGAGTGTTAAGCATTTGTCCAAACCCACAAAATGTTTAACACGCAGAGTGACTTTAATGCAAACGATAGACTGGATCAATATCATTTGTAAGAAATGTTCCACAGGGAGAGGGACATTGGTAATGGGAAAGTCAGGGAGAGATTGGGGTCTGTAGGAACTTTGTGCTGTCTGTTCGACCTCTCTTTAAACCTAAAACTACTCTAAAAAAATAATAACGTCTGTTTTTAAAAAAGTTTTTTTTTACCAGATCAAGGCTACCTGCCGGGTGTCAGGATGCCCTGATTGGCTCCAGCAGGCAGCAACCCCTGGGGGTGGGACGGAGCTTCAACTCGGTTCACCCCTGTCCTGCATCCTATGAGTCCTTGATTAGTCCTTACTGCCACTACAATTTCTGTCATTTTGGTTTCCATTTTCCCTGATGGTGGTGGCTCCAGTGGGTTCCACGTGCCTGTCCTACCATGCTTGCCTCACTGAGCTGGTCAGAGGGCCAACATAGGGACTCTGGCAGTAACTATGGGCATCTATGCTGCTAACCTTGTGGTTCTTGAGGTTCTTGGGGTGAAGGACCACAAGAGGATGAGAAAATAAAGAAGAAACAAAGCTGGGGTCAGGTGGAGCCCTTACTCTCCTGACAGGAGCAAAAGAACTGCTTAAGCAATGCAGCACCTTTATTTATACACTCAGAAGGATGATGTCAATTTCAACCCTGCTGCCTAGCAACCCATTGCTTGGATTGTCTACCCCTTGGTGTTTTTCTGGGCTGTAGCAACTTCACGTGGTTTGCCCCGGGTGCTCTTTGTTTTTGGGACAGTCGTGCCCTGGCCATGCCACAGACCTGCCTGTGTGGTCAATTTCCAGCTTCATCGCCTCTCAACGCATCTACACCAATTCTGCATCTGCAGTAGGTGGGTTTGGGGACGCACTGGGCTTACTGAGAATTGGGCCTGAGCTACAGCCCCAGAGGTAGTGATTCTACCTCCACCTGGCTTTATTTTAACAGCTATACGAAGAGATGCCTTTACTTCCAGGTGTTGGTCAGCTCAGAACCAGTGTTCAATCATGCCCCCAAATCTATTATTTCCCTTTCCCAAAGCACAGTTACTCTGGTAAGTGGCTTCAGGGCTCCCTGGGAAACTAGAAAAAAGATGAAGGGCATAAACTTTTGGTGGTATAGCAGTCAGTGACTCTTCTGGGAAGTGTAGACCAGCCAACTGGCTTCCTGACACACTGTATCCTACCAATTCTGCATGGGCTCACTGGGAGCTCCTTACGGGCACAGCTTGGCTGGGACTTCAGTGGTGATCCTTGTGGAGTCCTCAGAACACCACAATTCGCCAAGGTCAGAGCTCTGTGATCCAGGCCATTCTGGCTACCACATGTCACAGATGCTGTCTCAGTGCCCCCACTCCCTTGATAGTCACTATTCTTTCCGACTCAGTGCCTGCCCCAACTGGCTGCTCCTTTCATCTGCCTTAATCTTGAAGGTGGCATTTGAAATACCAGACTCTCACCTCAAACCAGTCTGAGCAAAGGGCAGCCCTGGGCTGCTGCCACTGCATAGTCCCAGTGTAAGCGGGTCCTAAGCTGGGACAGGGCTGGCCACCCGATTCTCCTAGCATCTGGGATTCAGCCCCTCTGGAATGAGGAAAAGCCAGTTTATCTGTCCAATTGCTTGGCACCCAGAAAGTGGCCTTAGGAGGTGGCTGAGTAGGCCACATCCATCCTCAGACAGGTCCATCATGGGAGACAGAGAAGCCAGTGGTTGCCCAAACCTAGCCAAAGACACCCTCTGCAGGCAGTTGTGTGGTTCGGCCAGCAGCCCCTGGTCTCAGGGCCTCAGCGACCCCCTGATCCCTGTTGCCTCTAAACCCACACACTTGGGGCCACTAGGTTGAACTGTCTGATAGTCTTTCCCCCAAGCCAGCCCAGTGGTGCTCAGGAAATGCGAGACAAGTGACAGAACACAAGAGTGAGGGGCTTGGTGAGTCTAGGAGCAGCTGGTCAGCTCAGACCCCATAACACACAAGCACAGGGAGGCAGCTAACTGCAGGCACTCAGTTCTCAATTCTGACCATCGGAGCTGACCATCAGAAGTGAGTATTGCTGACCATCGGAGGTCAGTGTTGCTGCCTGGTCCCATTCTTGGAGAGGGCTCCTTTCTGATCCACAGTCACCTTCTCACCTTGTCCTCCCATGGCAGGGAGAGACAGGTCTCCTTCCTCTTCTTCCAGGGCCACTAGTCCCATCAAAGGGAGTCATGGGGCCCTAGTCAGCTCCCTAACACGCCTAGGTGAGGAATCAGCATTCTCCTAAGAATCTGGGGATACAGTTTATTCCATGGCAAATGCTGCCACCACACCCACCTCTTGCCATGTGCCTCGTTCCAGTTCCAGTCCTTGCAGCCCTGTCCCCCTGCCCTCCTGAGGGTCCCTGTACCCATCTCAGCTCAAATGGGGAAGGGCAGATCACCAGTGACAGCAACTTGGTTCCTGAAGGTCATGAGGCTGTGCAAAGGTGCCAGGGAGTTACAGCCTTCATCACTGAGAAGTCTCCTCATTGGCTAACACGAATGGGATTGGAGATGCTTATCATGGAGATGGTACAGGAGATCCAGGACCATCTAGCAAGAGGGACCCAAGGGCCCAGTCCATGCTTTTTTTTTTTTTTTTTTTGGTCCCCACAGTGAATCCTTGGTCCCTCCCCACCCCAGGAGGACAGGCGGAGGACACCCATCCAAACACCCTGAGAGTCATCGCAGCATCCTCTGCTCCTTCACCACTAGGTGGCCTAGCGAGACAGCAACTGCAGGGGTCACAGCGTGAGTAGATGGAGTGGCTTCTCACACAATGCATTTCTGGCACCTGAGGGACAGCTGTGGTGCCCCTGGCTTCCAGGGAAAGGGCAGCTGTGTGATTGTAGGACCTGGTTCCCAGAAGAGCAGGGCAAGGAACAGTGTGTCCCCTCAGTGTTCATTTGGGGGGAACAGTTCATAGCCAGCATCAGGAGGGACCCAACAAGCCGTACCCAGCACCTGGTACCCAGAGCCTGGCTGAGGACCAGATCGGGTATTCAGCAAGCTGGGATGGACTTTCAAAGTGGGTGTCCAGGCTGTGGGGTCCAGGAAGCTTCCAGGAAGTGTCTCAGTCACAGAGGACAATTTGAGAATTGTGACAAAGTCAGAGTAAAGGCTCACACTGAATTTGGGTCCCTGCGGGTCCCTGCTAGGTGTTATAGGTTCTGGACCCCATCCTCTGGGTGGGTGACAAGGACAGGAAGAAAATTAGCTGATAACTACTCAGATGAACAGGCCAGGTCCTGGCTTCCCCCAGTGCCAGGCCTCAGGGTCCAGCTGCTTATCTCAGAGGGAGGAGTCCCTTGGTCAGGCCTCCCTCTGCATAGCCCTTGAGAGGCCAGAGACTATCACCTCTTATCCCAGGGAAAATAGCCCTCCAACTAGAGGATCCTTTATAGGCCAAAGTCTCTCCAATCCCCCAGATTTCCCAGAGGCAACTGCCCAGGTAAACTGAGGCAGCAGACAGAAAAAGCCACGCAGGAGCAAGTAAGTGAAGAATTAGACAAATAAACAATTTCATGAAAAGCAGGAGCCACAGGTAGGTGTTGGAGGGATGGATGGACAGACACATAATGGATGGGTGGGTAGGAGGCATCGCAGCATGAGTGGGCATCCTGGTAGAGAAGGAGCTAGGAGAGGGAGTAGTAGGAGTCGGGCTCAGGAGATCAGGGGTCAATAAGCAGATGGGCAGCTCCAAAAACTGACTAGGAGGGAGCCAAAGCTAGGTCTGAAAAAAATGTATTTTATTGAACTGTTGTAGATTTATAGAAAACTTACAAAGCTAGCAGAGTTCCCATAGGCCCCACCTTCCCTCTCTTACCAGCTATGAAGGTAGATAGGAAAAGCGAGCTGTTTCCCCTACTGAGCTCAGAACACTGGGTTCGGCTGTGATCTAATATTGGGAATTAGCCCACACACTGAGCCAGGAGTCAGTTCTGGGGTGGATGCCCACTGGGGGTCCCTTAACTCGCCCTTAACACTGTCTACCTGGAGATGAGGTCAGATCCATAAGGTTCTCAGTCCCCAAGACTGTCCTTCGCTGAGTATAGTGGCACACACCTGTAATCCCAGCATTCAGAAGGCTGAGGCAGGAGGATTGCCACAAGTTCAAGGGCAGCCTGGACTATATAGTGAGATCCATGGACCAGGGCTGTAGCTCAGTGGCACAGGGCCTGTCTGGCAAGCAAGGTCCTCAGTTTGATTGCCAGTACCAAAACCAAAACCAAGACAAACAAACAAAAAAAAAAACATAGTGAGATCCTGTCACAAAAGACAAAACAACAACAACAAAAGACTGCCCATCACCAGGTGTCAGTTGCAGTCCCAGGTTGCCGGCTTGTTATCTGCACTTCTAGCCTACAAGCTAGACACTGGGGCTCCTAGTTTGGGCTCCATTAAGTTTGTAGGGGTGGGGAACAGAGCTCAGGGCCACACTTTCTCACAGAGGATGTTACAAAGGACCAGAAGAGACACCCAGGGTGAGGCACGTAGAAAGGGGTGCAGAACCTCCATGCCCTCTCTAGACCCACTACCCTCCAGGGACCTTGCTGGCTTCAGGAGTCTGGGAGCTCCCCGAACTTTGGCCTTTGGAGAGTTCAGGACAGAGGCATGGGCACTGTTGATCAATTTAACCTTCTGTTGCTGGCCCTCCCTGGAGATGGCAGGATGGGACTGAGAATTCTACCTTCTGATCCTTCCTTGGTCTTTCCTGTCGCCAGCCTCATTCTGAAGTCACCTAGGTCCCAGCCACCAGTCAATCATTTGCACACAGAAGGTACTCTTGCAACTCTGGCAATTTCCAAAGGTTTTCAGAGCTGTGGATCAGGAAACCAAACACACATAATATTTCACAGCATTACAACCACAGTATCACAACCACATCTTGTGCTGGTGCAGAGTAATTGCCACAACTTAACAACTCATACACTGACAGTTTCTCACTCTCTTGGATTTAACCTGGGTAATTTTGAGGGGGTACTCTGGGAGTCCCTGAGCTGCTACTTGTCTTGTTCTTAGGGTTAGAGTGAGGCTTCACATCACCTCTCACTATGGGTCCTCACTATCACAATGCCTCACGGTGACATTGCCTTGATCTTCTAGATGGGTGTGTGTGTGTGTATGTGTGTGTGTGTGTGTGTGTGTGTGGCATCTCCACTGTAGGGTGACTAAGTCCCCCTTTCAGGAAGGAATTTACTATGCATAACCATGCATAAGCCTCTCCAACTTGAGAGTGGAGTATTTACATCATTTATTTGAAATTCTTCTGCTTGTCAAGTTTGCCCTTTCTTCCTACTTTAAATATTCATTCAGTTATTTATATTGGTATGAATTCACAGAGGCTTTTAATGTGGCAGATTGTAATCTAATACTATGCAATTTTTTATGTTGTTGTTGCTCAAACTTTTTCCAGCTTTGGCCACAAGATCTGTTTCCTCTGGATCCTATGACAAAACTACTATTTTTAATTAATCAGTTAACTATTATGTGAAGGAATGCCAATACACGCCCACCCTGACATCTTGAACATAAGGGCAGAAGGAGGACAGGCCACTTGCAGTTGTGCCTGACCCTCTGGATGGGGTCCATGGGCAGATAGGAGTTGGGGATCTGTACTCTGGGCCAGCTCCATGAGGCCCAGAGCCAGTCCCCCTATCTGGCTCCCTTGGGCCAGTGCTGCCTTCTACAGCAAGTGGGCAGCCCCCAGGGTGTCCAGAGAAGACGGGCAAGAGGACAGCAGGCATAGTTTCTGTTGACCTGCCCCTCCCCTTGCAGGGGTTCCACCAGGACAAAGGTGATGGTCCCTGCGATGACACACCAGCTCCCTGGCCCTGCTCTGGGGTCCAGGTAAGAGGACTGTAATAAGACTTCAGTCCTAGATCACCTGACCTGGAGCTCTGGCTGCTTTTAGAAGACACAGTGAGGCCAGCTGTGCGGGATTCCTGGCACCACTCTGAAAGCCTTCCACGTTCAGTCCAGAGGTTCTGCTGTGTCCAGGCTGCTTTCCGGAGGTTCCCCACGGCTGCCGGTCAACCCAGTTAGAGGCAGACTGTTCCAGGAGTGAGCAAGACACAGCAGCGACAGCTTATCTCCCCTGCAGACAAAGCTGAATGGGGTGGCCCTGCACAGTCCCTGGGCCTCACGCAGCATAGACCCCCCTTTTGCACGTGGACCCCTGCCTGGGCCTTACCTGGGCTGGGCCTCTGCCTGGAGCCATGCGAGGGTTCCCAGGGATAAGAGCTACAGAGGGGATACCTGGGGGCCTAGGAGGGATGAGAGGTCCCACTTGCCCTCTCCTTAGGCAGAGGGAGGGAAGAAGGGGCCACAGCAATGTTTTCTAGTGACAGCCTTCCCAAGCTGGTAATCAGCATGATCCATCCGTTGCTCCCAAAAGCAATGCTGGTAGCTGGTGGGAACTGCTGGCCAGCATACAGTCCTGTTCTACCAGCTTCTAGAAGACTGAGGGGTCACCATACCCACAACTCTCTGTGCCCCCAGGGCCCCTCATGTCCAGCACCCCACATAAATAGATACGGAAGAAGAGCAGAGCATAGCAGAGCCTACCCACCAGAGGCCAGCACTAAGTGGGCCCCCAGTGTTTCAGAACAAGCAGTCAGCCCAACTGTGGTTCCGCACAGCACACTGATGTCTTGTTACGGTGTGATCCATATGGTCTGGGTTTGCCAAGTTGTCCTTATCTACTGCTTCATCACTTGGTAACAAAGGAGCCCCACGCGGTATGAGTGAGACCCAACCCACTCACAAGGTCCCAGTATGGTCTTTTTTAGTCTCCTCACTGGTGCCTTGAAGACACTGAAAACCAAATTACCATTTCAAAAGTGTAGCTGTCAAGCCAAGCATCGTGGCGTGTGTCTGTAATCCCAGCACCCAGGAGGCTGAGGCAGGAGTAACTCCATGAGTTCCACCAAGGGTTAGTCCCCAGGCAGGACTTCTAGGGTGCGACCCCCCACCCTGTTTGCATACGCCACTGCAGGGAGGCCGTCCCTCCCCAGGCACCCTCTGCCTTACCTGCCACACCCTGGCCCTGGCGTGGCCACAGTAGAAACAAAGCCACACCCACGGGGGAGGCCTCCATATCAGCAAATGCCCTGGTGTCTTGGGCCAGGCTGTGGGCAGCAGGGCTGCAGGAGCTGGCCCCAGAAACACTGGCCCTCCCCTTCCTGCCTGCCCTTCTTCAGGGCACCCAGGCACTCTGTTGTAGGGGTTGTGTTGACAGATGGGCGGACACAACCTCCCTCCTGAAGCAAGGCGGGCAACTGTGGTCAGAGGTCCCCACCCAGCAGGAAACCACGGTAGTGGGGAAGAGAAGAAAAGGCAGGGGAGGGGACAACTGGAGGGGAGGGACCAAGGGGGAGGAGAGGAGAGGAGAGGAGAGGAGAGGAGAGGAGAGGAGAGAGGAGTCCACCATGAGGCCTGGGAGTCGGGTCAGGGCTGCCAAATGCCAGATGCTGGTCACGAGCTTCTTCATCTTGGTAACAAGCAGGGTGGGCAGGAGGGTGGCTGTAGGGAGGCCAGCATGCCTGTACGCAGGGTCACCACTCTATGTGCACACACCAGCCCTCCTGCCTTTACCTGTCCTGCAGACTTGGCCCAAGACCCTGGTCATGGGTCCAGCAGGCTGTGTGTGTCTGGGCAGTTTGCCTATGGGCAGTGCTCACCCTTCTGAAGAACCTGGGTTGGGCCTGGGGCCTTGGATGGAGGTGACCTAGGGTGGACAGGAGGGGTGACAGGGAAGGGGTGCTAGCTGCCCAGGCTCCAGGGCTCTCTTCCTGCCTTAGGGGGCACTCTCACTGGACTGGGGAAGGTCCAGGGCTGCAGGGCTCTGCAGGCAGATTGACTCAAGGTTCTAGGTCCCCAAGGGAGCTGTGCGATGGCTATGAGTGTACACCTGCTTGCCAGTATTTGTGTGCACGCGTGTGTGTAGGGGAGGGAGGTGTCTAGGGCAAAGACTTCATTGAGAGTACTAACCCTAACCCTGTGAGACCAGGACCACAGAGCAGGCCTGACTTGGGCACTGCGAGCCCAGATGGGTGGACACAGCCTCCCTCCTGAAGCAAGGCGGGCAACTGTGGTCAGAGGTCCCCACCCAGCAGGAAACCACGGTAGTGGGGAAGAGAAGAAAAGGCAGGGTAGAGGGGTGCTCTGTGGTTGTCCTCAGCCCTGAGCCCACGCTGTGGGCCTGCCCCACCCACAGCTGCTGGGCTTCTCTGTGGCCACAATGGCGGTTCTCATGTACTATGGAGATCGCTTTGCAGTCATGCACCACGTGTCCTTGGAGAGGAACCCGTATGATGCTGTGCACCTCTGGGGTAAGTGTGATCAGGGCTGGGCAGAGCAGAGGCAGCTGGAGCAGGTCTGGACTAGGGATGAGGTCCCAGATATTGGACCCTAGGTGACCCTTGGCTGGAAGAACCATGGGCTTAGGCAGGGAAGGACAGCCCTGGCATCCTGGCTCCACTGAACAGAAGCTGGGTCTGGACAAAGGCTGGTGTCCTAGGCCTGCAATCCCCCAAGGGTATGGAGCAACATAGTTGTTCCAGTCACATCAAACCCAAGATCCCTGCTTTCAGTACTTGACTGAGTCCTGTGGGACTCAGCAGTGGAATACACAAAGTTCAGAAGCAGAAAATGCCAAGAAAGGGCCAAATCAAGGAAGCCTGTTTTAATGAGAGGACATTGCAAAGCACCCCAGAAAGGTGGCTGCCCAGTAGGCAAGGGCAGGGGAAACTGAATGTTGGCGTGGTGGACCCAGCCCCCAGCCTCCTGTCTCCCAAAGCTCTGAGCCTCCCCAGAGCAGGAAGCCTGAAGCTTGGGCTTAGACTGATAAGGTCACAGCTCCACAAGCCACCTGTCATGCGGGTGTGAGGATATGGCTTGAAAATAATCTCCAGGCAGAGAAGACGGGGTGAAAAATGGGGGAGGGGGCTTTCCTTTCCTTTCCTTGGGAAGAAAGAGGTCACTGGGCAGTTAGGAGGCATGTCCATGTTTGAAGGGGAAAGGAGGCCCATTCAGAGCTGTCCCAGAAGTCCAGCACCCATGACTCTGGAGATGGAGTTCAGGTGCAGCTTCTACATCAGGCCCTGTCCCAGTACCCCAATTCTCTTCTTCTCTCTTCCTCTGCAGTCTTTTATGTGGGGATCAGCCTGGCAGCCCTGTTGATCCTGGGGGCCTCCCTGAGCACTACAGCTGTTGTGAAGGAGGCCCTGGGCCTCATGGCTGGGGTGAGTTCTCTCAGATCCTTGACCTCTCATCCCCCCAGGTCCCTCCACCAGGGACAGTTGTGACTCTACTCCCCCCCAAGACCACTTGGGCCCTCCATGTGGGCCCTACTTTACCTCCTCTTCTTTGTAGCTTGTAATGGTCCTACCGGAGCCCTGAAAAGCAGAGCTGGTCTCCCCAGCCCTGGAAACCATCCTCAAATACTCTCGGAACCACCCCCAAGGACTCTAAGAACGCCTGGTTCAGTTACCCAGCAGTCTCGGGACGGGGCTTGGGTGAGGCTCATTTCCCATTGGGAGGAGACTGGGGAGGGTGAAGGCTGTGGAGCCCTCTAGCCTTGATCCACTTCAAAGTCTCACACTTTTCAACTACCAGATGGTTCTCCTGCACCCTGAGATTTCATAGTCCCTAGACCTCCCTTGGCCACCCTTCCTGTCCCTGTCCCACTCTGCCCTCCCCTCTCATCTAAGCTTGGGAAGCTCTTCCCTGATTCCTTGGGCTCCCACCTGTTCCCCCACTGCAGCCATGACATCCCCACTTCCCAATTCCAGCCCTACAGAGCCCTGCTCCTGAATTTTGGCCTATCCCCCATCCCACCCCATGAGTGGTTCATGAGGTCAGAGACCCTTGGGAGCTTGTGCCTGGGGCTTCACTCCCTGGGTGGGTTGTAGGTCTGGGCCTTACTGGACTCCCAAGGACACAGCTTCCTGGGTTTACAGACTGGGAGGTTCCAACCCAGCTCTCATGTTCAGCCCAGGTTTGTTCAGGACCCCTGGTCTTCAAATGTCCCCAAAGACACTGTCAGAATCACCTCTTGGAGCTGCTTCAGAAAACTGGTCCTTGGGTGAGCTTGAGAAAGCTGAGCAGCTTCCACAACTCCAGTCTCACCAAGATTCCCACTTTGGGGACACAGGAGTGAGACAGGGACAGTGCCAGCCATGTACATGCACTAAAACCTAGGCTTGTGCAGCCTGGCTTTTGGGCTGAGAGGGAGGCCCCAGTGCGAAGGTGACAGGGCTGGGGGACTGTGCCCCTCGAGGGTGTGTGCTCTGCCAAAGGACCCTGGGGACAAAGGGCTGAAAGCCTGCAAGGCCTACGTCTGAACGTGTCCTGCAGGAAGGTTGCAGCATCAGCCACCAGGGGGCACTGGAGAGCAGGGTTTGAGGCCACAGGGCAGAAAACTGAAGACTACCCCAGGTCTGTGCAGCCCAGCTACACGCAGACCTTCCCCAGGCCTGTGCTTGGCATTTGGTCTGTGGACATGGGCATCAGGGAGCACCCGAGGGTTCACTTCTGCATCTGTAGCCAGACTCACAGCCTAGGGAACTATTAGGTGGGTCGGCTTATAGGAAAAGCCTGGAGTCCCCCAGCCAGAGATCTGTGCAGGTTGGACTCCTGGGACCCCTCCAAGCTCTGATACACCCAGCCTAGTCCCTGCACTCAGCCATGGCCACCATAGGGTCACCGACTGGGACACCATCCTGACACCTGCTCCATTAAGCTACAAGTGTGGGGGGACTGCATGTGTGTGCCCTGTGTACACGCGTGTGTGTGTGTGTACACACCTTTGTTGCTTGTCCTCACATGCCTTAGCTGTAACTCCAGTGAGGCTGTCTCTAGCTTCTGGTGTGTCTGCATGTGCAAGCGCCTGTGAAGGGGGCGGGAGCACGGGGAGCAGGGAGTGGAAAATTTTTTTCCATCTTCCCTGGTGCCCAGCTGTCCCCTCCCTGCCCCTTCCTGCCCCCACCTCCTACAGCCTCCGGCACAGGAAATGACAGTGAGAGCTGGCCCAAGACAGCCAAACTGGCTGTAGCAGCCCAAGGAAGCTGATTTCAATTGTCCATGGATTTATTTACTTATGTTCACTTAAGATGAGGAGGAAGAAAATGCTGGTGACTTCTTGGCCCCCTGCAGCAGCCTCTGCACTGTGGAGCCCTTGGCGAGCCTGGGTGGGCCTGTCCACTGCCCCAAACCCTCTCAATGGTGTGTGTGTGTGGGGGTGGGGGTTGGTGTGCTTTCTCCTAAGGAATGAAATGGTTTCTGGAAAAGGCTGGTTTTCCGAGCTGGCTCACAGCCTTTAGCCTGGGAGGCAGCACTGAGCGATGGTTTCCAGATGGTGAACGTGGCCTGGGGGTGCAGTGGGGGATGAGGTAGAGGAGGGAAAGGGGAGGAGGGAAGGACGAGTCTGTAATGTCCATCAGCTTCTGCGAAGGAGAGTCTCAAAAGTCCGGACTCTGACAAGAGTAAGAAAGGCGGAGTGAGGAGTGATGAATGGAGGGGGTTGGGGCCCCGAGAGTCTCATGTGGCAGTGTGGAGGAAGGGTAGGGAGCTCACCTTGACCAGGTGTGGTCAGTACACTGGCTGCTTAGGCCTTTTGAGTGAATCCAGGTATGGGTGTCAGGGTCTCTCTGGAGTCAAGTTTCAGAAAACAAAGTACCTACGTGATGCCCCATGTGTGGGAGGCAGCTAGCTCCTGTCTCCATTATCCCAGGGATTCGCTGTGTTCCTCAGGCAGGAGTGTGATGCTGTGATTGATATCAGACAGAAGAATAGGAAGAATTTCCAGAAAGAGCCAGAAAAGATGGAAAAAGAGCCGGCCACCCGAGCTCTCTTTGCCACCTGAGGTCTCCCCTTTATCAGTGGGGTAAAGGGCTTAAACCCACACTTAACCAAGCTCCACTGGGGATGTGGCCTTCCTTGTGCACCGCCTACTCACCCACAAGACACTTACGGGGCTCCTGTGACCCAGCCTCCCTCCATCCCCAGGGCTTCCTGTGCTTCGTTCTGGTGTTCTGTGCCCTACTGCAGGTAGCCTATTGGAGATACCACAGCCCCACTCAGGTGAGTGCCAGGGCCCCCACCCTGCAGCTCAGGGTCCCCAGCAAGAAGCAAAGGCTAGGGAGGCCCCTCTGGGTGTGTCCATCTGCATGGTGGAGGAAGCTGGGGCAGGGAACAGGGTAGGTAGTGCAGAGGTCAATGCAGTGGGGTCCTCCCCTGGGCTGCTCCCTGGGAGGAAAAGGGAAGCCCAGCTCCTTCCCCCTCTTTTTCCTGGGGCCCTGTCAACCTGCCCCCTCCACTGGAAGAATCTTCTTGGAGCTCTCGGGAAGGCAGTGAGGAAGGACAAGGCCTTGCTTGGGAGAGACTGATTGGAGGGGTAGAATGTTCCAGAAAGTACAGAGCAAGACTACCATCCTGGCTCAGACCTGGGCTGTGTGGCTCTGCCTCACTCACAAGATGGCATCCTTTCCTTCCTAGACATTGGCTGGCCTTGATGTGGAGCTGACCCAATGACTCCCAGGACCAGGGTCCTAGATTCCCTGCTCAAAGGCCAATGATTTGGAGAGGGAGGAAGTTTTCCCTGGTCCCCAGCAGTGGAAAAACTGGTGACAGAATTCAGGTCCTAGCCCACCCCTTTGAGAGCCCTGATCAGGAGAAAGGTTGGGGAAACCCCCAAAGCCTCAGGACCAGCAGAAAAGCCCAGCTGGACCCAGGCGATCATATGCTCCATGTATTAAACATCAGTTCCCCAGGCATCACCCCCAAACACAGTAGTAAGACACAGGCTCCAGTGGGTGGCTAGGCAGGTAGGTGACTGGCTTGCCTCTCTGGAAACTCAAGCTGTGGGCCTTCATGCTGACAGTGGCCACACTGGCAGCCTTGAGCAGTGACCGTGGGTCATTCCCACGGTGTGCAGATGGAGGGACACACGTCTTTTGGGGTCACCTTGGCAGTGCCAGGATGAGACAAGGCTCCAGGCTCTTTGTCCAGAATGGCTGCCTCATGTCCCCTCCCTGCCCAAGGGTTTCCCCAAAGTGCCACCCCACCCCACCCTGCACCAAGATTTAAAGTAAAACACCACTTCCTCCAGCCCAAAGGATCCGGAAGGGGGTCCAGCCCTTAGTGACTGTGCCTTGGGGGAGGGGTGTTCAGCAGTCCCACCAGGGGTGAAACAAGTCAGGCAGCATTTTGGTGTCACGTTTCCTGTCCACTGAGGGGTGGTCCAGCGGGTTGGAGGTCTGGGTCACAGCATGGGTGGCCTCTGTGAAGACTGCTGCCAGGTACCCTGGGGCCTGCCCAGAGTCTCTCACCCCGTGCACCCGAGCCCTGAAGCTGTGTGTTTATATGCTGAGCCTGGGACTCATGGTTCTGGAGGGAAGGAGGCCTTGCAGGGGCCACAGGACAGAACGCAGCTGGGGCCTGCTCACCGGGAAGAGGAGGGTAGAACTGTGGGTGGCTCCCAGCCGAGGCTCTTCTCCAGCCTGCTTCAGCCCCACGCTCCGCCCCCACACTATCAAATGTCTTCATTCTGCCCATGGCCCTGGCACAGCCCTCAGAACAGTCCTCCAACCCCTGTGTGACCCCAGGTGGGTACAGGCTTTTCTCTAGGTCTTCCTTTCTAGGGAGGGTACCTACTACTCTCTTGTGGGTTTTAATTTCTAGCATCGCCCATGTGTTCAGGCCCTGCAGGCAGACGGGTGGCTTGGGTGACAGGGCTCTGCCTTTGAAGTCATAGGTCTGTAGGACACCCTTGGCAAGTCCCCAGGCCTCACCTTCCTTGTCTGTGAAAGGCATGTCGAGACCCTTATTCAAAGGGATGTGCCCTTGATTCCCTCACTGCCACCAGGTAGAGGGTCCTCCGTAACGTGGGATTAGTTCAGAGCTGTCATGGGTTTGGACAAAGCGGTGTTTGGTATCAGGCCACAGCTCTGAGCAAGAGAGGCAGACAAGCTCCACCCTGTGTCCATCCAGCCACGGGGGGTAGCCAAAAAAGATTCCAACCCTGGGCCTATTCACAGTCCCTCGGGAGAAAAGGAGAAAGTACTCATACTCTACCCTGGTAAAGCAGCTGTGGGAACTGAGGGTACCAGGCCCTTTCAGCCCATGTTCCCCCTACACTTCCCCAGAGGGACCCCTGAGATATCCAGGAACACAGGATCCAGACTCTGGAAGATACAGACTCTGGCTCAGGGTGGGAGTGGGGAGCCCCTCACCATCTCCCAAGAGCTTCCACTCACAGACTTCCCTGTCTGCCACTTCCTGGGACGCTGAGTCTTGGCAGGAGCCCCAAGGCTGGTGAGGGCAGCAATGCAGACCAGGCCTCCGTGCGATGCATACAGAGTGTGAGGGCTATTAATTATGCTTTCACCGCAACCTGAGAGCCACTTGCCGCAGCTCCCCTGCCAGTCCCAGATGAGACTTCAAGTCTGCATCAGGGAAAATGGATTGTCTGGCTCCTTTAATAATTCATGCCAGGACAAGCACAGTGTGTGAAGCACAGCCTCAGATCAGGCATATTGATTAGCCTCCTGGGGGCCTGACACCCCTTCCTGAATGTTCTAGCCAGGCCTTAGGGTAGTCTGCAGACCACCTGCAGCCCCTCATAGGGTCTTTCCCCAAGCCCCAGGCTTTACAGGGGAGAGGAAGGTGGCAGAGAGTAACCAAGCCATGACAGGCATCAGGAATGACCTGGGCTTGGGGACAAGTCCTAGGGATGTCCTAGACACCCTGTCTGCAGCTGCTTGAGAAACACATTGTCTGGGGAGCTAAAGTCCTGCAGCAGACCGTCCTGCAGTTCCTGCAGTTCCAAACTCTTCCAGGGAATGACCCGTGGACAACTAGTAACTGAGACTTGGAGTCCCAGCACTGGGTAAGAAAGTCACCACTGGCCCATGCCATTTTCTCATGAGAAACATGGGCTTCAGTCTCCAACAGAGCCCCTTTGAACCCCATAACTGGGACAAATGTTGATACGAAGTACCAGCCAGATGCTGGGTCCTGCAGGGAGATCCCAGCTTGACCACACGGGGTCTCCACACCCAGGCTGTTGAGCCTGAGGTAGAATCCTGTACCCTCAGTCATGGAGAGTCACCTGGCAATCAGGCCACACAAGCCTCTCAGCCCCTGAAGATATCTTACTGTCCTACAAGGATAAGGAGAGCTGACACAGGGTCCTGGGGCATGTTGGTCTTTCCTGGGTCATGGCAGGGATCATCAGGGGAAATGAAGTTGTTACAGTTGAGGATGAGGGACCTGCCCTGCCCAACCCAAGCCAGGGTCCAGCTCTTGCAGTAGGACACAGTAACCCAGCAGGAGTCAGTTCCCCCTTTACATTCAAGGAAGCTACAGCCGGGAGAGGACCCCTGCCTAGGTGGGCCAGTGGTCAAGACCAGCCTGGTGCCTGTCCTCGGTGGGCAGGGGAAGACAGAGGTGGCTGAGTTAAGGATGACTCATGGAAGGATGTCTGACTTGAGCCATCAGTGGAGAGAGATTCCTCAGTGCCAAGAGAATCATTTGGCATAGGATATCTATGCGGCTCCAACTAGGGCTGCCAGGCTGGTGCAAGGCTGGCAGAGAGCTCCCCAGCCCTGCAGGGAGGCCAAGACCCTGACACAGTGGGGAACCCAGGGCAGCTCCTATGTTTCTGGAGGGCAGGCATGAGTGTCCAGAGCAGGCCCAGGTCCTCCATTCATGACCAGCCCTTTAGGGCAGCCTGCACATCCCTCAGAGTCCCATGGCTGATTGCATGGCACAAGGAGGAGGGTAGACTCAGGGTCTCTGAGGCAGGGGGGGAGGCATCAGGAGTCCTGTCCTGGACCAGGGAACCAGGGACCTGTGGGACACTCAGGGACACCTTCCTCAAGGAGGCAAGATTCTAGTTTATCTCTGAAGAATTACTTGGTGAGGGCCAGGTGAACAGAAGCAAGGAGGTTGTGCGTTGGAAGGTGAGGCCTACCAGGTTTAGGTTTGTTGGGTGTGGAAAGAACCCAGAACCAGCCTGGGTGGTCAACCCTGCCGCAGATCCCCACCCTACTCTGTCTCATGTGGTCTCTTCCACTTGGAACTGACTCCAGGTTCACATGGTTTCCCTGGTCAAAGACCTTACATGGATCCTGGCTGCATAGGATCCTGGGTAGTTCCAGGGAAAGCCTTACAAGCAACTTTGGGGAGCTAAGGTCCCAGCCAGGCCTTTCTGAGACATCTTACCAGGTCCCATTGTCTATATCCAGACTGACAGTAGCGAGGAGGACATTTCTCTCACTGACCTGTTCATACTCCCCAAGATCTCTTCTAGGGGTGGGCAACAGAGCTCAATCCTTTCTTTGTCCCTCAGGACCCCAGAGATCAGGAGGACCATGTGGATAGCGTGGCTGGGGCAAAGGCCTACAAATGGAGTTCAGGAACCATTTTGTCCTCCTGCCCAGGGTACCGGGCGCAGGGAGCTCCCCCTGGAGGAGGAAGGCCTGCTGGGACATAGAAGCCCACCTTTCACTTGGGAGCTCTGCCATGGGATGGGGGCTGCACATAGTGCCCCCCCCCACTAGGACCTCTCCACAATGCTCTGGTGCAGGTAGAGTTCGCCATGTTGGACACCTATGATCTTGTGTATGACCGAGCGATGAGGAGCCCATCCAGTGTTCACTGGCAGGAGCTGGCTACCATCCAGGATACAGTAAGCTGCAGAGAAAGTGGTGGGGTGCTCAGCTTCATTGTGATCTGGAGAATGGGTCCCACTGGCCTCTGCCCCCCAGTCAGGCCAGGTACTCCAAGGAAGGGCTCCCAGGATGCAAGCCATGGCTGCTCCTTTGGGGGCTGGGGGTAGGGAGTAAGGAATGCCTGTCCCGGGAATAGGGAATAGGGCTGTAGCCAAATGTTTGGGACCAATGCAAATAGACCTGTGGGGCCCATGTTAAAAAAAAAAAAAACCTAATAAGAATTTCAATACAGTGAGGACAGTACTGAAGAAAGCAAGCGTCCTGTGTCCCTTACACAGACCCCATTGTGAGAGGGTTGCCAGCCTCAAGTCCCAAGCAAGGTCACTTCAGAAATCAGGCTACTCCCCTCCCAGGTTAGGCTGCAGGTGGCTGTAGCAGAATCAGCTTTGACACCCTGGGGTGGGTGGACCAGTTCCGCAGGACCTAAAAAGGTCATTTAACCTTCCAGTGCCTCACTTTCCCCATCCGTCCTGCCCCTTTCCTGTAGTTTCTGTGCTGTGGGAAGAGATCTCCTTTTGGGCTTCTGGAAAGCTTGGAAGCTGACCTGTGTCAGGGTGAGGAGGCTGCAAGAAAGGTGAGGAGGGAGAGGAGGGGACCAAGACGAGGCCAGACGAGAGCCCTGGGGACACGCCTGAGATCCAGGAACATCTTGTGTCCCCTTGGTCTCTCAACCAAGGAGCCTGCTACAGAAGAGCTCATGGGTGGCAGGAGGCAGCAGGAAGTGCATGAAGCTCATGGGTGTCCAGCAGCCCTGGATACAGGGCACATGTCCCCCAGCTAGGGGAAAGCTACCTTCAGAAACTTCTAGAAGCTCACAGATAGGGTCTCAGTGCCAAGTACCCATAGATCAGGGTGGTCAGCTCTGTCTAGAGAGAAGGGGCAGGGATTTGGAGGAGCCCCAGAAGGAGTAGAACTGCACTCCATGGGAGAGGTGGGGCTGGAGGGGCAGTCAGACAGGCCTTGGCCCATTCTCCTTGAAGCCTGGACCAGGACTCACCCTCCCTCTCTTCTGTGCTGCTGCTGTCCAGCCCCCCTCCTGTACCTCCCCTGTGTCCTGGAAACAAACTCACCCTATCTCATGGCTTGAGGTGCCTGGCAACCCTCCAAGAAACAGAGGAGGATGGGGATGGCTGGAGGCCCAGTGGGGGAGGGAGCCATAGCACCCGCCCCATGGGCCAGCAAGGCGACGTGCTGGGGAGGAGCTGAGAGTCAGGGAGGCTCATCCACCCAGGGATAGCCCCGGGTCCTGACTCAAAACCAGGCCCAGGGTCTGCCCCACACACCCCAGAGTGGCAGGGAGGCACGACCTGGCCACAAAGGGGCCTGGGAGAAAAATCCAACACAAACAGGCTGGGATAAAAGGACAAGTTGTCCACAAGACAGCGGGGTGGCTCCCTGAATGTCCATGTGGCCCAGTTCTTCCTCAGCCTCCCTGAAATGCCGTAGACCTGCTTCAACACTGGATGATACCATCTCAAGGCTCAGAGACAAGCTCTTACCCTCTTCTTCCATGAATCTGTGCCCGGGGGTGGCGTTGGAAGCCCAAATGAAACCAGGGCTTTAGCACAGCAAGGGGGCACCTTGCCTCTCCACCGCTATTTCCCTGCCCTCCCCATTAGCCAGTACCCTCTGGATACCAAGGTATCGGGTTGGCCTTGGGCTGCACAGGGTAACCAGACATATAGGCCAATACAGGAGCTTAGGGCAGTGGGCAACCCTGGAGGAAGCAACAGCCTGATCCTAGGAAAGTGGCCCCTCAGTCTGTGCAGAGGTCAGCTCCGCAACCTGTGGTCTCACCTACCCATGACACTGCATCCCAGCGCTCTCTGGTATGGGCCCTGTGCTCTGTAGCTCCTGAGAGTTCACTTGCATCAGCAGGGTGGATGACATGCACACTGCCCTCTGCCTAGGACTGCCTGCAGAGCATCCAGAGCTTCCTGAGAGTCCACCAAAACATCATCTTTATGCTAACCAGTGCTGGCCTGGCCCTCACGGTACCCCACACTCCCTCACTGCCCCTGCCCCACTCCTTCCCCTTTGCCCTGCTTAACCCTCGACCTCACGGAAGGGCAGGGTAAGGCAGCCCCCAGGTTACAGCCCCAAGCCAGGACTTCTGGTCTTGAGCATCCCCAGGGCTCTTTCAGCCTGAGGAACAGGGAGGAGCCAGCCGCTGGCCAGGGTCCCCTAAGGAACAGGGAGGTGACCCAGGGTGACAGTGTCTGCCTCACTCCTGTCCCAAGGTAGCTGGACTCTTCCCAACTCTGCAAAGCCCAGAAACTTCCCAGGATGGAGTGAGACTCCCGCCCTGGGGTTGCTGTTGATGGCTGAGACTTCCGGGTTCCACCCTCCGCAGGTGTATGCCATGCTGCTCAGCTCCTTCCTCTGCTTTGCCATCTACTTCGGCTACAACTTGGACCGCAAAGGCACATACATGGTGACCCCACGGTAAGTTCCCACCAACAGCCACCCACTCTCCCCAGAAGTCTCCAGCCCCCCTGCATGTGCACCTCCCACTGCTGAGGTGTCTCCTCTGCCCAGGAGGCAAGTCCCTTGGACCAGGGACCGACCTTATTCTCCAGAGGGAGCACTTTGGGGTATCCGGCCACAGTGGAGGTACAGACCAACTTGTACTCCACTCTGCTGCCTCTAGTTCCTACTTAGACCTGGCCTTATGCCTGCCATCCCCAGTGACACCAGCATAGAGAGATGGATGTTTTGTAGCCCAGGCCAAGGTCCCCAATCTTTGGGAACACCAGGACTCCCTGTGCACAGGGCAAAGAGGACCCAAATCTAGAAGCCAGGAAGAGCCTACTGCTCCCATGGCACACAGGCCACTTTACCCCGGCCTGGCTGCCTAGACCCTCCCTGTCCTGGCATCCTGCCTTCCCTCTGTATTCAGATATGGCCTCACCAACCCCTCAAAAACATTCTGCAACAGACTTCCAACCCCCCTAACCCAGAACATTCTACACTTGCCTCACAATCTGTTCTAGAAAGTCTTTATGGTCTGCTCTAGAATTTTCTACAGTAGCCTCCCAGTTTCCTCTAGAACATTCTACAGCAACCCCACAGACCTTGTTAGAACATTCTGAGATATTCTACCCTTGCAGTTGTCTCCAGAGAATTCTATGACAGCCTCACAGTCACCTCCAGAATGTTCTGGAACACATAGTCTTCTCTAGGCATTCTAGAAGAGTCTCAACATCCCCTCTGCTTCTCAGAGCCCATGGCTGCCAGCCCCAGGAGTCCATCCTCTTCAGACAGTCCCAGGGAAGGACCTGTACCTCAACATTCCTCTGAAGTGGAGACTCTCGCTGACTATTAGGATCCCAGAGAACAGTTTGATGGTCCTTGGTGGCCCTGGGCTCTGTTCTAATCTCCTGTCCTGCCACCTGTCTGCCTATGGAGCCAAGCCTCATGTGACTGATCCTGAAGGGAACTGTCCTCCACACAGTGGGGCCCAGAGAAGGGGAGAAGACTCACCGAACACACAGGCCTCCTGTAGAGTAGGTGTCAGCCTACAGGGAATAGGGCAGGGTGAGGGAGACAGGCCAAATATCAGGGAACTCAGGGCAAGCACAGCACTGTGTAAGGCTGCTGCCTGATGACTGTCACCATTTGTTCTTTGTGTTTTGTAAACAAATAGCACACATGTGGTGGTTTAGCACTGCACCTATTCACTCTGGAATGCTTTCTGGGTCAGAGTCCAGGTGGCTTGGGCAAACTCTCTGCTCATGAAGCCAAGCTCTCTGCTCATGAAAGGGACAGGAGGACTAGGCCTGATCCAGAGGCTGCTGGGAGAATCTCCTTCCAGGACCACTCTGGGTATTGGAAGAATCAGTTTCTTGGAGTTGTAGGCCTGATGTCACTTGTTACTTGCTGACTGGAGCAAGGGTTTCCTTCTGTGTCCCCTCCACCTTCAGACCAAGGTAGGCTGAAGTGTCCATGTGGGAGGATCTTCATGGTTCAAATAATCTGACTTTTGCCAGCTGGAAAAGCTCTCTGCTTGTGAGGCCTCATGAAAAGTTTTGGCCCACTCAAATAATCTCCTTACTTTTTATGGTGATCAAATACACACGACCTAAGGTTTCCATCATAATCCATCTTTAAGTGAACGGTTCAAGGGCATTAAGCACATTCACATCATTGTACAGCCACCACCATCATCCATCTCCAGAACTTTCTCTTTTCCTTCAAATCCTACAATGCTTCCTAGAGGCTGTCCTATGAGTGGAATCCTACAGGATTTGTCCTGTTGGCTGGCTGGTTTTATTTGCATAATGGCCTCCAGAGCCATCCAAATTGAAGCACATGTCAGAACTTCCAAAAGAGAAATCTCAGATTTCCAGTGGTCTCACAATCACTTGTTCCAGGAGCTTTAGGCTGGACATGGAACAGGCAGGGACTGAGAAATCCTAGCTCTTACAGCACTGTGTCTGGGCAGTCAGACCACCTCAGTGATGAACTTTCTAGTTGTCTCTGAATGTTTGAGTAATTTCCTCAAACTCCTAAGGGCTAGGGATACCATTTTGGCCCAGCCTAGGCTGAGGTTCCAGGAAAACTGACAAGAACTTCCACAGATATGAACCATGCTCCCTCCAGACCAACCAAGGGGCAGGGGAGGCTCTCAAACTAAGAACTATTATATGATGGGCAGCCACAAAGTGACAAAGGCTCACTATGTCACCCTTGTCCTCCTGATGACACATACATCCTTCCTCCACTCTTGACTCCTCCCAAAGAAAGTCCCCATGTCCTATAAAGCCCTCTGCAGCCAACCATGCTCAGGACTTGTGCCAAGAAGACAATGTCCTGAGTCACAAATGACGGATGTTCCTCCTCTGGTTCCATTCGTATCATCTCACCATTCTGCAAACTATAGAATGATAGTTAAGGAAGCACCAACAATACATCCCACATGCTACAATGATGGGAAGAGAAAAAAGGAAGTGAGATAAATTTACACAGCATAGTTAAAACAGAAATTGCAACAGATGCCACCCTGAGGATGCTCATCTCTGTGGCTGTCACCCTGCCATAGCTGCGTTCGTGGCCTGTCTCCTCCACACATACTTCGTGTTCCCCAACTCTGCCTTCTTCCAAAGCATATCACCAATTAGGTGGGGTGAGGATGGACCCTGGGGCCACCTAGGCCCACTCATGTTAAGCAGCAGCCTCCCTATGTCCTTTCATCAGAGTCACCATCACCAAGCTGCCTGTATGTTCTTTTAACCCAGTGACAAAGAATCTCAGAATGGTCAGGTGCATCCCTGGCTCCCAGCACCACAATAAGATCATTTTGTTCTCCAGTAGAAACCTTCCTTTGTTGGCTACTAAGATCTCCAACTCAGGAAAGCAGGATCTACCAGGGCCAAGCAGCAAAATTTTAGAGAATGGTTCATTGGCTGTAATCATAAGGGTTGTTGCCCCCAGTTTCGCCCTTCAGGCCCCAACCTGTGGGTTCTGGTTTAAGGAATGGCACCATTCTCTGCCTACGGATAAGGCTGTACTGGTACGAAAAGCCTGCAATCTTGTAACAGAGTCTCCCACTGTGGTCCTAAATGATGCCTGGCCAACCAGCCCAGTGTCCCACAGGGTGGCCTCATTTGCATAAAAGGATAAATGTCAACCCCAGTGAAATTCATGACACCTCCCCCTGGTCTTGTGTCTTCAGATATCAAGCCAGTTCCTTGACCAAAGACAGTGATATGTGGTGCTATGGTTTGTGTGTCCCCCAGGGCTTCCTGTGCTGGAGTTTAATCCCCAATGTGAGGGATTACAAGGGTGCAAGCTTAATCTAATGTGTTTAGAGGCAAGGCCTTTGGAAGGTGATTAGGGTTAGAGAAGGTGTGCTCGATTTGGCAGCATGTATACTAAAATTGGAAGGATTAGAGAAGGTCACAAGGGCAGAGCCCCATGGTTGGACTCTGGTGATTTATGAGAACAGAGAGCAAGACCACACAGGTACACACTCAAGTGCCCTGTCTCTTCACATGCAGTGTCCTGCACAGCCTCAGGACTCTGCCAGCAAGGTCTTCACCAGATGTGACCCCTTGTCTTGTATCCACCAAATAAACCTCGTTTCTTCAGAAGTATCTTGCTTCAAGCATTTCATTATAGTAATTATTCATGGGCTAATGTAGGAAGTTAGTACTGAGAACAGGGCCACTGCTATACTATACCTACAAGTGTGCAAGTGACTTTGGAACTGGGTGGCTGGCAGCAGAAAGAAGGGCTTGGAGGGCCCAGCCAGGAAATCCTTGAGTGCTTCGTGTAGCCACTGTGGGCACTCCAAAGACAGCTCAGGGGGAAATTAGGGAAAAAAGGAAAAGCTAGGTTGGCTTAGAGACTGGTTGTCAAAAGTATGTTGAGGGACCCGTGGACAAATGGAAATGAAGACTGTTGGAAACTGGATTTAAGGCTGCTTTTGATACATTGCAGCAGGGACCTTGGGTGCATTGTGTCCATGCTCTGAGACTCGGTGAAAGGCCGAGTTTAGGAATGATGAACTAAACAGGGCATGGTGGTGCACGCCTGTAATCTCAGCACTCAGGAGGTTGAGGATTCTTTTCTTTTCTTTTCTTTTCTTTTCTTTTTTTTTTTTTTTTTGTCTTTTTGTCTTTTTCAGACTATGCAGCTCAGGCTGGCCTTGAGCTCACTTTGTAGCCCAGGCTGGTCTTGAACTCACAACGATCCTCCTGCCTCAGCCTCCCGGGTGCTGGGATTACAGACGTGAGCCACCATACCCGGCCTATAGGCTGAGAATTCTTGCAGGAGGATCTGTGACTTTAAGGCCAGCCCAAACTACATAGTGAGACGGTATTTGAGAGAGAAAGAGAGAGAGAGAGAAAGAGAGAGAGAGAAAGAAAATAAGAATGATGGGCTAAGCCAGCTATAAAGGCACACACCTGTAATCTCAGCCTTCAGGAGGCTGAGGCAGGAAGACTACAAATTAAAGACCAGCCTGGACTCCGTCTCAAAAATACAAACAAATAAATAAAAGAATCATATGACCTTTATTGTTGAAACACATTTCAATATGATGAAGCATTCGGGGTGTGGGATGGGTGCTACTGTCCATTTTCAGTCACAGTTACAGTGAGATTCAGGAATGAAAGGAAGAGAAGCAAAGAGACTTGGAAAATTCCTAGCCTGGGCATAAAGATCAAGGAAAATTGAGTATAACAGTGCAAAACAAGACTCACTTACAGAATAGAACAGTGCATGTCAAAGGGAATGCTTTGCATCAGAATGGTTGGAAAAAGGCCTCCAGTTATCTCAGAAATCTTAGTGAAAACTCTGCTCTGGGATGTCTGGTGTCTGGTCAGTGTAGGGCTCTCTAAGTCACCTGTGCATGGGGACAGACATCTTTAAGGCATGGTCAAATTGCATTCCAAATACTGGTCCCAAATGATGCACTCACCAGCTACGCATGGGGGCTCTGCTTGGCACCCGTCTAAACATTACACCAATCTGGTAAGAGCCAGGCGGCACTGCCTCCCAGTCTCACCTTGCCATTTCCAGGCTGATGAATCAGGCTTTTATGGATCTAATTTCTATTTTGTGAGCCACCTATCTGTGCCCACTGTTGGATGGTGTAATACACCTCTTCTTGCCGAGGTGTAGGGGAGAGTTTATGTATTGCTAGGTAGAGATCGTGTGTTGTGCATTGTTTACTTGTGTGGTAAATGTCTGTGGCTTGGCTTCTGCTCTCTTTACGATCATTTTTGGTAAACCAATATCCTCTGCTTTCTGTCTTTTTGTGACAGTTTGGTACAGAAAAGCAGTGGAATAAGGAGCAAATGTATGCCTTGATAGTTAATTCTCAGTGTCGTCTTGGTCTGGGCACAGCTGTTGGCCCCACATCAGTCTAAACATTTCTATGAGGCTGTTTTCCTGTGTGCTAGACATTTGAATCAGCAAGCTGGGAGTACAGCTTCATGGAAGAAGGAATTCAGCCTTGAGATTGATGCAGAACCCTGAGTTTCATCTGCTGGGCTGACCTGCAGAGGTCAGGTTCAAATAAGTGTGTTTGTGTGTGGAAATGCATGTATGAGATACAGGATATTAGTTCTGTTTCTTTGGGGAACCCTAATAGGCCCGTCAGCTACATTAGGGCAGTGGCAGGTATTTGCCTTGATCTGGGCCCTGTGGAGGCCCTCACATGAAGGCGACATCCAAGAAGTCACCTCCTGCTCTTTGCATAGGCTGCAACACTACACCAACACCCATCTCTCCACCCTCTTTTGCACCGCCCCCCCAGAAGCCAGCTGCCATATTGAGAGCAGCCTTGTAGGGATGCCAGCCAGCCACCAGCTGGAGGAAAAGTGAGGCCCTATCAGGAACTGAAACATCACCCAGTCACTAAAAGGGCAGGGAAGCGGTCCTGCAGGTGAGCCCATCGCCCTGGCCACTGAGAGTGGCCTCAAAAGAAAACTTGGGCCAGAAGATTCGCCACTAAGTATGCTCCCATTTCTGCCCCAAGGAAACTTTGAGACAGCAGATGCTGCTGTTTTCTATTTTTTTCCAATGCAGCACTGTTTCTGGTATTATATATGTCATGTTTAATAAAACTACCAAAGACAAAACATGCTTTTAAAAGCTATAATTTTTAGCCCAAGCATAGTGGTATACACCTGTAATCCCAGCACTTGGGAGGCTGAGGCAGGAGGATCACCCAAGAATTTGAGGCCCGCCTGAGCCACATAGTGAGCTCAAGGCCAGCCTGAATTACACAAGGAAACCCTGTCTCAAAAATAAAATAAAAATGTAAAAATCTGTAGTTTTTAATCAATATATCAAAAATCATTTTAAAACACAATTTGGTACCAAACCCTAACCATATGAGAACACTATTTACAAAATCTCTCAATATAATTACAGAACTGAAAAGGATAAAACTAAATATAATTGTAAAAGTAAAAAGAGTAAAGAAACGAGACTTAGGTTTATTTTTAACATGACCATTAAAGAGAGCTCAGTGATTAAGTGGTTAAGGCATACCAGCACATGAATGAGCAGTGAATGACAGGTAACAGGGAATTTGCTAGAAAAGTGCAAATGGCTAATAAACATGAAAAGGTGCCCAGCTTGCATATGGATGAGGAAGGAGCAAATGTAAGGTAAGCCATTACCTTCAGGGCTACTTCATTACACAGCTGACTGAAGAGGTACAAGATGTTGCAAAGGAACCTGCAGCAGGCCTGGGTGCACCCCGCGCCAGTCTCCCCCCGGGGCTGACTCAGGCAGAACCACAGAGTCAACGCCCACGAGAACCCACAGGGTAGATCTGGGATCCCACAGCTGGTCACAGGCTCATCTGCACCTTCCTGTGTGCGTCCCTATGAGTGAGACTCTGTGCAGTGTCATCGTGCAGGTCACTTTCCGAGACTGTCACCCGAGTCGGGGCTCCGCCGCCATCTCCCTCCTGCTGCCCGTGTATAGTCACGTCCTCTTTGATGGTTAATCTTGCTTGCCAATTTGGCTGGTTTGAGAGACAGCTAGAAGATTAGTAATGCACATGTCTGGGTGTGTCCCCGTGGGTGGTGGGGTGGTGACTTGGGGACTGCATCTGGCCCCTGGCCTCTTCCTCTCTGCCTCTTCTCCTGTTCTCTGCTTTCCAGAGGCCTTGAGGAGAGCAACCTTCCTCTGCTGTACCCTTCCTGCTGTGAAGCTTCCGCCTCACCACAGGGCTAAATCAATGTAGACGGCTATGGACTAAAACCTTTGAAAGCAGCTGGGCTTGGTAAAAACCTATCTATAAGCCCAGCACTTGGGAGGCTGAGGCAAGAGGGTGCCCACAGGGTCTAGGCCAGTCTGAACTACACAGCAAAACTGTGTCTCAGAAAACAGCAACAACAAAAAAACTCTAAAACCATGAGCCTAAATGGATCTTTTTTCCTGTAAATTTCCTCCACTCTGGTCTAGGGATTGAACCCAAGGTCTTCACAGAGCTATAACTCTGACTTTTAAATTTTTATTTTATTTTATTTGTTTTGTTTTATTTTATTTTTGTTTTGTTTTAAAACAAGGTCTTGCTAAATTGCTAACTTGTCCAGGCTGGGCTTGAACTTGCAATCCTCCTGTCTCAGCTTCCTAGAGTGCTGGGATTATAGGCACGCAGTACCTCACCAGGTTTCTTAAATTGTTTATCTGAAGTAGTTGTCATGATAACAGAAAGCTGGCAAACACACCCATCAACCTCCCCAGCAATCCACAACCCCAAAAACCACTAATCTGCTCTCTTTCTCTATAACACTGTCATTTCAGGAACATTATGATTATATGATCTTCGGGGCTGACCTTTGTCACTCGGCATAATTCTTTTGAGGCCTGCTCTTGCCCTGGTGTGTAATGATACTCCTTCCCTCCTTAATGCAGACTGATGGTTTATAATGTAGGGGACAAATTTGTTTAACCATCTGTTTTTAAGGCACGTTTTGGTTGTTTCCACTTTGGGGCTATTATAAAGAAAGTATCCATGACTGTCCATGTGCAGCTCTATGGGTGGACATGGATTTTCTTAGCTTTTGGACGTATGCCTTAGTGTGAGACTGTAGTGCACACAGTGCTTATATCTTTATGTTCCTAAGAAACTGCCAATTTGCTTATGTCTGTAATGTCAGTACTTGGGAGGCTGAAGCAGGAGAATCACAAGTTTGATCACAAGCCTGGGCTGCATAAAAAGGCCCTTTTTCAAAACTCAAAAAGAACAAAGAAGAAAGAGAGAGAGAGAGAGAGAGAGAGAGAGAGAGAGGAGGGAGGAAGGGAAAGAAGGAAGGAAGAAAGGAAGGAAGGAAGGTAAAGAAAGAGAAAGAGGAGCTGGGGGTTTAGCTCAGCGGCCTAAGTGTCTGCCTGGCAGGCATAAGGTTCTGAGTTTGATCCCTGGTACCAAAAAAAAAAAAAAAAAAAAAAAAAGAGAGAGAAATCTACCAACTTTATATTCTTATCTTCAGATGAACCTTTTCTTTTTTTCCCCCTAACATTCTTTTTAGTAGTTTCTCTTTGTTCTTGTTGTTTTTGGTTTTTTTATAACGCAATTTACCAGACTGCTAATTTTATTAACCTTCTGGAGGAGGCTTTGACTGCTGGCCCTCTCCATGGTGTCTTCCCACCGGCTCATTCATGTCTGCCCCTGTGTGTTTTCTTTCTTTCCTCCTGTACTGTGTGGGTTGGTCCTGCTGTGCTTATCCGAGCATCTCCAGCGGATGCTCAGCTCACTGACTTCTAGCCTTCTCACTAAGTACAGAGACATATTTCCTCCCAAATGCCACTGCGCTGTATCCCATGAGTTTTTAAGGTAGCTTTTCAATACCCTTCACTTGTAAGTACTTTTAAATTTCCATCCTAATTTCTTCTATGGTCTATCACCTATTCAGAATAAATGTTTTAAATCACCTTGTCATGGACTTCTGTTTACTCTGGCAGATGAGAGAGTACAGCATAAAGTATAGCAATGCTTTGGACCATGGTTGAGAACCTAGCACAGCCAGGGGAAGAGCCAGCTTCTAGAGCATCCAGGTAGAAGACAGCCCTGCCTATCCTCAGAGTGCTCCTGCAAGCCTGGCCCTGTCTTGTCCTGACCAAGCCTCCTCCCACATGGCCTGCTACTGGGTCAGCTGGGGACACTCCTAGTCCTCAGTGGCCTGACTTGCTGCTAGGCACGGGTGCTATTAGGGACAGCCATAATCCTGCCAGCTGTCCCTTATCAACCCCATGGTGGCCTTCCAATGTCCCAGCTGGGCTGGCCACAGGCTCTCAGGATATTCTTCTGGCTCTTTCCCCTGCCTCAACTCCCTGTAAGAGGGTCTAGAAAGTTCTGTAGAAGCTGCAGCCAGACCTAACCAAGGCTTCACTGCACATCTGTCCTGCAAGAGCCTTCCCATGGCAGCCAGGCGCTTCCCTCCCCAGCTGGATGTGAAGCTGCTCTCAGGTGTTTGCTGCAAAAGCAGTAAGGTCTGAGGGTCCCTGTGGGGCTCCATGGCTGTGTCCTTCTCACTGCGGCAGCTGCCTTGTTCTCAGTGTCTAAGGTGCACGTACACACTGAACAGGCTCCTGCTAGACAGACACACTTCACAAGTTTGCAAGCTAAAAAATGACGGGGGAGGGAGGCAGCAGTTCCTTCCACAGCCAATTTTGCTCTGAGCCCCAACTCCTAGTCTCTCACTCCAGGATACCATTGGCCCTAGTTCTGGACCAGGCACTGGTATCCTACACAGGTCCTAACTCAGTACTATCTCATGTCCTTTCCCAGGTAGAGAAACTGAGACACTGCTGTCAGGAGAAGGTGACCCTGGGCTATGCGGCATCTTACTGCAGAGTGGGCGGGCAAGGGTAGTCTAACCAACAGGCACCTCGATAGGGCTCCTGCCTGGGGTTCTGGGGCCCTGCACTGTATCCACTGCATACAGTACAGTCTGTGGGCCACGGCACTTGCCTTGACACCTGCAGTGGGTACTAGAAGCCTCCCAGCTGGTAAAAAGGTGATCTTCAAAGTTAAACAATGCTTAAATTCTCAGACCCAGCCAGGAGGACCTCATGTTCTCAGATGCATGGGAGGCCAAGGGAATGGGACAATGACAGTAAGGGAGGCCTCACTGCTCCAGGTCCCATGGGCCTTGCAGGCCTCATAGTGTCAATGTCCTATAGCAGCACACCCTGGGCCCAGAACTGGGTATCCAGGAATACGGCCCCAGGTGCCTAGGCAGTGCTTAGTCCCATCTGTCCAGTGTGGCTGGTGGCCTCACCTCACCTGAATGGTGGGGGAGCCACAGCTCATCTTCTTCAACTGCTCCTTAGGTGTCACCTCCCTGGACAGCCCGCTGGCAGCTGGAGGCATTCAGGTCTTTCTCCGGGGCCAACTCACTCCCAGGCTACAAAGATGCACATTCCTGATGGGTAAAGCAGGGCCCAGGCTAAAAAGGTCTGGTGACTCCCAGCAGCAGCACAAGGGCAGCTGCTTGGTTGATTAGGAGCAGACCCTGGGGTTACCAGCTGCTGCCTGTCCCAGCCTCAGCCCTGGAGTGGACCCTCCAGCTGGGTTGGTACTGGGTCCCTTTGAAAACTCCAGAGCCTGTTCAGTGTGGCGGTGTGTGTGTGTGGGGGGGCTGGTTCTTCTCTGCTTTAGCCAGGCCTGAGGAGTTGCTTCAGAGCCGCCGATATGGGAGGATCCCTCTGAGTTTCCTGGGAGAAGCTGCCCAGCTTTCTCATGTTAGGCCTGACCCCCTACACAAGCTACAGTCGAACTCTGACTGACAGCCCCATCAGCAAGGAAGGAAGACCAGCAGCCACTCAGGAAGCCAGTGCTGGAGAGGGAAGAAAGGACACAGGTAGGAGCTCTGGGAACTTGGGGAGTCACAATCCAGCAGCCAAAGTGAACTCCAAGCAGAGGCCCAGTATGGGGAAGGGAGTGTGCATATGTGTGCATGTGATATGAGTGTGCAGACGTGTGTGCACATGCATGATGTACATGTTGGTCAGAGGGAGCGCAGGAAACTGACTGTCCAGTATCCTGGTGTGAGGGTCTACTGTGTCAGGAACAGCAAGGACAGTAGGTGGGAGGTCACTGACATCACTCAGTTCAGGAATGCAGCCAGAGCACGGAAGATGGGGTCAGGCTGGGGTCTCAGTGAGAGGGTGGCAGAAGCAAGAAGGGACAAGGCAGTGCTGGTGTGTAAGGTCCATCATCACTTCCTGGGCACAAGACACCATTCTGGCCCATAATGAGCAGGTGGGAGTGACCTATACCCTGTTCAGGCCTGGCTCACCCCCAGCCCTCCTTGTCTCTACCATTGGGAAACTAGAAGCCACTTAACCTGCTGGTGCAGCCCTGAAAGGAGGAGGGATTCAGTCCATATCACATAGACAAGAGATGGCAAAGTCCATGTGTCATCCTGACTGGCTGCAGGGGTAAAGTCTGAACACTGCAAGGCGTGAGGGTGATGGAAGCAGTTTTTCTGGATGAAAGTAGCAGCTGAACCAGAGGGCTCCATAAAGCAGATGGTGTTCCCCTGTGTAGCTGAGTCTACTGAGGCCTGAATAGAACAGAAGGTGGAGGAAGGAAGAATTGCTCCTTTTCCTGCCTCTTTGTTGAGCTGGCACACTGGTTTTTTTCCTGCTATTGGTTGGAAATTTATATCATCAGGATACCTGGGTCTCATCCCTTCAGATGCAGACTGAATTTCTCCACTAACTGCCCTGGGTCTCCAGCTACAGACAGGAGATGGTGGGACTTCTTGGCCTCCAAAACTACATGAGCCAATTTGTCATTTGAGATAGACAGATCTGGAGGTACGGAGATATGCGTAACTTCTGTTCTTCTGGAGAATCCTAATACAGATTTGAGTAGCAAGAGGAATTTCTGGAATTCATTCTCTAAGCTGATTAAAGATACCAAGGACTCTATTAGCAGTATAAAGAAGCCAGGAGCTAAGTAACTCTGCGTATGATACTTCTGAACATTTGTAGAAAACTAAGGGACTTAATGACATTTCTTGATGACTCTTAATGTTGTGGGGGCAGAAGGCTGAAAGAGAAGATGTGCTTAAGGGTTTGATGCCTCTGTGAGGCACCACAAAGAGGTCCTAAGGGATCTTGGATGCACCCTGAGAGACAGTTTGTCTCCTGCAGTTTCAGGGCTGAAATGCTGAAACCTGAACCCTGAGCCCACCCCAGACTGGAGGAATCACAAGGCGAGTTCAAGCCCAGTCTGGTGGGGTGTGTTGTGTACTGGTGCAAAGAGGGCACTGGCTGTGAAAAAGCAGAACCCCAAAGACTGGGACGGGAGCACTGGAGTAAACTCCTATGAGACTGGGGACGAGGCAGGAAGAGGTGGCCAAGGAAATGACAGGGAAAAGAAGGGAGGGTTTGTCTTGGAGCCCACTTCTGGGACAAGATTTACCTTCACAGTTAAACATTAGTCCAGGAGCAGCATATCCAGGTCTAAATGCAATGGATGAAAGTAACCAGATAGTTTATACTCAGGGAGTCCATGGGGCATTCACCCAGAGGTCTTTGCTCAGTGGTCTTCAGCAAGCAACCGTTGGCCAACCCTAGCCCAAATCACCATGTCATCGACTATGCAGTTTTGACCATGCAGTGGACTTTGGATGCCATGATAGTTCCTCTGTCAACAACCCCACCATCCAATGCAAGCCCCTCGTTGGCAAGGGAAAAAAACCGAATGCCAACTTCTCAGCCTTATTCCAACCTTAATGCTTAAAAGCTCAGCATGAAGCTCCTCTGGACTGCAACCTCTTCACACTAGCTTGCTCCCACCCTGGGGAATATACCATTACTTGACAAATAAATGTTTGTTCTTGCTGTTCCTTTTATGGGCCCTGCTCAATTCTTTGTTCAAGACATCAAGAATCAGGTCAAGACCCCCAATCTGGTAATAGGCACACAGAGTCCCTAAGTTCTGATGAGTCTTCTTCGCCAGTGGCAGTGGCCTCCCCAGTTCTACCTGAGGGTTAGCCCTGTATCGCCTAAGGGAAATTTAGCCATCTTCCTGGGAGCAGCTGCCAGGCAAGACAGGGTGGATCCTTCTCAGCACCACCCAGGCCTTCTTTACTTCTGGACCTATGGCTACTGTCAGGTCCCAGGAAGGCCTAGAAGGAGAGGTGCAGAGTGAGCCATGATGAGATGTGCTACATACCAAAAGAACTATTTGAGTTTTCTAAGTTACACAGGCTGCAATTCAGTGAAAAAGAAAAGAAAGAAATCCAGTGAATACATGTGGAAATAGGCACAGAGGGAGTGAAATATGCTGGGAGGAACAAACAGTTGGGTTGGACTGAGTTTATGGACATGGCCCACCAAACACAGACTTCACGTTTAACATTGCAGATTGAGAATTGCAATCTGGTGATGCAAATAGCAGTCTGAAGCCCTGAGAGGGTCCCATAGGTGAATGTCAGGACAGAGCTTTAGGATTTTGAAGCAAGGCCCTGCAAACAATGACTTCCCTTCTGAGAACTTCACAGCTCTTGGCCTGCTACTTGCCCCTGGTAGAAACTGAATGCCCACCAAGTTCACATATGAGCGTGCCCATCATCAGTGGGCCCACCAAGCCAGAAAAGTTGGGCATCCACCCACAGCAGCAATCCATCATCAAACGGAAGTGGGGTGTGTGGTTAGGCCCACATCTGAGGACACAGGTAAGATATATGAAGCGACCAAAATGTCCAAGGCGCCTTCTCTTGTCTTGATGCTTTCTCCCTCCTAAACCTGTGGCTTCACAGAGAATCAGTGCCCAAAAGCAACAGCCAGAGGAAGAAAAGACTCAGGCCTGAGTTACAGAGGGTTCTGCATGAAATGCAGGTGACACTAGAAAAAGACAGCTGCAGCACTCTGGGACATCCCTGGGGATAGTAGTAAGCAGGATCTGCCTGGGAAGACAGAATTTTGCACTGCTTGGAAGGAGAAATGGTTGGGCTGTGGCTATATGCATATTCATGCCTGTGGCCAGAGGTCTGGCTAAGAACCTGGAAGGAACACAATTGGAAAACTGGTGACAAGGAATTTGGGGAAGAGGTATGTGGCTAGACCTCTCTGAATGGGAGAAGGATATGGAGATCTTCGTATTCTGTGTAACTATTTTCCAAACAGTGACCTCAAAAGAGGGAGCCTTTAATAATCAACTGAACAGGGCGACCCATTCTGTGGATACCTGATGGCCTGCTTCCCAGTCATTCCTGCTATTGCCCAATGGGCCTATGATCAAAGTGGCCATGGAGTTCAGGGATGAAGGTTATGATGGACTCAGCAGAAGTACTGCTGCTTACTAAAGTTGGCCTACTGCAGCCACCACTGGGAGTCCAATATGCCAGCAGCAGAGACAAACTCTGATCCCTTGGTATGGCACTGTTCCCTAGGGTGATCAGCCAGTGACCTGTGGCAAGCTGATTACACTGGGTGGCTTCCACCATGGGAAGGACAGTGTTTTCTTCATACTGTAGTAGATTCATGCTCTGCATACAGATCTGCCTTCCCTACATGCACTGCTTTTTCCAAAATTACCATCCATGGACTTACAGTAGGCTTTCTCTACCATCATGCTATTTCTTGCGTGTCTTAGTCTACTTGCACTCCTGTAGCAAAGTACCTTAGACTTGGCAACTTATACACATCAGAAATTAATTTCTTACAGTTCCAAAGTCTATGAATTCCAAGCTCAAGTTTCCAGCAGATGCAATGTCTGGGGAAGAACTGTTCCCATAGGTGACAGCCTAGACCCACTATCAGCCTGAACTTGAGCAGTCTCAGCCCGTACCTGCTGTCAGCCTGAGGAATGGGAGCTACAAAAACCACAGTTCACACTCAGGTTTTGCTATGATGTCCTCACATGGTGGTAGCTCACTCCTTCTGTAGAGTGTGCTTATTTTCCTACTTTTATTTGAGTCTAACTTGCTCTACTGAGCCTATGTCTTTTCCTTCCTATAATAAGACTTTGCTACTGTTTGCACTTATCTTGACCAATTGTTTGCTCAGGCCAGAAAGAACTTAGAAACTATCTCTGGAAGGAGACTCCAGCATCCCAACACCTGGTAACACTAGGGCCACCTGTTCAACCTTGCCTACAGGTATATTTTTTCTGGTTTGCATCTTCAATGCTAGCTTGCTTTCTCCTCTGTCTTATTGGGTTCAAGTTTTTTTTGGTTGTTTTTTTTGTGGGGGGAGTTGGTTTTTTTGAGACAGGTTCTCAATATAGTTCATGCTGGCTTTGACCTCACTATGTAAACCAGGCTGGCCTTGAACTCATGGTGATCCTCCTGCCTCAGCCTCCTGAGTGCCAGGATTACAGGCATGTGCCACCATGTTTTCGAGGTTCAAGAATTTGTATGATAGGGCTGGGGATTTAGCTCAGCAGTGTAAGTGCCTGCCTTGCAGGAAAGTGGTCATGAATTTGATCCCTGGTACAAAAAAAAAAAAATTCTTATGATAATTTTGGCTTCCAGTTTTTCTCCCTGTCTAAAATGTGTGTGGTTTGTACTTGCTAAGTGACATCTCCAGAATTTTTATGTCACAGATCCCTAGGTATAAAGATCTTTGGGGCAAATTTTTTAGTATAGCCCAGCTATTGTGTATGACCTCTTTTTCCTGTGTTTCAGATCTGCTGATGCAATCTAGCAAATGTTACCTGACCTCAGGAAAGATGACAGACAGAATGGGCCACACTAGTCACGACAAAATGTGAGGCCTGTGGAAACCTTGCTATCCTGTGTATGGAGCTCATGGTCTCACAATGACATCTTGAGGAGTGAAGTCATGAACCAAATGGAGGAAGTTAAGAAGGCCATCTGTGCTTGTCTTGACCAATTCTTTGTTAAGGACAGAAAGAACTCAGAAACCACCTGTAGAAGAAACTCCAGCACCTCAAAACCCCAGAACAGGGGTACAACACCATTCAATGGTAGAGTAACACTGACTTGCTTCTGACTAAGGAACTCAATGCTCAGCAAGAGCTGGGGCAACACTGGGCCCATGTCTCTGGCATTTGATGCCTAACTGTGTCTCCCTAAATCCTGGAGTAGTTGACTGCAGAGTGCAGTGGAATGGCCTCATGATGACGCACTTACGTGGCAACAGCGTGATAATACCTGATAGGCCAAAGCAAGCTCAGAATCAGTATTCGGTGTGTGTTACAGTTTCCCCCATGACTGGGGATTCACACATCCAAGAATCACAAAGTTAAAAGGGAGTGGCCCCACTCATCATGGCCCACGTGACTCACTAGCAAACTTTTCCTTTCTGTCTCCAATGACCTTATGCTCCACTGGCCTGAGGGTCTTGATTCCACCAGGAGACACAACAGTGATACGCAGGACTAGAAACTAAGATGTCACCTGCTACTTTGGGCTTCCCAGGCCTCTGACTGAACAAGTTGAGAAGGCAGACAGTACTGGTTGAGGAGCCTGATCCTTACCATCCAGGGAAAATTTGATTCCTTCTCCACAAGGAGGAAGAGAGTGTCCAGGTTGCAGGAGACCCCTTTAGGGCACCTTCTAGCATCACCATACCCCACGATCAAGGTCAGTGGAAAACTTCAACCACCCAAGGCAGCAGGACTAAGAATGGCCCAGGAATAAAGACGTGAGTCATCCTGTCAGATAAATAACCATGTTCCACTGAAGTGCTTGCTGAAAATAAAGGGAATGCAGTATGAATAACAGAGAAAGGTAGTTATATATATCGACACTGACAAGCCTTTTTTTTTTCTTTGCCTTTTTGAGACAGGTTCTTGCTATACAGTTCAGGCTGGCCATGGGATCACTTTGTAAGCCAGGCTGGTCTCGAATTTGCAATGATCCACCTGCCTCAGCCTCCCAAGGGCTGGGATTATAGGAGTGTGCCACCATGCCTGGCAACTCTGACAAATTCTAAAGCCAGTTGCAACACTAGAACTATTTAGCATGAGTATTTCCCCCCTTTTCTGCTAAAACGTCTTTGTGTGACTATAAACACATATTAAAGATCTTTGTTTTCATTGCCATCTTGGCCCTTTATCATGTGACGTAAGATGCATTAATTCATATCAGTAATTAAATGTTGCTAAGTAGTATTTAAATTATCAGGAGAACAGCAAGCAGCGCTTACAGACTATAGCTCCTGTTGTGGGGAAGGGATCAGTGTTTGGTTGTATGGTTTTCTTATGCTGGATGGAGTCATGACCTTGTTACTGCCTTTACCTAGAGATTAAGTGTGGTTTAAGGTATCCATGTGTCATGTTGATTAGAAGTAGACCTGTAATGGTTAGTTTTAGGTGTCAACTTAACTGGGTACAGAGGTGGCCAGATGACTGGTAAAGCATCATTTCTGAGAGTATCTGTGAGGGTGTTTTCAGAGAAGATGAGTATTTGAACCAGAGACTGAGTGAGAAAGACTCACTTTGCCCTAGTGGGTGGCACCATCCTATTGACTGAGGACCCAAGCAGACTGAACAGGCAGAAGAAAGGTAATACCCTCCTCCTCCATCACTATCTCTCCTAACCTGGGCATGGAAATCAGTGCTCCAAGTTCTCTGCCCTTTGGACTCGATGCCTTGCACCAGTGGCCATGTCCCCTATCTCGGGTCTCTGGCCTTGAACCAAGAGTTACACCATTGATTCCCTGTTTCTGAGGCCTTTGGCCTTGGATTGAGTCCTGCAACAGATTCGCTAGTCTTCCAGCTTGCACATGGCCCTTCCAGCCTCCAAACTGTGTTATCCAGTCTCCCTAATAAATCTGCTCCTGTATCTCCATAAATCTTAGGAGGACTGTGCTGGGCACTGCTGTCACGGCCTTGATCTTCCTTGCAGCCCAGCCAATTGCCTGGTTCACAGCAGTGGCCCTCCCCAGAAAACACACTTAGCCCAAGGGAGCTGCTTCACCCCAGATTCCAAGGTCACTTGTGTGCAACAGATGATGAGGAAGGAAGCAAAAGACCAGTTTCTATAATTAATGGTATGTGCTGCCGTAGGAGATTAAAACATGACAAAACTGGCTGGGGAAGTAGGTGTGACCTTTTAATTACAAAATCCCAGAGAACATGTGCAGAACAGTTCCCAAAGCCCTGAAAGAAGTTCTCACTTCTTTTTTTGCAGTACCAGGGATTGAACTCATGACCTTGCACTTGCCAGGCAGGTGCTTAAGCCACTGAGCTAAATCTCCAGCCCCCCCCCTTTTGAGTTTTCACTTATTGTGAGAACTCAAGCAAGTTTTCAGTGGGATGACCTAGACCTGAGGTCAGCCTGAGGCATGGGATCCCGGCACCACCTCTCAGCACCTGTATGGAGCAGTTCTTCCAAGTTCCTTCAAAATTTAGACAGCATAAAAAGACGTAGATTGTTGGGAGCCACAAATTCACAGTGACTGGTTTTCCTGATGGGATAAAAGGAAGAAGAATTGGGATTATCGGTTCTACGCATCTGAAATTTCCCATTGATTCTTCTTAGCATAAGATCATCTACACCTTCATGAGTCATCTCAGGATCATACTCAAGGTCAAGATACTTCTCCTACATTAACATAATCTGCTACTTGGAAAAGTCTTTGAACCACTTCCAAGATTCTGCTGAGTTTCCTGCGTTTTCCACTCTAATCCCTTCCTTGATTGAAAAAATAAATATGGGCTTCCCAGAGACATTTCTTGTTTTAGCCCACAGAGTCTCAAACTCTGCAGAAGGTTTTGATCTTCCTAGAGCCTAAAATATATCACTTGTCTCATTTATTTTAAGCCTTTACCATATACTCATTTGGGAGATTGGGGATCTAGGCCATGCCCCAATAATAGATGCCATGAAGAGCTCACTATCATGATTTTCCTCATAATAGCCTGTCCTGTGTCCTTGGGGGTGTACTTACCTCTTGCTTTATTCTCTTTCACTTGACCCAAGCTTGTTCTCTTTACAGAAGCAGTTTCTTTCTTGCTCTTCACTTTTACTTTTCAAATAAAGTTTTTGCTTGTTTTGTTCAATTCTTTATTAAACATAAGAAGAACCTGAAATGAAACTCAGGAAAGGGAAGTGAACAACCCAAAACCCTGTCACATTGATTTGAGCCACTTTTAGAAGGCAGTGACTCCCGGGTAAGGGTACAGCCATATCAGTTGTTAAAATATGAATCTATTAACTGGGTGTGATAATCCTAGAACTCTGGGAGACTGAGGCAGGAGGACTGCAAGTGTGAACCCAGCCCAGGCAACCTAGAGCCTGAGTGAGACCCTAACTCAAAATTTAAAAATATAAATAAAAAGAGCTGGAGATACAGGTCAGTGAGAAGGCCATAGGTTCAATCCTCAGAACAGCAGAAAGCAAAAAACGAAACAAAACAAAAAACAGAAATGATTTCCATGCCAGTTAGTGAAACACCCTGGCCTCAAACCTCAAGGTGACCCCAGGTCACTCTCGTGCTCCCCAGGACCTTCACTGGGCCAGGCAGAGGACTTCTGTGATGATTTCCAGCACTACCCCAAGCTGAGCTGCTTAAACAGCAGAAGTTTATCTTGCAACGCAAAGTCTATGAGCAAGTGGGGGAAGGCTTGGTTCCTCCTGAGGCTGTGAGGGAGAATCTGGTACAGGTCTCTTCCAGCTTCTGAGGTTGCAGGCGATCTGCATTCTTCCTTAGCTTGTAGGAGGATGGGCCTGACCTCTGCCTACATCTTCCCATGATGTCCTCCTGTGCACTTGTCTGCATCCAAATTTCTCTTCTTATAAAGACACCATTCATACTGGAACAGGTCCCATCCTAAAGGCCTTGTCTCCGTTAATTAAACCTGCTATGGGCCTGTTTCCACATAGAGTTATAACATGAGGTGCTAAAAGTTTGGACCACAAGATAATTTGGGCAACACAATTCAACCCACAACACCATCCTCTGATCGTGGGATCAGATCAGCAAGACCAGTAAGTTCTGCCAAAACAGGAAGCGGGTAGAATGCAAAGCACCAGATTTGCATGGTGGAAGATGCAGATGCTGAGACAGGCCCTGGAGGTTCAGGGACCCTATTAGGGATCCCACCCACCATCCTTGATGAAATAAAGCAAGGCCCTTTATCTATTTACTTTTTTTCAAGGCCAGGGATTGGACCCAGGGCCTTATGTGTACTAGGCAAGCACTATACCACTGGGCTATATTACCAGCCCTAGGCCCTAGGCATCTTATGTGACGGTGACCATCTGCTATCTCACAAGACCTCAGGCTCCTGGGCCACCACAGAGAGACTCAGGGTCTAACCAGTAACTAGTGTGAAACTGATGATGACTGTATTAGTCATTTTTCCACTGCCAGGGTAAAAATACCTGACATAAACAGTTTAAAGGAGGAAAGGGTTATTTTGAGTTCAGTGATTCAGGGGTCTCAAATCCAGGGACAGTAGTCCTCAAGGCAGAAATGTAATGGCAGAAGAGCATAGTGAAGGAAAACTGCCTACCTCATAGCAACCAGGCAGCAGAAAGAGGAAGGAAAAGCAGGAAAGAAGGGGTTAGAAACAAGAATATACCCTTCCAAGTTACATACTACCAGTAACCTACTTCCTACAGCCAGCCCAGCCTCCAAACAGTGCATTCAGCTATGAACTCAGCAATAGGTCATCTAACGATAATGCCACAACCCTCTAATCCAGTCATCTTCCCAAAGCCCCACCTCTGAGCATATGAAACTTTTGAGGGGACAGTTTTTGATCCAAATGGTAACAGTGATCTATGAACCACTGAATGCCTGGAACCAGACTGGGACAAGTCATGGGACAAGTAGCCAAAGAGTTGGAAGCACATCAAGGTGGATGATCATTGCACAAACCGCCCCGGGGACAGACCCTTCAGCAGCCTCCCGAGATAAGTGGTTTCACAAGTCAGAAGTGGAGATGCTCAGAAACAGGTAGAGTCTGGCACTATTGTTTTGTTTTGTTTGCTTGTTTTGCTTTTCTCTTTTGAGACTTTGTAGTATGTAACTCAAACTGACCTTGAACCTGTGGCGATCCTCTTGCCTCAACCTCTTGAGTGCTGGAATTACAGGTGTGTGCCACCACACCCAGCTCATGCTAAATTTGGTGAGGAAGTGGATGGCCCATCCTGTGGAAGTGTGATGGACAAAATGGGTGCGACCTCAGCATAAACCAGGGGGACGTACCAAGACCTGTTTGCTTATGGTCTTCCTTGTGTCTTAAGAAGTGAGGATAGAAGCCAGGCGTGGTGGCTCACACCTGTAATCCCAGCACTCAGGAGGCTGAGGCAGGAGGATGGTTTCGAGTTTGAGATCAGCCTGGGCTACAAAGTGAACTCAAGGCCAGCCTGAACTGCATAGTGAGACCCTGTCTCAAAAAGACAAAAAAAAAAAAAAAAAAAAAGAGAAAAAAAA